>BLSH010180881.1:184592-204508 GCA_018402905.1 Glandirana rugosa
CGACGGGTGGCTCCCCCCCCCCCCCCCATATAGACATGTTGGCACTATTGACTCTGTTCTAGGTCTCTAAACCCCAGGAGATCTGGTTAGTGCTATACTGGACTTAGTTAGTTTGCTATTGTTAGTTAGATTGTAAGAGTTTTGGTCAAAGCAGGGTGGGCACTTTAGCGCTATTTGAGTTTCAGTTTTTTCTTGTTTTTATTTTATGATCATGTACTGATTTGTGTTGGTGCTGCTGCATGCTATTCTTGCTGCTCCTCAGATGTCCTCCTATTCTCCCAATGTATTATCCTGATCTATCTTTGATGGGTTTATATAATGGCTACCCGTACCGCTGAATTTTTCACTGTCCTCTCATGGAATATCAGAGGACTTAATTCTAAATTTAAACAAGCCCTTCTATTTCAATATCTGAAATCTCATTCCCCACACCTTATCCTCTTGCAGGAGACGCATATCTCATGGGCAGCAAACTCTTAACACCGAAGAAGCCATGGATACAGAAGTCATTTCATGCCAAGTACTCTACGTTTGCCAGGGGGTTATCGGTCCTAGTACATAGAAATTTCCCATGTCTGGTAGAAGAAATCCCAACTGACACTCAAGGCAAATTTGTATTATTGGCTCTCACCGTGAGGTCTCAGCGATATGTTATTGTCAATATCTATGTTCCTCCACCTTTTTCGCCTATACTCAGTCCTGGAGAGGATCACTGCCGCGTTCTGCTTATGGGAGACTTTAATGCCACGTTGTCACCTGATTTGAATAGGCCCACTCCTCCTAAATGGCACTCCACTGACCTCTCTGCCTGGGCTCAGGCGGCAGGGCTGACAGAAATATGGATGTGAAAACACCCAGATATCAGATCCTACTCCTGTTTTTCAGCCTCATACAAAACAGCTTCTCGTATCGATGTGGCATTCGCTAACCCCTCACTCCTTGCAGACATGATAGAGGCATATTATTTACCCAGTGGCTTATCTGATCACTGTCCCTTATCTATTGTTCTCCGCTCCTCAGCCTCCCACAATGCGTGGCGGATGAGCTCTCATTGGGTCTCTCATCCAGACCTCGCTGATAAAATTCTGCCTCTACTGCCTGAGTTTTGGAAGCTTAACGTGGGGTCCTCCTCTTGTGAAACTACCTGGGACACCTTTAAGGCATTCATGAGGGAGCAGTATATTTCTTGCATTGCAGCTATTACAAAGGAGCAGAGAGCCACTACTCTCTCTTTGCGGCAGTCGGTTACTGACCACACAGCTAGATATGCTTCTGACCCTACCCCCGCTAGCTTTGACCTTATGATGGTGGCCCAGAGAGAACTATAGCTTCAACTGACATAGGTCACCAAACTTGACATATACAAGAACAAGCAACTTGTTTTTGAACACGGTGACAGAAATGGCCGATTACTAGCCATGAAAGCTCAACATCACAGACCACTCACAATTATTCCAGAATTGGTCACTTCAGAGGGTGAAACAGTGACCTCTCCCTCAGACATATTAGACACCTTTCACAAGTTCTATGAGACATTATATGCCTCGGGTCTGCCTTTTGATTTCCCATCAAGCGACTTACAGGATCTTTTGGATCCACTGGCGCTGGGTTGGTTATTAGATGGAGAAAGGGAAGAGCTTGTGCTGCCTTTCACAGCTCTGGAGGTATTCAATGTGATTCAATCCTTCCCCTGTGGTAGGGCACCGGGACCCCATGGGCTTCCAACCGATTTTTACAAGACACATGGTGAACTAGTGACACCACTCTTGCCCTCTCTATACACTCTGTGTTTTTCAGAAGTTACCAGCGTCTATGTATCATGCATATGTGACCTTAATATACAAGCCCCCTAAAGATCCTAAATCTTGTGGTTCATACAGGCCTATTGCGTTACTGAATAATAACTTCTGAAATCTTTGCGAAACTGCTTGCGCTCAGATTGTATCCCATGCTGTCTTCGGTAATAGATTCAGACCAGACTGGTTTTATGCCACATAGAGCAATGGATGTCAACGCAGACAGTGGCCTCGCTAGACATCGAAAAGGCCTTTTACACCGTAGAATGGACTTTTCTATGATAAACACTCTGCAGAATGGGATTCCCCATAGTCTTCATTAAATAGCTCAAGGTGATTTATGCCTGTCTCACATCATCAGTACTATTGGGGGATGGACTCTCTCTCCCTTTTAGATTTCACAGAGGTACTAGGCAGGGCTGCCATCTTTCTCTGGCACTATTTGCCATAGCTATTGAACTAGTAGCTGAGGCGCTCCGCACCTCTACACTTCTCAAGGGTCTTCGTATTGGCTTGCTGGAGGAAAGGGTCACTCTGCACCCTGATGACATGCTACTACTTATTCTTAATGATGCAGGCCCATCATTACAGGGAGCTTTACAAGTTTTGAATTCCTTCGCCAAGGTCAACGGGCTCAAAGTCAATTGGTCTAAGTCCCTATTATTCCCAATTGATCAGGCCGCTAATACTACAGCCCTCCCCGATGTCCCTTTGTAATGGGTGGACTTCTTCAAGTACCTGGGAGTCTTGATCTCCTCCACCTTAAAGCAGAGTTCTACCCAAAAGTGGAACTTCCACTTTAAAGGAAGGTGACCCCCTGACATGTCATTTTTTTGTGGGGGGGGGGGGTCCCAGGTCCACTTCCTCTCCTAGAGCCGCGTCTCCGTAAAGAAGTTTACCTTCCCCCCCTCCCTCTTGGCGATCTTCTGGGACACGTCACAAGTCCCAGAAGAAACGCCGGCCATTCACAAGGCGCAGCGCGACTTGCACATGCACAGTGCGCGCCCGGCTTTGAAGCCAAAACCATGTGCCCACACTTGTGATGCTGGTGCCGCCGAAGGGAGGGGGAGAAGAGTGAGCCCTTGGGCGACCGCATTGCTGGACCATGGGACAGGTGAGTGTCCGATTGTTAATAGTCAGCAGCTACACTTTTTGTAGCTGCTTATTTTTAACTGGGTGGAACTCCCCTTTAATCTACTCCCACTTCTACAAGACAGGAAGAGTAAACTCAAGGCATGGGAAAACCTACCCTTGTCCTTCTTGGGTCTTTCAATTTAATAAAAATGAAACATCCCTAAGCTTACATACCTTTTTAGACACTCTCCACATTGGATACATAAATCCTCATTCAATAAGCTAAATCAGCTATTCTCATCCTTCCTTTGGTATAAACTGAGTACCCTGAAGAGACCATGTTCACAAGGTGCGATGGCTTTTCCTGATTGCTACAAATACTTTTTGGCAACCCAGTTGGTGACTGTGGCTTGGTGCCTAAATCCCGATCTCTTCAACTCAGCCACAAGTTTGGAGGCTGCTGTGGTGGGATCTCTGGAAGACCTTAAAATTTTGGTTTACAGGGGACCCAAGGCCCCTTAAAGCCTAAACCCCTCCATGCTTACTACCTTGAGGGCTTGGAGGGCTGGATTGAAGTGCGAGAATTATGAAAACGCTGTAATTTCTCCTAATGTGCCAATTTGGCTTAACCCTAATCTACCACATTTTTATAAGGTGCTTGACCCCCATGCATGGATAAAGTTTGGTGCTAAATTAATCTCACAGGTAGTGACAAACTGAGCTCATATCCCTCTATCTCAACTTTCATCCATTTAATGTTCCCACATATTTTTTTAAGCATATGCAACTCTCTCGTGCTTTTGCTGCACAGTTTCCTCAGTCCTCCTGCATGGTAATTCAGTTGGGGTTAGAACAAGTGCTCTGCAGGGACTGTGCTCCCACCTTTACTCCCACCTCATTTATACATCGCTGCCACCTCTAGAGAAGCTCAGGGCTTGATGGCAGTGTGATAACCCCACATTGGACAATGATGATTGGGACGATATATGGGATTTCCCCTTCAAATCTTTAATCCCTATACATGACTGTATAGTGCAATTCAAAATAGTACACAGAGCATACTTCATTCCCCATAGGCTACATGTGATGAATGCAGAGGTCTCGCTGGAATGCTGGTGGTATGGCACCTCACCAGGAGATTTCTCACACATGTTTTGGCAATGCTATTGGATTAAGAAATATTGGGTTGAAGTTTGGGCTTTAATTGAAGCAGTTGCGGCCACCCCTATTCAACCATCTATGGAGATATGTCTGTTGGTGGAGACTCTGGTGCCGACTGTTGCTAAGAGAACATTGATAGGAACACTTCTTTTCTATGCTAGGAAAAATATTGCTATGCAGTGGAAGAAATCATCCCCTCTATGTCTATCTCAGTGGAAATGGCTAGTTAATAACTGTCTTCCCATGTATAAGGATACCTACTTTAACAGGGGATGCCCCTTGAAATACAATAAGGTATGGCGAACATGGTGGCAGAACCCTCAACAGCCTGAGTTGCACATGAAGTTACGTCTTTCTGCCTGTTATTTGTCTAAAGAAGATGATTACATGCTGTAGTTGTGGCTTTACTGTTTATATTGGCCAGGTACAAATATTGTAAGCAGCACCACTTTTCAGAAGACTGTAGCCAGACTTAACATATCCCTCTCCCGTGATACTTCTCCTCTTTGAGGCTTCGTCCTCACATTGACTGATATTACGTTTTTGCTATTATTTTATTTTTGTTGCTGTATGCACCTTATATACAATACAATAAAAAGATTAAAAAAAAAAAAGATTGCCCTGTATTTGGCTCCATTCATCCTTCCATCAACTCTGACCATCTTACCTGTCCCTGCTGAAGAAAAACATCCCCACAACATGATGCTGCCACCACCATGTTTCACTCTCTGCGCCCCGATCCCACCCAATTGTGTGACCATAGCGAATTAATTTTCCCTATTTTCACACTAGGGATCCTCCCCACCAATCAGGAGGCAGATCGGTGAGACCTGTTTCCCGAATGGCCAAAGCGCCAGGTGATCCTATTGGAAGCCTGGCGCTAAGGAAAAGGAAACAC
This sequence comes from Glandirana rugosa, assembly GCA_018402905.1. Taxonomy (NCBI): domain Eukaryota; kingdom Metazoa; phylum Chordata; class Amphibia; order Anura; family Ranidae; genus Glandirana; species Glandirana rugosa. Next base: position 189,522 of record BLSH010180881.1, read on the forward strand.
AGAGGCGCCGCTGGAACAGGTACCTCCGCAGCTACTGCTCTGCCCACAGGAGAGGACACAGCCCGGTAAGTGCTGGGGGGGATGCCTGGCACAGTGCCGCCAGCCTTGTGCCCCCCATGACTGAGTGCAGCGCCGCGCAAGCGGGGGGTATAGCTGTATACCCTGATCTGTGATGTGGAACCGTATACCCTGAGGCTGAGCTATATATGCTGATCTATAATGTGGAGCTATATACCCTGAGGCTGAGCTATATACCCTGATCTGTAATGTGGAGCTATATACCCTGAGGCTGAACTATCCCTGATCTATAACGTGGAGCTATATACCCAGAGGCTAAGCTATATACCCTGATCTGTGATGTGGAGCTATATACCCTGAGGCTGAGCTATATACCCTGATCTGTGATGTTGAGCTATATACCCTGAGGTTGAGCCCTGATCTGTAATGTGGAGCTGTATACCCTGATCTGTAATGTGGAGCTGAATACCCTGATCTGTAATGTGGAGCTGTATACCCTGATCTGTAATGTGGAGCTGAATACCCTGATCTGTAATGTGGAGCTATATACCCTGATCTGTAATGTGGAGTTGTATACCCTGATCTGTAATGTGGAGCTCTATACCCTGATCTTTAATGTGGAGCTGTACACCCTGATCTGTAATGTGGAGCTGTATACCCTGATCTGTAACATGGATCTATATACCCTGATCTGTAATGTTGAGCTATATACCCTGATCTGTAATGTGGTGCTATATACCCTGATCTGTAATGTGGCGCTATATACCCTGATCTGTAATGCTGTGGCCGTGTACTCTGTCCTATGATTCTGGGGCTGTATACTTTGTCCTGTGATTCTGGGGCTGTATACTCTGTCCTGTGATGCTGAGCTGTATGCTCCTGATACTGTGGGTGGAAGCAAGTGGAATACAGGGGATGGAGTGGGTGGATTCTATAAGGGGTGGGGCTTATGAGAAGTGGGAGCGGTCAAAAGGAAGTGAGGGGTCTGGCACCCCCAATCCTAAAACTTCATTAGCCACCACTGACTGATAGGTGGCACTGATGAGCAGGCACTGACTGGCATCACTGCTGGGCACTGTTGGGGCTGCACTAATGATCAGTGACCTAATTATCTGTGCAGGTCTCCCCTATGAGAAAATGTCGCTGATTGGCTCTCCTGTCAGTGTGAGGAGAGGAAAGCCGATAACCGTTATTTCCGTGTGATCAGCTGTAATTGGACACAGCCGATCACATGGGTAAAGAGCCTCGTCATCTTTACCAAGATTGGGGATGCGGCATGTTCCAGGGACACAGAGAGCCGCCGATCGCCCCTGCGGCAAGAGTGTGACGACGTCATATCATGTTGTCCCAGAACGAGAGAACCCCCACATCTCCGTCATTTGTCTATACAGCGGGTGGGAGGTGGTTAAAGAGTGATTGTCGCACGATTCTGGGCGTCACATAGAGCCAGCCAGTTCACTTGAATGTGCGTTTGTCGCATGAAAAGAAGCTCCTATTTGGCGTGATTTTTAAAGGCGCGGTTTGCCACGCAATCCTGTCAATCACAGCAGAATTGCATTGTGTTTGGGGTGCCATTTAAGGATAGGCGTTTTGCAGTAATCGCCATGTGATTTGGAATTGTGAGCGGAATCACGAATGCACGCTCCTTGAGGGCAGGGGCTGATGTGAACGCACTATATATTATATATCGTGTTATATATATATATATATATCAATTGTTTGTGCTGTATATGTATCTGTAATAAATACAATTTAGACTCAATATCGATCAGCCGAGGAAGAATATCAATCATTTTGTATCACTGACATCCTGGGTGTTTCCATTGATCAGATCATGCGCATGGTGGATCCATTTATAATTTATCCATTGAAATCCCTTCCAGAGTGCGGCAATATTGATCCAATGAGAGATCAATTATTCAACCGATCAGAAAATCAATCAATCGTGTATCACCCCGTGTAAAGCCACCATTGGGAAGCCTCTGCTCCTGGACACTATAGGGAGGGAGGGAGGAGCAGGTGATGTACAGCACACCCTGAGCTCCGTGCACAGTATTCTGTATCCCTCCCTGCACACACCCCATTGGCCGAGCCCCCTGTCCGCAGACGTGAATTGTGAATGGCGTAAAGAACAGGGCGGGGCCCCATTGACGTTTACCGCCCCGCCCATTGTGTCCGTGCGGTCCCGCCCACCCTGTATAGTCACCGTCTGTTCGGTGGCTCTGTAAGAGTTGGATCCGGCCACGTCACTGCTGCCAGGGGTGGGCGTGCCCGGTTTTCCTCCCACCAATCACTGGATAGACGGGACTGGGGGGTGGAGATTATCAGAGGGGAGTGCCCAATGAGTGTGCTCGCCGGGAATGACGGGCGTGGGGCCGTCCAATAGACAGAATGAGCATAGTCCTGGTGACGTCAGGTGCAGGTCTGTGGTGCTTATGTAGGGTGGCTGAGACTGTACTAGCTGCAGACTGAGTCAGAGACACACAGTGACATTTCCCCGAGCCCCGGAACACAGAGCAGAGACAGCATGTGTGGTGAGTATAGGGAGACGGGGGGAGGGGACACCTCCTTCTATAGGGACCCGGAGAGCGTCAGCACCCATCTCCTGTGCTCTGCCTCCACAATGGTGACAGCCTGGGGACAATGGCTCAGGGGACACCCTGTCCTTGTTGGTGCAACACCCCCACACACATACAGCTCTCAGGACCTCCTGCATCTCTGCCTTATATGCCTGGCAGGAGCTACTTCATGGGGCATCTCTGGGGGTGCTGACCATGTATCTGTGATGTACAGTAATGTCATTGTTGGCATCATTTGGGAACAATTGCGTAGTTGTAGATACCTCTGGGGCACCATCATGTAGCTTTAGGCATCCATGGGGCACCATCATGTAGCTTTAGGCATCCATGGGGCACCATTGTGTAGTTGTAGGCATTCCTGGGGCACCATTGTGTAGCTGTAGGCATTCCTGGGGCACCATTGTGTAGTTGTAGGCATCCCTGGGGCACCATCATGTAGTTGTAGGCATCCCTGTGGCACCATTGTGTAGTTGTAGGCATCCCTGTGGCACCATTGTGTAGTTGTAGGCATCCCTGGGGCACCATCATGTAGTTGTAGGCATCCCTGGGGCACCATCATGTAGTTGTAGGCATCCCTGGGGCACCATCATGTAGTTGTAGGCATCCCTGTGGCACCATTGTGTAGTTGTAGGCATCCCTGGGGCACCATGGTGTAGTTGCCAGCATCTCTGAGGCATTGTCATGTAGTTGTACACACCTTTGAGGCACCATCATGTAGTTGTTTGCATACTGGGGCTCCATTGTGTAGTTGTAATCACCTCTGGGGCACCATCATGTTTGTAGGCATGCCCTAAGACACCGGCGAGCAGTTGTTGGGATTTCTAGGGCACCATTATGTAGTGGTAGGCAACTCTGGGGCACTGCCATGCAGTTATAGACACTGCTGGGTCACCGTCATGTAATTGTTGGCATTTCTGGGGCACTAGTGTGTATTTGTAGACAACTCTGGGGTACCATTGCGTAGTTGTAGACATCTTTGTGGCACCATTGGGTTTGTAGGTACACTCTAAGGCATCATCATGTAGTTGTCGCCATCCCTAGGACAACGGTTGTGTAGTTGTGGAAACCTGAGGCTACCTTCATGTAATTGTAGGCATCATTGTGTAGTTGTAGACACCTCCTGAGGCTACCTCTGTAGTTATAGGTACCTTTTTGTAGCTGTAGAAACCTTGGGGGTTACCTTTGTGTAGTTGTAGGCATCATTGTGTGGTTGTAGACACCTCTGATCTTATCTTCATGTAGTTGTAGACACCTCTGAGGTTACCTTTGTGTAGTTGTAGGCATTGTTGTGTAGTCGTAGACACCTCCTGAGGTTGCCTTTGTGTAGTTGTAGGCACCGTGTAGTCGTAGACACCTCCTGAGGTTGCCTTTGTGTAGTTGTAGGCACCGTGTAGTCGTAGACACCTCCTGAGGTTGCCTTTGTGTAGTTGTAGGCATTGTTGTGTAGTCATAGACACCTCCTGAGGTTGCCTTTGTGTAGTTGTAGGCATCGTGTAGTCGTAGACACCTCCTGAGGTTGCCTTTTGTGTAGTTGTAGGCATCGTGTAGTCGTAGACACCTCCTGAGGTTGCCTTTGTGTAGTTGTAGGCATCGTGTAGTCCTAGACACCTCCTGAGGTTGCCTTTTGTGTAGTTGTAGGCATCGTGTAGTCGTAGACACCTCCTGAGGTTGCCTTTGTGTAGTTGTAGGCATCGTGTAGTCATAGACACCTCTGAGGTTACCTTTGTGTAGTTGTAGGCATCGTGTAGTCGTAGACACCTCTGAGGTTACCTTTGTGTAGTTGTAGGCATCGTTGTGTAGTCATAGACACTTCTGAGGTTACCTTTTGTGTAGTTGTAGGCATCATTGTGTAGTTGTAGGCATCATTGATTGTGTGGTTGTAGACACCTCTGATCTTATCTTCATGTAATTGTAGACACCTCTGAGGTTACCTTTGTGTAGTTGTAGGCATTGTTGTGTGGTTGTAGACACCTCTGATCTTATCTGCATGTAGTTGTAAGCATTCAGCACCGTCATGTTGTTTGCACTTCCTGAGCACCATTGTGTGGCTACGAGTATCTTTGGGACTCTGTCATATAACCGTTGGCATTTCTTGGGGCACATTTACATAACTGTTGGCAAATCTTGTTTCTAATTCACATAGCTGTTGCCATTTCAGGTTTACTGTCCTGTAGCTGGTGGCATTGTCTTGTTGATTGTTACCTTGGTTTTAATATCCCTGCAATACTTTACCAAATCACAGTTGTGTCTCTTTTAATTGGCTCTATGTTGGATGACCTGTCTGTAATTTAGTGTATCCCCTCCTTTACTTCTCCCTGAGGTCCATGATGTGGATTCCTTGGACAGTGTGTATTGGTCTGGCTGCTGATGACAGTTCTCCGGTGGCAATGTGTTGAACGATGTGACCTGTATCTGTGCCAGATCTGCTGGAATGACTTTGTCTTATTTTGCCTTCAGCAATTCTGACACAAGTGATGGTATTTATAGGTCACCTATTCATGTGACATTCATATCTTCATTAAGACACTATTTTGTTAATTGTTAAGGCGTGGGTGACTCATTCAGAAATGTACACACAGCATGGAAAGCATGTGTTCTGTATTCCTTGGTTCTGTGATCCATGTTCTGCAGTGAAGCCTCAGGAGGAAGGACTTAAACTTCTTCACATGACTTTACTGTACATTGTAACACTTCATCTCGGAATATGAATACATTGCTATGTATGTAGACCGACACAGAGACCTTCTTGTTTTTATACTTAGTAACATTAGTGATCTATTAGGATTTTGTTTTGTTTAGTATAAATCATGGTTTTTATTGTTAGGCTGACTGATAAAGTCATAGATTTATGTGCAGGGCAGTAGTTAGGGCCAAAGTTCAGGAACCCATGGCAGTCTATCAGATTACTGCCATCCTCTGTTCTTTTTAATCCTTGTACCCAGGCTTCCAAAAAGCTTGATTGAGCACTTTTTACAGATAGATCTTGCTGTGGCTTTGGAGTTTAGGGGAAAACCCATGCAAGAACAGGGAGAACATGACAGCATCACGCTGGTAGTGTTCTGGTTGGGATTTGAACCAATGTCCCTCGTGCTGCAGGGCAGAAGTGCTAACCGCTAAGCCACTGGTCTGCCTGTGGCGGCTCATGCTAAATGTTTCGGGGTTGGGGGGGGGGGGGGTGTACAGGAAGGCAGCTCTGAGTGCTGATTGGAGGTAACAGACACACCCCCTTTCACTAAAGCTGGATACACACTATACAACTTTTGTTGTTCGATTTCCTTTAGATTTACCTTCAACTATGTAGTGCAAGTGCCTGCCTGATTGCATACAAATTGAAAGTGTTCAGGTTTGATCTCATATTATATGATTTTAGTAAATCTAAAGAAAATTGTATAGTGTGTATCCAGCTTAAGGAATAGAGCTGATGCTGTTAATCAGCTGGAGATCCCTCCTCTGTCACCATTTTTCTCTTGGTGTCAGGAAAACTTGTCAGAAGTGATTTATGTTGATAGCAGAGGAACGAAGAAGCAGACAGAAATTACACATAATGCTCTGGATTGAGACCATTACACACTATATAGGGATATGCTTTGTTCATGTCTGAGGTTTACAACCACTTTAAATTTTCCATCCTGAGCTTTTGAATCTTCTCCTCCTATATAGTTGAAAATGATCATCGATTTGTCCCAGTTAACTGTTAGAAAATCCTACAAACATTCCACACACTTTTTTTTTTTTTTTAGCAAAATTCTACTGGTATATGGCTAGTTAAAAGCATAATGTGCTAGTACACACCACATATTGGCACAATATGAAAGATTTGCCTTAAAATGAAGGCCTCCAATGGCGCACTTCCATCTTTACCTTCCAGGTTTGCGGGCTACAGCCATTTGAATGACTGAGCAGTGATGACATCACTCCCCCTGCATGTGCGCAGGAGTCATGGGTATATCACAGCTCTCTCAATGGACGGCATGCCATCCATTAAGAGCGCAGTGCTCATGCGCCGATGACTATTAAAGTAAATATCTCCTAAACTGTGCACGTTTAGTATTTACTGTACCTACAGACAAGTATTACCTGTAGGTATAAATAAAAAAGTGTAGTTTACTACCGCTTTAATTGCTTGTCATGCATAGAGTGTTTGGTAACTATGGGTTACCACATTTTTTCTCATTCTTATATAAGCCCCATATGTATTTTATCCCTATGTATAGGAACACAGTTTAAAGTGGTTGTAAACCTACAAAAACAAAAAACCTGCAAGACAAAGGCATAATGAGCTAGTTTGCATCGCATACTAACTAGCTCATTATGAAATACTTACCTTAAATCTAAGCTGTTGCAGCGGTCCCCTCATACCGCTGTGACCGGCGACATGTCTCGGGGTTCTTGGGCTCCTGTGATGTGATTGGCCGGAGCTGCGATGACATCACTCCCGCGCATGCGCGTGGAAGCCACCAGTGACGACACGAGGCCCTGAAGAAACGGCATCAGCGGGCTGTTTCTTAGGTGCGCATGTACCGATACAGTGACCACCTCCTAAACTGTGCAAGTTTAGGAGATATTCATGGTACCTAATAGTAAGCCTTATTCTAGACTTGCCTGTAGGTAAAAGTGGTGTAACAGGGTTTACAGTCACTTTAATAGACATGCTAGCAATCAGGTTGATTTAGTTCCTGGTGTGTAGACATACTTGGTGATCTCATGGATTAAAACATATTATATATAATCTCAAAACTGTCCTTTTATTGGTCCCATGTAAGAATGAAGTTGTATGTGGATTATGCATCTCTTGGGATGTCGGGTCATATATCTAGATGAGTGATTGGATTTGTAGGCGAAGGCAGAGAAAGGTGAGATTGGTTCCTGTCCAGATCCTGGTATTCAGGATGTGTGCTTTCTGGACACAAACACCTCTCTGTTCATCCGTCATTGCCGTCCTAACAAAGTCCCACGTACACCGCTGGAGATTCTTATCTGAAATAAGGGTGTTTCTGTTTAGCTTCAGAAAGTTTGAAGTTAAAGTTTTAAGCTGGCCTTACACCAGTAGAATTTATTTTCAGATCTTGTATTTTAAATATGTCTGATTTTTTTTTTTTTTTTTTTTTTTCAATTTTTAGTGGGGTCAAATCGATGTTCATGTTCAAGCACAGTAAAGAGAAGATTAGAAGGAGCAGAATGGAGAATTTTTCTTGAACGGACTCATTTTTAACCATGAATGTGGTTTTTTTTCATTTGGTCCATTCACTCCAAAACCGAATGTTAGCAAATGTTTTTTGACAAATTTGTCAAGTCATCCAATGTACTTATGAGAATTTTCGCATGATTGTTCGTACAAAAATCTACTAGTGTGTGGCTAGCTTCAGCAAACAGGCCATATTTTATTTGGTGTGGCAGCCCCTTTTCAATGGAAGTTGATAGCTTGTTTTTGTTGACAGGATTTGCAGGAAAATGTTTCTAGATCTCAGATCCTTTTGTCAGTATACAATGTTCTGGTGGCAGGGAGATTCCTCTATCCACCTCGTTTGTATGAATGGAGGAACCGGTTAGGTTTCTTTGGCTAACTTTAGTAGCATAACTAATTGGGCTGAAATAAAAGAAGTTTGCCCATGAACTCCAGCAGGTTAGCAAACACTCTCCTGGAGCTCTGGGACAATAATTGGTCTAGTGTTTGTTGTTGGCCCTCAGGTCTTTTACTGTTTCACAGGGACTCCTTGTCACTAATTGGCCTTTTTTAAGATCAATGGGTTCCTGCTGGAGATCGTGGTCTTGTCTTCTGAGTAGGTTAATTCTCCTTTGTTATCCATATGTACGATAAATGGGTTCCTCCTGGAGATCGTGGTCTTGTCTTCTGAGTAGGTTAATTCACCTTTGTTATCCATATGTACGATAAATGGGTTCCTCCTGGAGATTGTGGTCTTGTCTTCTGAGTAGGTTAATTCTCCTTTGTTATCCATATGTACGATAAATGGGTTCCTTCTGGAGATTGTGGTCTTGTCTTCTAAGTAGGTTAATTCTCCTTTGTTATCCATATGTATGATAAACGGGTTCCTCCTGGAGATCGTGGTCTTGTCTTCTGAGTAGGTTAATTCACCTTTGTTATCCATATGTACGATAAATGGGTTCCTCCTGGAGATCGTGGTCTTGTCTTCTGAGTAGGTTAATTCTCCTTTGTTATCCATATGTACGATAAATGGGTTCCTCCTGGAGATCATGGTCTTGTCTTCTGAGTAGGTTCTTGACCTTGCACACCTCTTGGTGTCATAGCTCTGCAGGGGGTCTTTGTAGACTTTCATTGAGCTTGTTATATTGTATTTACGCCGATATTTTATTGTTTACTTGTTTGTCTGGCAATTGTTACAAAAAAGTAAACAAATGGCTGTTTACTCTGTGTATAGGGGAGATGTTTGAAATGTAGTGAGTGGTTTTCTCAGAATGTGTGAATATACTAATCAGTCCTGTCTATGAGATTTTCAAGTGTTTGTCTCTGAATTTAATTAGCTTGTTTTGTCATTGTGGATTCCTTTGAGTAATTATAATATAGTGTTGTATTCTACTTCATTAGGTTTTGACTTGAGGGTGGTCTTTGAAAACTCCAGAGCTGGCTCATCACGGGAAGATAAGCAATCTGATGAGATATTTTCATGTGTCTGTTCATTATCCTTCCCCCTAATGAGCCGTCCATTGTGGTGTCTGTAGATGCATCATAGGCAGAAGATCTTTGCTGAAGTTGTTAGATTGCGAGCCTGTCATCTAATGTCTGAGAGTCTGTCCAGACCAGCCTTTCTTATCCTTTTTAGCATGGAGGAACCCTTGAAATAAGTTTCCAGGCTCCGGAAACCCCTGCTAATAATTGTATAATACGTTCACAGTACATCCGTGTGATCACTGCCCCCCCCCTTACAGATGGTGAAAAAGATAATTTTGATAGTTGCTTATCTGAGAGGCAGACGTTGCTCAAAGAACCGTTAGCAACCTCTGGATGGACCCTAGCTGAGAAATGCTGCTCTACACTGAATTCTGAGATGGTCTAAACCAGGGCTTGACAAACTTGCTTTAAATCTAGGAGTAGCGTGTATTGATGGCACCTGGGGCAAGGCAAGTAATTTGCGCCAACCTAACTTGGTCACAGCAGAGCGGCCAGCCAATAACCCATACGTAACGCAAGGTTAGAGGCTGGCCAGAAAGAATGACAATAAAAACCTCTTCTAGGGGAAACTCCACTCCGTTGGACCCCGTTCACACCTGGGCAATTTGGGATTGCAGCAGAATCACTGCGATTCTGCCCACAATCTCGAAACGCACTACAATCACAAAATGCAGGTTCGGGTGTCATTTTCATGGCACCTAAAACGCAGTGCAGTACTGCCGCAGTTGTGACTCGTCAAATCGCATTGCGTGAAGCTTGTCAATCAAAAAGGAGCAGGATCTTCTTTTGGGCACCAAGCTTCATGAGATGCAATTTGCCGCATAAAAATCGGTAAAACTGCACCATGTTTTAGGTGCCATTGAAAAAAATGACACCTGAGCCTGCATTTTGTGATCGCGGACAGAATCACAGCGATCCAAAAACGCCCAGGTGTGAATGGAGCCACCCTGGTTTACACATATGCAATTCTGGATGCGTTTTTAAACTCACCAATTCGCATGACAGGTTAGATATTGTGTTCCTATTGAGGTGGTTCACACCGTTCCGCACACATTGCTCTTTGAGTGCCAATACACATGCGAGTTTGTAGCAGTGCGCTCCATCCAGACTCTCAAGCGATAGAGTAGAGTGGCATGTGGAGATAAGTGTTCACATAGGATTGCTATTGACAGAAGTTTTTGCATTGAAGTCAATGGGAGGCATTTTTGCATTGAAGTCAGTGGGAGGCAGTTGTGAAGAGACATAGCTAAAATCGCACCTGTACTGAAATCGCACAGAAACCGTAATGTCATTGTGATTTCAGTACTCATAGGTGTGACAATAGGTGCCAGGACTCAATTTCCAGCCACCATGGCGACCTGGTGTCTATTATTTGTTGAGCCCTGGTCTAAAGATTAAAGATTTATCCATTATCACACATGCTTACATTTTAATGTTTATTCTTAGGGATGAGCAGAAGACCTACCTGGCACAATGTATTTCAGTGGAGAAACCAGGAATAATCCAACCTGGCCAATCCATTCTTCTCTCAAAGTTTTGGGTTGAGAATGTTTTGATCGGTCAGGAGTGCCCAGTGCGATTTAACTGTTGTAAATCTGCTTTAGATTAGAAAGTGTAGTTGTATGGGCAGGCATTAGCCAGATATATGTCAAGTGCAGAGCAGTAAACCTTTAACGCACCAGGGAGTGTTCCATAAATGTAAAGGTGGCCCCATCAATTGAAATGACAGGGGAGCAGAAGGTGTAGCAGACACTGCTGAGTCACTTGTCTTGGGGAATCAGGGTCTTTTTTTTTTTTTTTTTAACTTGCTTCCTCAATGTTAGGCCTGAAAGCTTCCTTCTGTGGACTGCTAGATGTGTTGATGTTGGTTTGTTTGGAATCGCCCTGTTCACCTAGTCTGCAAACCTAAAGTGTTACAAAACCCTCAACAGTAAAATCAGTCTATATATGTGGTAAATCATGCTTGTTATACTCACTGTGAAACGGAAGGAGTTAACCCTCCGCATTGTGTAAAAAGGTTGTTTGATCCTGTCTTCTCTGATCCTCCCCTTCTTCCAATGTCCCTAATCTATCTGCTGATCGTACAGAACCTTAGTTTGCTTAGTTTAGTGTGTATTGCTAGAGATTTTTTTTCTTTGGAGGGTGCATGTGATCAGCACAGGGCCAATCAGCACTGTCCGGACAGAGGGTCAGGGGTCCTGCAGCCTCATAGGACAGTCAGAGTAGAATGAAAACTCCTACAAGCTTTAACCAGACACTGATAGAAGTCATAAGACTGCTATATACGTTTTATGATAAAAGGTAATTAGCAGTATATATTTACTAAAAGAATTGCATTTCCATGTTCTGTGTACTGTGGGAGACCAGATATGGTGATTGCAGGGTCCTGGGTTTAGTAACACTTTAATGGAATTTGGCTAGATTGTAATAAAGTAGGGATCGACTGATATCGTTTTTTAGGGCCAATACAATACCGATTTCCGGCCGCTTCTCGGGCTGATAGCCGATATGGGGTGCCGATATTCTGTAGATTTAAACTTTTTTTTTTTGTATCACTTTTATTGCTGTCCGAAGGAATGTAAACATCCCTTGTGATAGTAATAGGCAGTGACCGGTACTCTTTATGGAGGGATTGGGGGTCTATAAGACCCCCCCCCAACCCCTCCTCAGCACTTGAAAGCATTCAAAATGCCAAGATTGGCAATTTGAATACTTTCTATTTTTTAAAACTGGCGCCTTTTGGATGTCAGTAATCCGGAAGTGATGTTATGACATCTCTTCCGGATTACTAGATCCAAGACTTTAACAAAGCCAATGCCTTGTTTGGGTCTTCGGCCAGCGGGCAGACATGCTGGCTGGTTGCTCGGTTGGGACGGAAGAGCGGCAGAAGGTGACGGGAGGGGGGCACGTCCCCTCCCACTGCTTGTAATAACAGCTGAACGGCTGCTGAGCTGCATTGGTTATTATTACAATAAAGCTGACCGTCCGCTCTAAAGAACATTACTGGTGTGATGCATGCAGCTGCATGCCTCACCCCAGTAAAACCCCTTGAAGCAATATCCGTAGCATCGGGTATGTTTGTGACCGATACCAATGCTTCAAAAAAAGTGAATAAAGTAAATGGAGTGGGAAGGTTATTTTGTTTAAAGCTGAACTCCAGCTTTCCCTATAGTTTTGAATTGCACATATTTTTTTTTTTTTTTCTGTACTCAATCTACTTACTCTGATTTCACTGCATGCTGTAACGTGCATTAGAAGCTGCAGAGATTCAGATAGCGCACACCTCATTGCTCTCCACTTTGTCCATTCAGAGAATGCTTTGCATTCATTGAGTGTTCTCTGAAGGTCACGGAACCCGGAAGCTAGTGGAGATCACTGGAGTGGTGGTGCTTACTACAGTGATTTCCAGCTTCCATGGGGATCCCCCGGGTATACATACTCAGCTATGTAAACCTTGTATCTAATCTTCAGCTTTAAGTAGAAGTCCTATTTCTTTTCTATGTGGCTGACTGACGTCTATGAGCTGCAGTTTTTTGTGTGTTTAAAGGCCAACCATAAGGACCCATTCACACATAGGCCTTATATTACCACAAGCCCTGCAACACGCACACATAGGTGTCAATGAGCTCTAAGAGAATATGCAATTCATGTCGCTGTATTTCAGCTTCAACGAACGCCATCATTCGGTGAAGACTTGTCAGGTGGCCGTCAGGATAATACAGGGTTGGGCCAATGTTTCAGCACTCAGCAGAGCAAACATCATATCGGTGTTCTTGCGTCACAAGCCTTTCCTTATTGCACTTCTGGCTTGCTAAGTCTAGATCTGTACTTTGATATTATTGCACTATATGGATGTGTCTGATTCTGTTTCCAACTCATAAACTAGGAATCTGTTCGCTTAAGAAGTGCCAAGAATGTTCGTATTCACTGAGTGCAACTTGTATTTAAAGCAAGTAGAAGGCAGCTGAAAAGCACTTATTACACTGATTTCTGTCCTGAGTTCAGCCAGGCGCTTCAATCTCACAATCATTGCTTTAGCGTGTAATCTGACCCCGCACGGTCAACCAGATCAATCAGCTCCATTCAACTGCTCCTGCCTTTCATTATACAGGCATGTGCATTTTTCTGCACACTGTAAGGTTTTGTGCCATTACAGGAACCTCATTGTATTGTGGCTTGGAATAAAAGGAAAGTAGGCCAAGGAACAAACTTTGTATATGTGTGTGTTTGTATGTATATATGTAATATAGACTAGTTCCATAGTTAGATTGCAAAAAGACACAAGTCCATATAGTTCAACCAAAAAAAAAAAAAAATCATACAATCTCATATACACAATTCTGAAGCCCACCATTGTTCCGGAGGAAGGTGGAAAACCCCAGCAAAGCATGATCCAATTTGCTACAGCAGGGGAAAAAAATGCTTCCTGATCCCCCAAGAGGCAATAGGATATTCCTGGGATGATGAACTTTACCTATAAATGTTAGTACCCAGTTATATTATGTACATTAAGGAAAGAATTCAGGCATTTTTAAAGCAATCTACTGAGCTAGCCCAAACCACTTCTGGAGGAAGTCTTATTTTTTTCCTCTAGACTAGGCATCCTCAAACTACAGCCCTCCAGCTGTTGCGAAACTACAGATCCCATGAGGCATTGTAAAACTCTGACATTCACAGACATGACTAGGCATGATGGGAATTGTAGTTCCTGAACAACTGGAGGGCCATAGTTTGAGGACCCCTGCTCTAGAAGTAAAGAGTGCCCCCTTCTCATCTATGATGACCTTAAAGTGAATAACTCAACACCAAGTTCACTATATAGACCACTTATGTATTTGTACATCTTCATCATATCCCCCCTCAATCTCCTCTTCTCAAGACAGAATTCATTCAGTTCCTCTAAACAAGTGGTGGCGAACCTTGGCACCCCAGATGTTTTGCAACTACACTTCCCATGATGCTCATACACTCTGCAGTGTAGTTGAGCATCATGGGAAATGTAGTTCCAAAACATCTGGGGTGCCAAGGTTCGCCATCACTGCTCTAATCTTTCCTCATAGCTGAGTCAGTTTGGTTGTCCTTCTTTGCACTTTCTCCAGTTCCCCAATTAGGGCTGACCATAGACAGATAACAGCTGGAAGATGTCACCACTGCATGAATGATTAGGACAACTGTAACATGAATGTGTGTGTTTGTTCAGACAAGCATGCTGATTTGTCCCTGCCCCCTGGATTTAGCTAGGGAAACCCTATAGAGATTGCCCAGGAAAATCCATATTGGACAATTTGATTCTTCTCCCTGCCAGGGGTTGTTTTCATGAGGTTGCACATAGATACTCATTTAGTTTCTTAGTCTGAGAGCAACTGGATGAAGTGGAGAAACTAAACAGCCAATCAGAATTTATCTTTCATTGTTTTGCTTTAAAGGTTGACCTCTTGCTGGCTACTGCAGGTAACCAGATATCACTGCTTAGGGCACTCGCTTGGAGGATAAGTCCCCTTTTGCGTTGTAACTCACGGCAGTCTGTTATACAGCAGAGCTGCCAAATGAGAGTCCATCTTTGTGTGGCTGTTCTGAGTTGAATCTGCTATACACTGGTCAATCTGCAAGGCAAATAGGAAGCCAAACTTGTGATCTATACCTCTGCATTGTCTAATTTGGACAACAAAGTAGCCCATACATCCATCATTTATTTATTTCCTTTTTTTTTTTTTGAACAGAAAAAAAAAGATCTGATGTGT
>BLSH010180881.1:208735-258872 GCA_018402905.1 Glandirana rugosa
TCCCCCCCCCCCCCCCCCCCCCCAAAGTCTGAAGGACAGTAAACTGGCCCTTTGTTTGGAGACCCCTGCTTTAAGTGAACGGACTTCATTCACTGTTCTTGTCCAAAATGGTTGAGAGCTTAAAACTGTAGGCCATGTAGCAGTGCTTATGTTTATTCTAGACAGCTAGTGACAATTTTGTGTGTTTTCCATCAGCTTGTAAAGTAATCTGTACTGTAGATTTCCTGGTCATTACCGGCACTGGAAAAAGGGATGAACACTTGTTTCTACACTTGCTATAGACTTTCTTCTTCTGAAAATGCTCTTTAATTTTTTTTTCCACCCTGACATATTCTCTTTAATTAGGTAGACGACAACCCTTCAGGCTTACATGTTTAATAAAGTTGCTTTCTAATGAGCAGAGGGAATGGGTGTGTGGGATTGAGGGTCAGCTAATTATGCTGATTGAAAGCCATTGCATACATGACTTATGGTTGAAAAGCCGTTCTCCCGGGTCTTCCAGTGATTGAACTGTTCAATTTACCAATTTGCAAATAGATTGTGCTGTTTTGGTGGCTTTAAGAGTGAGTGCCTAGAGCCTTGTACGAAGTGTAAAGGGCTCATAGCAGCTAATATAAAGCTAATGTTCATTATTATGAAAGACTAAAGTTCTGAAATCTGGTTCCTTATTGGTTGTTTCAATATTTGGCTATCCTAGCCATTTTATTGTTACCTGGTGATCCTACCAGTAACAGGGTTCTGTCCTAGGATGACAATCTATTTGAGCCAGGTGTGAATGTGCAGTAGTGCTTAAATACCTGCATAACAAATCTATTACATATCTGATGTGGGCTAATTGTAAATCTCAGCTCCCGTTCTTGTTTTAATCATCTGGTATTTCTAAATGCCAGTTGAGTAAGATGTTGCCTTCTATTTGAAGAACTATTTCAATGTGTCAAGAGTGGCATTGAAATGTTTTGCTGTGAAGCCGGTCTGTCCTCTCTGCTTCTCTGTGCTTGACTTGTCTACTGAAAGGCGTTTTAGTCTGGATGTAAAAGTGAGTGTGCTCGGTCTGGCTGGCTTCCACATTCACTATAAAGCTTACTTTTCACATGTTGTACGTGCTGCTAAATTTACTGGAAACCACAGCTGCCACCTACACAGCATACATAGGCTGATCTTCATGCAGTACCTTGGCAAATCAGTTGGCTTGCTGTTCCATGAGGCCTACGGGCAAAGGGAAACCTAGCACTTCTTTTCTGAGTTTTGCAAAGACTAGATGGGGGCAGAAAAGCATAGGTGGGCGGGGGGCAGAGCAACCCATCTTTTCAGACACACATTTCAAATGTAATACATGTCAGTCTTAAAAGGTGACACCATAACCGAACTAGAGGAGAAGCTTCCCAATGCAGACTTATGTTCTGTTGACCGCTGTCAAAAATAGGGCTTCTTTTCACTTTGGGGAGGTTTCCTCTCATTTCTCCTTGTGTCTTTGGGACAATAAGTGAGGAGAAATCTCTGCAGTGGGGACACGAATGGCAAAAAAATCCTGGCAAAGGAGGCAACTCGTCCTTATATTATCCAAAATGTTTAAAAAAAGGTTGATCTCATTTTCCAATTTACTAGTAAGTCACTTATCCAGGACAAACCTGCAGCAAATTTAGTCAGAACTCCAGCCTGCTTTACTTGTTTTGGTGATTTAGTGGATACTTTTGATGGCGGTTGAGCTTGACAATCTGGGATCTTGCCACTTTTAGCACAAGTTGGCAAAATCTGCTCCTATATATCTGTCCTGATGAGCTGTAGATGATTTTTCTTGCTTTAAGGCAGTGGTTCTCAACTCCGGTCCTCGGGACCTCCCAACAGGCCAGGTTTGCAGGATAACTGAAATACATCACAGGTGATATAATTTGCTGCTCGGTGATTGCAGTATTCTAGTCTGCATCTCCCCAAGGTAATACTTAAAATCTGGCCTGTTGGTGGGTCCCAAGGATCGGAGTTGAGAACCACTGCTTTAAGGCCTTGTGCACACTGGGATGCTTATACAGGTGTTTGGCAATTTTCTTTCAGCCTGTAGAAGAAACTCTGTTAGCCTATTTGTCCATGCATGTTTGGGCATTTTGCAGGAATATTTGTAGAAGAGCGTTTTACTGGCTAAAAAAAAAAATTACAAGTGCATTTAAGAGAGGAGCTTTCAAGCAGAAAAAAAACCACTTGACGTGCCTAAATGTAGCGTTTTTAGTGTACATTTTTTCCTTTCTAGTGTTTTGGGGGAAACGCTTATAGATGCAAACGCATGAACCCTATGCTCTATAAGAGCATTTTTTTTTTTTTTCTGCCAGCAGTTCTGGCATTTTTTTTACGCTGCCTAGTGTGCAGGGACCCTAACAAAACAGCTTTTCTATTTGGCTTTCAGACATCTTATCTCCATGCAGATGACATATGTCAACAATCAGCTATTAGTAAGCCTGTAAGCTTTCTAATTATAGACTAAGTCTATATTGGACCACCTGTAGAAAAAAAAAAAGCTGGCCATAGAGATTAAAGAGTAGTTTCACATGAATGCATGAATGTGTTCTTTTTACTGAATGTTCTTGATTTAATGGTCAAAGACCTAAGCATGTGTTTTGTGTCCTAATACCACCTGTATCTACGTTATCAGAAGGAGACCGTAATGGCTCTGCTGGAATACTGAATAGACCTCAGAAATTCATATGATGGATAAAGGCCTGAAAGTCAACATAGACATCGCAACTGTTCATCTTGGCCGACTGATGGTCATCTGTAGGTCTGTCCAAAAGCTGCAGATCCGTTTGTCAGTCAACAGGATTACGAGATTATGGGGCTGATTTACTAAAACTGGAGTGCAAAATCTGGGACAGCTGTGCATGGCAGCCAATCAGCTTCTAACTTCAGCTTGTTCAATTAAGCTTTCACAACAAAAACATGGAAGCTGACTGGTTTCCATGCAGAGCTGCACCAGATTTTGAGCTCTCCAGTTTTAGTAAACCAAACCCCATTTGACTTCTCCTTTTGACACTTCTTTATTCCTTAACTTTACCATTGTAAGGACAATTAGGGCTGATATGTGTACCCACAAAACACCCAATGTGGGTCAGGTAGATTAAAAATTGCCATTTGCTTTGATGGGCCTTTACAGATGTGGAGTGAGAAGATGAGGTTAGCTGGGACCGGTCAGTAATGTTTGCAACTGCCGCTGTTCTATGCCCCACATATTAATCCTGGCCACTAACAGGCCTTTCCAAACGATTTACTTATGGATATCTCATGGAATATGGATTGTGATATAGAGTATGCTGTAAATTGCATGATCTTTTATAATTGCCACTTAGTTCTCACTACAGCCAGCAGTAGACTGGGGGCTGTAGCACATATTTTAACTTTCTCCTTATTATAATTATTTTTTTTCTGTTTGGAACTGATTCTACTTGGGCATCAGTCACAGCTATCAATCTTTACTGAGCTTTGTTTTTTTTTTTTTTTCCCTCAGGAATTTTTGCTTACCTCAACTACCATGTGCCCCGCACCAGGCGTGAGATCCTAGAAAGGCTTATCAAAGGTCTCCAGAGATTGGAGTACAGAGGGTATGACTCTGCGGGTGAGTAGAGCTGGCATACTGTAATTCTTCATATTATATGTTCAACTCCATTTTGCTTTATACGAAGGATCAGGAAGAGGGTTGCTTTTCTATGAATAGATAGGCCGTATTTAGGAGATCTTGGTTCAGCCCAACAATTCCTGTTGTGATAAACGTACTTGGTCCACACAGCAGTTTTATGGAAGCTGAAAAAAATCAAAACTGTTTATTTACAGAACTATTAATCATCCAGTATATGTACACATATCTGACCTAAAATAGATAAAATGCTTGGTTCTCGTTATAGAATGGGAATTTCCTGGGCTCTCATATGTACCGAAGTACAGGGCATGACACACGCACACTGCTCATGCAAGTGCTCAAGAACTCCTAATATTTATTAACGGACACCTTCTTAATATACTTGTTATATTCTTTCTCACTGCAGTGAAATTGCACAGAACGGTTGGCTTATGTATGATTATCTCAGCATCTCCTCATCTTAAAATGTATACCTTTTTATTTTACAGATCTTTTAAAGATTATGTATTTACAAGTTATACGCTCAAAGCATTATGACTGCACGAGAGAGCTCTGATGCTAGTTCTTTGACAGACCCATCACTCACAGTGCAACTGGTCAGGCTCAGATTCAGCCTGGACCCAGTGTGTGCTCTAATAGAATTGCAGCTTCCATCAGGAGCTTTACATAGTCATTTTATTTTAATACAAATATTATTCAGTCTCATTATATGAATATGTGCTCATGATCTGTGGTCAATGATTCGTTTTTAGGAAAAGTATGGGAATTAGAAAAAAAACATTTATACTCGCCTAGCAAACTGAGCGATCAAACACAACTGTTTGCTCAGTTCTCATCATTCTGTAAACAGAGAGCCGGGTACTGTCAGTCTCCAGCTCTCTGCACTGCCCTTGCGCTCACTGGAGCACTGGGCTGTGGAGGGGTGGGAGGGGCTTGCTCAGGCTCTTAGCGGATCGCTGAGCCAGTTGTTGGTCCAGGCTTCTGGGTGGATCCTGACCATATGGTCGAGGTCATTTTAGAGTCTGGACCAGCTCTGTGACATCAGCTGACAGTGGGCTTCAGCCTGCTGTCAGCTGAAAGGGGATTACAGGAGTGCAGAACAAACTGCACTCCTGTGATCCATAGGAGAAGTACAGTCAAAATAGCTTTGGCTATACTCCTCCTTTTTAAGCAACCATGCTCCTTTTTTTCCATAGCTTTTCCTTAGCTCTCTCGACATTCAATACTTTTCAACTGTGTTCATTAGGCCACATGTCTCTGCCCTCTGGCGACTTATTAATTAAGAGGATCTTTTGACTTTGAATTTACATTATTGCTTGCAGGTGTCGGTATTGATGGTGGCAATGAGAAAAACTGCGAGAACAACTCCAAGAAAATTCATCTCATCAAGAAAAAGGGGAAGGTCAAGGCTTTGGATGATGAAATAAACAGTACGTGGCATCAATAATTTTTCTTTATCTAAAACTTGTTGATCATTTTTCATTTAAAGATTGATTCACACAGAGGTTAAACATATGCTGGATTTCCCAGGACCTCCTTAGATTTTTATTTTCTGTTATTTATTTATTTATTTTTTTATTCACACAACCAAACATTGTCACACTGCAGACCCTCCATAGATTGAGGCGGCAGTTGGCTGAATGTTTTTGGGCATTAGGCTATTTGGAGAGTGCACATATGTGCAGCAACAAAAGGGTGAGCTTTAAAGTTCACGTGCCGCACATATGCGTCAAAGGGCGGCTAAGTTTTCTGTGCTTAGAACATGCTCACTGCACACTTCCAGCACATGGACAGAGCTGTCGGACAACTCTTCGTCTGCACGAACAATCAGTATTTGACTGGACTGGCTTCCGATCATGTGACAGTCAATGACAATGGTCACGTGATCACTCATCTTTCCCACTCCCTGGGCATACAGACCCTATTAACAGGATGCTGGGGCTAGGTGGAAAGAGGTTAAGCACAAGTGCCAAACACTCCATTTTGATGTCTGTTTACTCGCCCCAAAGGAAATGTCTGCATCATTCAGAAGTGGTTATGCCATAACTATACATACAGAGATGCAATCCCTTTATGACCATATCTACCATGTTGTCCATGTGTGAGAGATTTTCTTTTCACACTCCTGGACTATAAATATTAGTTCTGTCACAAATAATTTGGTTGGTATGTTGGCTTAGTGTGTTGATATTCTAACTAGAAATTGGTTTTCTAATGCATCTGAGAAAACCTTAAAGTTTACAGGCCATAGAAATGCTGTAATATAATGTTCTCTCTAAAGCCCCTTTTTCTCAGGGCAGGCTCTGTATAGATCAGCAGGGGACGGATCCGCTGATTCTCTGCGCAGAGCAGGCAGATGACAGGTCTGTATCTGAGCAGACCCAGACAAAGGCCTTTCTGTTCTATGGGTATTCGGGTATATACGCACTCTACTGGCTGTTTACAGCTGACTGTCCTCTGATCCGATCCGCCTAGATGGAGGGGGACCGATCCGTGTGTGTGTGTTTGTTTGTTTGTTTGTTTGTTTGTTTTTTGTAAGCGAACTGTGAAAGGAGTCTTAGGGTCACCATACACCTTTCAGTCTGACTGCACAATCTCCTTTTTAGATCTCCAAACGTAGTACGAGTCTGATTGGATTCAGATTGATTGGATAGATTAGGTCCTCATGTTGCATAATTTTGGTAAATCTAAAGTAGCAGAGATTGCAACATATATGGTGATCTTTAGACTTGATGCTATGAACATCTTGGCAGCTAGCAGTACAATCCTCAATTCCCACCAGGTATGACGCCTGCCCTCTTTCATTGGTGGACGGACAGGGGACTCTACCACATAGGACACTATTTGGACCAGAGAGGTATACGGCCCTCTTCGTATTTTGTGCAGGACCTACAGATGCCCCCTTCTGAGAATTTCTGCTTACAAAAAATCATCCTTTGTTTCCCCCGGTCCAAACCTCCTTATCAAATCTCTTGGGAGAGGGATCTGGACATTGCCCTGGAGGTGGAGGACTGGCGTACCTGGACAGCACTCATTCATAAGGATATGATGAATGTTGCCCTGATTGAAGCAGGATAAAAGGTGATCGCGCAATGGTACCCTGTGCCAGAATGCCTCTCCAAAATGTATCCGGACTCGTCCCCCTCCTGCTTTCGGGGCTGTGGTCAGGTTGGCTCTGCCCTTCGTATATGGTGGACCTGTCCTAAGGTCCGTCGTTTCTGGATACAGTTTCATTCCTTAATTCATTCAGTCACTATAGTTAACATTGCTAAGGACCCCCGCATAGCCTTGCCTAGTGAACCTGTGGAGAATATCCCAAGGTCCACACAGACTCTAATTTGTTATATGTTTTTGGCGGCCAAAATATCCATTGCCACTGCTTGGAAAAATCCAGTGATAGACTTAGCTTTAATGAAACGAGAACTAACCTGGATTATGCTCCATGAAAAACTGGTCAGCGTCCTACAGGACAAACAACCCCTATTTGACAAAGTGTGGACCCTTTAACTTTCTTACCTGCAGGCGCCGAACACCTGGGATAAATAATGGATTAATGCTGGGCTGGACTCCTGGACAGGTGTAGTCTCATCTTTGTTCTCTTTTCTAACTTACTTCCTTCTCTTTTTCTAATCTTGCTTCTTCCATTCCTTTACTCAGGTGCAAGATGGGCCCTCTAGTCGGACCCGCTGTCTTGACTTTGGGTTTTCCACCTAGGTATTGTAACAATGTCCCTCAAAGGATATGCCACTGCTACACTTAGGATACAATAAGTGTGTGTGTGTGCATATATATGTATTTATTTTTTGGGGTAAGATAAATGAGTCCAGTGTTGGATAACAAAATGGTCAATATGGTTGTTAAAATTCCATTATTATGCCTATAGTGTAATTAGGTGGACGGGTGGGTGGGTGCTGTCCTGCATGGCCCCTCTGCAGAATGTACAAAGTAGGCCTGATCTAAGGTCCATGGGTTGTTTGACCTAATAGTGGCCTATAAACTAATATGTTCCTCAATAATAGTTTTCTTATAGTTGACCACTCTGTCACAGTCTCTAATACCCACGGGCAGATTTCTATGGATGTATGTCTTAAATCCTTACACTTAAAAGGCTATCGTTGATGACTTCTTGTTTATGGTTTATGTTGTCCAGAGCCGTTTTGTACTCTTTTGTACTACATTACTAACTGTAATTCTGAAATTAGAATAAACAGATTGAAACAGAAGTAGTGAGTACATGTTGGCTTCAGGTAATTCTGTTTAGACAGCAGAATAAGTGTCTAGTCTATAGGGACAAGTGGTCATAACATGGCTTCCTTTTCCATAGGATTTCATCTCCGTTGTCACCACTGTGCCCTTGTTCCTACAGCACATGTTGAGTAGTATTGTCCTAATGCAAGCGATAGTGCTTTGGATTTGGAGTGCCCCTGAGGGTTAATATTTCTCTATATCTGTCTGTTTGTTTACCCCATTTGAGCCAGTTGGCATCAATGCTGCTCTGCAGTGACTGTTATTAGCAAGGTTTATTTCTGTAATTGCCAAATTCAGACTGAATAGGAGGAGTTTTCACAATATATGCAGCACAGAGAATTGTACACATGAATTTAATAAAAAGCTCCCTCACACCCCCCACCCCCTTTCAGTGTCTCTCTGCTTACATCTGAAGCCGTTTTCAGCAAAGTTGAGTTATTTAAATACCTGGGGGGTCGAGGTCTCCAGCTCGCAGGGGTCACATAACTCTTTTCTGTTAGCCTGTGAACCAAACCCTAAGAAAATATTTTCTTTCCCATTAAGAAGGAAATGGTCAGTGGTGCTCCTGTGTCAAGCGGACAGCACCATTAGAGTTAATTGCTTGTGTCCCGGAGAGCTGTAATGGAGTTCTCTTTGGCTGCTGCAGCAGAGTTAAGGACTGCCTACATGGATGTTCAATAAAGAGCAATGCTGAGCTTCTCCTAATGACGTGTAGCTTAACATGTTGTGCTCTTTTTTTGCTGGGCCCAAAGCCTGATCTAAACCTTGTTTTCCAACAAAAACAGTTTCAGGAAAATTGTCATTTATTCACATTACCCCACTGGCCTCGTCTCTCCTCCTCCTGCAGCTTCAAGCCTGCCAAAGGATTTCATAATGGAATTTAGGTAACACTAACCCTGGTGAGCGTTAAGAAATAAATATACGTGATGACCCCTGGCTCAGCTGGAAAGTCCTGTTTATCATGACTTTTTTTTTTTTCCTTTTTACTAGTTGAATTTATTTTTTCTATTTCCAATCCAGCTTTGTTCTGATTTATTTTCATTTCATTTCCTTGTTTAATGTACATGAATGCTAACCCCCAAAGCGGCCCATTTCCTTTTGCCGTAAATTCAGCTTTCTGATTGCTCATAATTAAACCTATTTACATGTGGTTTTACTGAAGGGGCCCAGCTCCTCGGATTGTGAAGGGACTGTCAGACTCTTAAGAGATTTCTATATTGCTTGACATGTGAGGAATTGCATTGCCTTCTTAAAAAAAAAAAAATAGTCTTTCCCCATCATGACTTTTGGCGCAAATCCAAAAAAACAACAGATTATTCCTGATTGCAGAATAAAAGTTGGTGACATGTAGATCATGTCTGTGTCCCTGCGGCCAAAGGTGTTTTCAGAAGTACATTTTTCTATATGAAAAAGCCTGAGGTTAGTTTATAGATAAGATAAAGCTAAATTCAGCAGTTTCGGCTAATCAGCTTTTGTTAGTATATGATATGTAGCCTTATTTCTATATATACATCTGTTCACTTTGGGCAAACCATGCATAGGCCGTAGTAGTGCTTTCGATTTTTTGCTACTATGTGAGCAGTGAACAATTGCAAATTGGCAGAAATTTTCAAACCCACTTAAACTATTAACGTTTGGAAGATCTTGGCTTGATTATTTTTCCCCATACACGGTAAAGTGGACTTCTCAGTAAGAAAAAAATAAAGAAACGCAAACAGGCAGGATTTTTAATGCAGAAGAGGCATCCCATGCGATTTACCTGCCTGTCCACATTGTAAACTGAGTTGCGCATGTGAAGCTCAGTGTAGAATTTTGGTAATGCCGAGATGACTGAACTCCCACGTCATATTGGCCCGGCTAGTGGAAAGTGCAGGGCAGGGGTGGGCAAACTGTGGCCCTCCAGCTGTTGTGGAACTACAAGTTCTGCCTCTGGGAATCCTGCTTCTAACTGTTGTCTTGCAATGCCTCATGGGACATGTAGTTCCAAAACAGATGGAGGGCTACAATTTGCCCACCCCTGTACGGGATCAATAACTGGAAGCTGCCAGGTTGAAGATGATGCTTGATGTTCGATCCACTTTAAGGTCCTTTTTTATATAGAAGATAAACTTGTCAAATCGTATACATCAATTGTCAATAACATTTTGACCAACCACCATAACACATTGAGGCATGGACTCCACTAGACCTCTGAAGGTATGCTGTGGTATCTGGCATCAAGCAATCAGTAGCAGATCCTTCAAGTCCTGTAAACTGTGAAGTGGGGCCTCCATGGATCGGACTTGTTTTTCCTGAACATTACACAGATGCTTGATTGGATTGAGATCTGTAGAATTTGGAGGCAAAGTCAACGCCTCAAATTTGTTGTTGTTCCTCATACCATTCTTGAATTCAGCAGACCAGGCCACCTTCTTCGTTGCTTCATGGTCCAATTCTGATGCTTAGAGTAGGCACTTTTGCCAGTGGACACGGATCAGCATGGAAACCCTGACCGGACTGCAGCTATGCAGCCCCGTACACAACAAACTGATGCGCTGTGTGTTCTGACACCTTTCTATCAGAACCGGCATGAACTTCTTCAGCAATTTGAGCTACAGTAGCTCTTCTATAGGATTGGATTACACAAGCCAGCCTTCGGTCCCCACATGCCTCAGTGATCCTTGTCCAGCCATTACCCTATCGCAGGTTAGCTGGTTTTCCTTCCTTGGACCACTTTTGGTAGGTCCTGACCACTGCAGTCCGGGAACATCCCACAAGAGCTGCAGTTTTGGAGTTGCTCTGAGTTCTCTAAACACTACAATTTGGTCCTTGTCAAAGTCAATCAAATCTTTACATTTGCCCATTTTTCTTTTTCTCTTCTTTCAACACGTCAAACTCCGTGACAACATGTTCACTTGCTGTCTAATCTATCCCACCCACTTTAAGGTGCCATTGTAAGGAGATAATACATGTTATTAACGTTTACCTGTCAGTGGTCATAATGTTATGGCTGATTAGTGTAAATGTTTTGGGCACAATTACGGAACTTTTATTAAGCACAAATGATTATATTGGCATAACTCAAGTGGAGTCTCTCCACTCCATCAATCATCCCCAACACAAACCTTCCCTGATGCTCCAGTATCGATTTATTTGCTTCCGCCGCTCAGTCTCCCGGTTCTGTGACACTATTGCGTTTCATCTGTCCAGTTAGGAGTTCTGCATGACAACTTTTTTGCTGATTCAGCAGAGATAACATGGTATGGAAGTATGCCACATATATTTGGAGGTCAGAGGAAAAAGACCACTGTTGACATTGGGTATATTAAGGATTCCCCAAGGGTATGATCATTCAGCCAACAATCAGATCTGTGTATGGCCAGCTTTGGTCTGTCTTACATTTGTATGTTGAACTTCAGAAATGATGTCCTCATACTGGCGTATGGCATTCCTTTGTACCGTGAGAACCTATAACACATGTGCGTTCCCCCTGGCTTTAACAGTAACCTGCACATTACCCCCTCTTCCTGCCTTTCCATCTTCCATTATAACATGCACTCTGGGGAGATTACAATGGCAACAGATATTTGCACTCTGCTAAATTAAAACCATTTCTAGGTAACTTGCACAATGGCTGTCCAGAGAGTAAATTATGGAGCAATAATTTCATTGGATTCTCTGCTGGGTTTCCATTCTTGGGAATCCAGGCTAGCATTTTTTTTTTTATACAAGAATGAGGAACGACTAAATGATTTGTAACCATAAAATAAAAATTATTTACAAGGACTGCCATTTACTAACGTGTTTGTAAAAGTTCTGTTAAGC
Source organism: Glandirana rugosa (assembly GCA_018402905.1). Taxonomy (NCBI): domain Eukaryota; kingdom Metazoa; phylum Chordata; class Amphibia; order Anura; family Ranidae; genus Glandirana; species Glandirana rugosa. The sequence continues at coordinate 220,407 of BLSH010180881.1, forward strand.
CTGATCAACTGCTCAATTCACAAAGCTAAAGAACCAGGATAAGGATTCTCTTCTTTTTATGAAAAATGACAGCTATTTTCAGCTAAATCCAATAAGATTTGAATTCAATGACTGAATATAAAGATCTTTATCTTAGTGCAGCCTATTTGGCCATGGAGTAAACCATTTTAGGCTGCAAGGGGCTTACCAGACCCTGTTGTCAAAACCATCAATTGGATTTGTATGCAGTCAGGCAGGACTCCATATTTGATCTAGATCGATCTAACGGAGATTGTACAAGGATGTGGTCAGCTGTAGCTATCTACAGCTGAGATAAATGTTTAAAACAATTGAACATAATTATGTTAAAACCACTTGATATTGTTATTCTATGAAAAGTTTTTAATTCAGGTTTTGCTGATGCTTTGCACTGTACCTCCTTGCTTCTTTGGAATGTTGAAAACCTCTCAATGTTTCCTTTACAGAGCAGGAAGATATGGACCTGGATATTGAATTTGAGATTCACCTGGGCATTGCACACACCCGTTGGGCCACTCACGGAGAGCCCAGCCCCACCAACAGCCACCCACAGCGCTCTGACAAAAACAACGGTAAGCTTAACCGTTCGAGTACATAAAGATTTTGAATTTAAACAGGATGCCAATGTAGACATGTATATGCTTAGGAATTTAAGAGTAGAGTAGAATACTGTAGGTATCACAAAGGTTTATAAGGCTGGCATAAATTGCCTAGTCCTGGTGATGTGTTCATATCTTATCTTCTATATTCTAGATAACACTTAGCTGTCCAAATCTGACCTAAATCCACCCATAGATGGTGCGATTTTCTTCCCTGCAACCACGAGTTGCAGGAAATAAAATCACCTGATTTCCTCTATCAACATAGTCAGTGGGGGAATCCCTCCCATAGAGCTATAGTGTTCTTCCAGCAGGAGGGGGGGGCTGTCCCTGCCAGGAGAACACACTGTGATGATTTCTAGCGGCTATAGACGCTAACCATAATCCCATGGGAAAATCCGACATGCTGGTTGTACCCAAGTCGATTGGCTCCTGCCTCATAGATGGTTCGAATCTTGGCCTGTTGAACTGGCATTGCCAGTAACAAAGAGAGCTAAGAAAACAGGTAGAAGATAACAAAATCACCAGGTTGAATGTTAAACCCTACCCACCCACCCAGGGTCACTTAAAGTTCTGAACGTCTCGGGGGAGCAGGAAGGATTGGCGATAATGTGACCAATGTGATTGGCTGTCAGTAGTTACATGATTTAGAGCCAGTTTTGCCAGCTACTGATGGTCTAAAATTATGCTGGGAGCATGCAGTGAGTGCACTTGCAGGTCACAAACATCGGCCGCCCAGTGACGCATATGTGTGTCCTGTAGCTATTAAAGCCCACCCTTTTGCAACCGCACAGACTGCAACTGGCAGTCCTCAAGAAAGGGAACTGGAAAGGGTTCAGAGAAGGGCAACAAAGCTAATTAAGGGATTGGAGGACCTTGGTTATGAGGAAAGATTACAAGCACTGAATTTATTCTCTCTGGAGAAGAGACGCTTGAGAGGGGATATGATTTCAATGTACAAATACTGTACTGGTGACCCCACAATAGGGGCAAAACTATTCTGTGCAAGGGAGCACACAAGGACACGCAGCCATTTATTGAAATTAGAAGAAAGGCGGTTTACCTTAAAATGCGTGGGGGTTATTTACGGTAAGAGCAGTGAGGATGTGGAATTCTCTTCCGCAAACAGTGGTTTCAGCTGGGAGCATAGATGCTTTCAAAAAACTATTAGATGCGCACCTAAGGGACCACAACATTGAGGGTTAAACAATGTAATACTGACATAAAAACACACACATAGGTTGGACTTGATGGACTTGTGTCTTTTTCCGACCTTACTAACAATGTATAAAGCATAATAAAAATAAAGTGGTGTATGAAGCTGCCTGATGCAGTTAAAAAAGAACTCCACATAAAACAAAGTTCTATTTTGGATGGAAGGTGTTCAAGAGACCTTGCAATAGAGTTTCTACCTCCAGAGCCCCAGGATGAACATTGGACATTTTCCCAGCTATCACTTGCCCACGCCACTCCTGCTGTGCTTGCCATTGTATCAGAAGACCTATTGATCCTGTTGTGGCCAATACATAATACAGGACAGGTGAGAGAAGGTTGAGGGACACGTCTACAGCAGTGAATTTTAACTGTGGAGTTCTGGGGTCAGATATTGTTTTTCATGTGTGTTTGGCAATTCTCCACTTAAACAATTATTTAAGCCAAGATTTTATATAAGGTTGGCGTCCATGCGTTTTTCATTAATTTTTTATTTTCACTATTGGAAGTTATTTGAACATTTATTATATTGGATTGTTTTATTTTGGCTTTGTATCTGTTTTTTAATTGTAGGCACTTTTTATTTGTTTTAAGTTGTCGTCATTTCAGCTATCATAGGATAATTGCATAGAGATTCCTAGCTTTCAGCAATAGCAGCTCCTTCCCTTTCCTTTCCTGCCGTCATTTACATGCAGTGCTTCCCTGGAGGGATTGCAGATATGTAGAAGGGTTCAGTGTATGCAAATAGACTTCTGTCTCTAACTAAACCAACCAAAACATTGTTTGGGGTCTAAAACCAGAATAATACAGAGAAGTTTGCATTTTTAATGGGGAAATAAATACTGTGTGGATTACAGTAAGTGCAAAGAAATTTGTAAGGAATTAAGATGAATTATTTTTCTAAGTGTGTGTGTGTGTGTGTGTATAGCAGACATATGGCTGCCAGATTTTTCCTGTCTTTGGATCATTCTTGATTGAGTGTTTTTGTAACACCAGGAACTAATGTCACATTTCTCCCCCTCCTAGAGTTTATCGTGATCCACAATGGCATCATCACCAACTACAAAGACCTGAAGAAGTTTCTGGTGAGTTGCATGTGAGAGCGTACACAAAATATGGAATTGATATACATCCATGTGGGCCAGCAGTATGCTTTATGCATATAAATCCAGGTCTGCTTACACCGAATGTACAACTTTTAGTGCAGGGATTTGGGGTGACCCATAACAACCAATTAGAAATCTGTTTAACAAGTAGCCCCTGGAGTGTTAATCTCAAGATCACAAAATAGTGTATACCCTGTTGTTCCCCCCCCCCCCCCCTGTTTTTGTAAGGTAGGGTTCTAAACCCCTGTCCATTTTTTTTTTTTCTATTAACTTGCCATCTGTGACCCACTGGGGAGATTTCTCTTAGCCAAAACAGGAAGTGAAAAGAAATTCCCCCAAAGGGAGGGAGTCTCTAGTTGTTCCCAGAGTCACCAGAACTATTGTTCCAAGTGGAAGATTTCCCCTCTTACTTTTCTGGGGACAACTCAAAATGTGGGATTTTCTTTTACTTTCTCTTTCAGCAATAATGGTAAAAATAACAAATTGCAGGAATTTGGCAGAAATTGGCAGAATGTAATCTGATGTTTTTGATGTCTACAGGAAAGCAAAGGCTATGAGTTTGAGTCTGAGACTGACACAGAAACCATTGCCAAGCTGGTGAAATATATGTATGACAATCGGGAGAGTGATGCCATCAGCTTTGCCACCCTTGTTGAGCGGGTCATTCAACAGCTGGTAAGGAGATTAGCTTTGTGCATTTTATGGGGCCAACAATCTCACAATTTAGAAGTCTTTGTCACCCCCCCCCCCCCCCACGTAGAGTCAAACTAGCATTTCCTAAAACATTTTCTCATTTGTGTTGAGCCTGTAAGTACCTATGAAGGTCTTCGGATCAGCAGCCGTATTCTTTTAGATCCCCATGGATCTTAGTTTTAGACTGTACTTAGGACCTAAATCTGTGCCCAAGTGTATCCTCTGATACTAAGCCCATTTGCTGTCATTTACTTGCCAGATTCTGGAATATTACTGAACATAAGGGGCTCTGGCATTTGACATTTGAATGATGGGAGTTTTAGTTCTAGAAGTTGGTTGAATTTAATCATAATTTGAAGACCTATGGCCTGGAGCTATAAGTCTATGGAGATTCACATGGTCGTATTGATCAATTTGAAGTTTATAAATGGGCATTAGCAGGCACCATAAGGTGTTTTGGTAAACTTAATACTTTTTAGGCTGGGTCAGGATCACTTTAAAGGAGTACGCCAGACAACAGGTTTATGTAGGTGAGGTGTGCTTAGTATGTATATAACCTGTTACAGATGCATTCTCATGTACAGTCCTGTTCCAATTCAAGTCCCTTCTTCATACCGCTTTGGAAATTTTAACGTGATTGTTTATGATCATGCAGGTTGGAAATGCTGATGAAGGACATGTTGAAATAGCACTTGGTACACAACTTTTCATTTGGGGAATAATGATCCAAGAGTGGGTCATACTCGCATAACATTGTCCACTACCTCTACCTCTGCTACACAACAGTCATGGTTTTTTTTTTTTTTGTTTTTTTCTTTCTTTCTTTTTCTGCATAAATTTTGCACTTTGTACATTTTGTATGCTCCTTTTATACAGCTTGAAAATATGAGGATTACAAATCTATACCCTAAAGATTAAAGATTGACTTTCTCTTTCTTTGTCTTATAGGAAGGTGCATTTGCTCTGGTTTTTAAAAGTATTCATTTCCCCGGCCAGGCTATTGGAACCAGGTCATTTTTTTTATCGATTCTTCCTATATATTACTTTCTTTATGAAATTCAGCGACTATATCTTTCCTGTTTGTCACCATTAACTTGTGTGTGCCTGTATTGCAGGAGAGGAAGCCCGCTTCTAATGGGTGTACGGAGTGAGCACAAGCTGTCCACTGATCACATCCCCATATTGTACCGTTCAGGTAAACACAAGTCAGACCAGGAGCACCAGATGCATTTCAGGCAAAGCCACACGGCTACATTTTTGCCTGGAGTCATCGGGAGCCAAAACTAGTTTGTATTATGTAACATAAAATGTATATCTGTTATCTAAATGCAGTTGGACTCGGCTATGACCAGTATATTATAGTGTTAGGCTGTGCTTAACTGTGGCTAATTGTTCTTTGTGTAAAAATAAAAGAAGCGACAGATTAGCAACTGAAAACAAGACTTTTTTTTTTTTTCCTGTAAATGTCCCTCAATAGTTGCTGGAACAGATACCTGTGAGAATGCAGCTGGTCTATTAATTTTGCTCCTTTGACATCCTTAACACCTTGATGACATACCAGACTGCATTCTTGACACGTTAATAATTATAAGCGTGTATTTTGTTTTTACAATGTGGTGGAGCACAGTTGCTAGTCTAGACTAAAAACTGGGATACCTACCCAGGCAGATTATCTAATGACTGCCATACACCTGACGGTGCCTTGACTTTTCCCTTTCAGCTCAAACCACCCTTTATTTTCCTGAATTAATCATATGCTTTAATGCCAGAATTTTCCAGTTTGCTGGAAAATTCCTGCCAGCAACACGGGGTGTGTGTGTGTGTGCGCCAAATGCTCACTATGCTTGTTTGGTTCCAATATATTATCTACTCATTGGAAGCAAACCTAATCTGTTGCATGTTCTAAAATATAGGCAATTCTCCCCAGTTGATGTTGCATATATTCATAACAGAATATGATAGCTATTTGTAAATTGATATTTTACAGTTTGTTTACTGTAAACCATTTGATTTTCTATAAGCTGAATTCCTCTTACAATTGCGTTTTCTTTGTAATTGTAATGCACTGTTGTACTGTCTTGTGCCTAGTCTGCTTTTTTTCATGTGATAAACTGGCAGTACATACCAGGTGATCCTGACAGATGTACCTGACTGTATGCATTTCAGAAGTCTGCAATGCATAGATTGCCTGTGTGATTGATGTGTTTTCTGATTTGTGCTGTCGCACTTTCTCATTGTCCTTTCAGTGTCACAAAGCATCGATTATCCTCTAGAAGGAATATGCATAATAGAGAAAGAAGGTGCCTCAACCAGCATTGTACTTCGATACTCCTTCTTCTAAAAAAGAAACTGTATTCATATTTATCCATTTGTGCATCTGGTACTGTTTTCCATGCAGGTTAATGCAATTTCCATACAACCCACATAAAAGGAAATCCTTACACTTCCTCTATTTTAGGTTATATTACTTATTAGTGCCTGAATACAGACTTTATGACTTTCACCCACTAGATGTCAGCATTACTCCATAAAAGTATCCCTGCATTTGTATACATATTATGCCATTACAAGCTTTTACTAGGCCTACACGTCATCCCCGTGGTTTGATAACCAGGGACATCAAAGTGATCTTAAGGCCTCATACACACGGACGTTTCTAAAAAAATAAACAAAACGTCGGGCCCGACGTCAAGGAAATAAAGGCGGCGTTTTTCGGCGTTATGCATCGGCGTTTTTGAGCGTTAGTGTGCGTCGGCGTCAATAGGCGTTTTTTAAAAAAAATCATCCCTCTGCTATTTTTCAACCTAAAAACGTCGGCGTCAAAAAACGCCGGAAAACGCCGGTATAATATTAGGTGGCGTTTGTTGGCATATTGTGGCGTCGGCGTCAAAAAATGCCAAAACGTTACAGTCTCAGAACGCGATGGCTGTGGGTTCTAGTTTCAGCTCACTAACGCGGACGTCATCTACAGCTCAAAAACGCCGACGTTTTTATGGGGCCATTGACTAACATGGAGAGCTGCAAAAAACGCCAGAAAAAGCCGGCGTCAAAAAACGTCCGTGTGTATGAGGCCTGAACCTTGAACTTCTTTAATTGCCAAACTATTCTCCTGAAATTGCTAATCTGTGTTGGCTCCTGTATTGGTTAGTCAAGTGACACAGTGGAGGCAATAATTGAAAACTGATGCAAGGAAAACCAACCAATCTGATTTTAGCTATTGCTCTAGTACAGGCTAGGAAATTAAAGCTGTACCTTAGTGGTTGCTTTGCTCAAAGCCTTAGGGAGGAAATGACATATAATATACACTCTCTACATATTACACTAACTACATTCTGCCAACACCTAATGTGCATGCTCCTGGCTTGTAGTGATGGAAACAGTACCAGAATAGATACAGTTCTGCACCCTTTTCTGTCCATTCTGGGCCATGTGCAATGAAATTTCTTCTTTATTACCTTTAATTTTAGGGCATTTTTCTCTTGCTAAATTACTTTGATATGTAATCAGTGGGAGCTAATCTTCTTATTTATGCTGCAAGCTTTATATTTACTGACCTTGCTTATGATGTGGTGTGGGATGGGCAAGCAGAGTTTTAACTTTGGCATCTAGTTGTGTTTTTTAAATTCTGTCCATCCAGAAATTATATAAAATCTGTTACCTTATAAAATATGAACCTGTTTCCTAATCCTTGAAATAACAATATCTTGAATTATGTGCATCTGGAACTCTGTAGAAATAGGGGCAACATAATTGTGATTGTAGATTACTATTCAACGTTCCTTAGTCTGAATATTTAGCTTTTATTTCTACACACTGATTGCAGGGCTCTCCTTAAATCAATATCTATGTCCAATTGTAGTGCAGTGAGATTAGATTATTTACATTACTTTAATGAATCACTTTGCATTCACTGCAAATATTTCAGTTAAAAACTCCTCTTTGGAGCTTTAGGAGGTTAATTGGTTCCATCTCCCAAGTTCTGCTCCTTTTGCAATCGAAAAGCTAATAGCTTAAAACATTTTAAAAGCATTGTGCCGAGGACCATGCCTGATAGTACTTTCTTATATTCAGCTTCTTATTCTACAGGCAAATCATGGTAACCTTCTGCCTCATTTTAAAAGTGTATAAAGGAAAAAACTTTTTTTGAGCATCATATCTAGGAAGTGTCTCCCATACATATTCCTGGTGCAGTCTGGTCAAATAAAAAGGAGGATCTGATTGATTCACGTGGATAACAAATTCCACATTAAAATTTGAGACCCGTTTATTTCTCCTTCCTATTTTTTTTCAAAACATTTTGTCCTTGACCAACAGCTCATTTGTTTAACTTGTTTCCTCTCTGCCCGCACTTGCCCTCGTCTCTTTCCCTAGGACAACAAGATGCCAAAGTTGGACCTTTGTGACTTAAGGGTACCACAACATAACTGTATGATTGCTTGAATCTTTTCAGGGCCAAACTGTGCTTTATTCTTCTTCAGGCTGCATCTCCTTTGGCTGGGCTGAGATTTATCGGTCTACGGACTCCTTTTCTCACACTCTTTCATGGTACCCCTCCACACAATAATAACCCTTGTCTTGTTCATGCATGCAGGTCTGGAGAAGAAAGGCAGCTGCACCCTACCCAGAATGGACAGCATCACTTGTCTGTTTCCTGTAGAAGAGACGGCTGTGGAATATTACTTTGCGTCAGATGCCAGGTGAGCACAACATTTGCCTTAAGTGGCTATTGATAAACATTATGGAACTGGCTTGCTGCCAGTGTGGTGTGTGTGTGTGTGTGTGTGTGTGTGTGTATATTCACACACACACACACACTCACAAAAGTGAGTACACCCCTCACATTTTTGTAAATATTTTGTTATATCTTTTCATGTGACAACACTGAAGAAATGACACTTTGCTACAATGTAAAGTAGTGAGTGTACAGCTTGTATAACAGTGTAAATTTGCTGTCCCTTCAAAATAACTCAAACACACAGCCATTAATGTCTAAACTGCTGGCAACAAAAGTGAGTACTGTACACTCTTAAGTGAAAATGTCCAACTTGGGCCCTAAGTGTCAATGTTTTGTGTGGCCACCATTATTTCTCCTACGTTCACTGACAGACGCAGCTCTTCATGACATGTGGGGTTTATGCTTGTCCAACTAGGAGTTAACTAGGCAGGGAAAAGAACAGCTGGCCCCTCCCATGGGGACCATCCTCTCTTCCCACATAAACCCTCAGCATAGTATAGCTCAGCAGTTTCAATGCCTAGTTTGCAAGGAGTTGACCTGGCTTCCCTTTAGGGGAATTGCGGTCCTGTTTGTGACCATTTCTTTATTCTTTCTTTTACTTTTATTTTATTTTGCACTTCTATCAAGCAATGATCTGCTATCAAGAAGCCGGCTGGGGCATAGAGAGTCCACGGGCTCTGCACCATCCCCGGCCTGGCCAACCGATGCGAGCCAGTCCCGCGGTATGGGACCCGCCGCATCGTGCCCATTCCGTGCGGGTGGCCGGGGGTGATCCCCATTTGAGCCCAAGCCCAGATGTGATTCGGGCAGGGCTATTCTTCTGGCCTGCAGCATACCGTCCAAGGGGCGGAAGGTCTACGAATGGGTGGCTACCCGCCGTGCTCGTGAGGAGTGGTGAGTGGAAGTTTCTCCCTTTCCCCCTTTTTCTCAGGGGCCAAAGGGAGACTGACGGAAAAAAAAAAAAAATGTTTTTCCAGGTAGCCGCCAAAAACATGTGTGAAACGTTTTTTCCTTTCTCTTTGGAACGGTGTGGCTCCTGACAGCCCGGCTCTTCTGACAGTCCTCAAAGTTACAGGCAGCAAACCGCAAGTATAGCTGGGCTCACCTGTGGGTGCTGGTGGCGGCGGGTGCAGTCCTCCTGCGTTCCCTGGTGCGCTGTGGGGCGGTGGTGTGCGGCTGTGTGGCAAGTGCCTCAACGTGCTAGTGTACTCCTGTGTGTTACTAAGGGTGATTTAGAACGATGGCAGACTATACTGCAGAGCCTGCTGAGGAGGATTCAGCGGCAGCGCAATCTGCGCAGGGGGCTTTTTTGGACCAGCTGCGGGCGGTCTTTAGTGAATTTCTCCCTCGGGCAGATATCGCCCAACAGGCCCCCAGGAAGCGTCCCCCTCCTCCTCGTTCTTCAGGGGAGGATTCTGATCCGGAAGTGGCCTCAGGGGTCACAGGGACCCTAGTGGACCTGTCTGATGGGGAACGGGGTCCCTCGGACGGAGAAGAGGATCAGGGGGCGGCGGCGGCTGCGCGCGAAAGAGCGCTGGTTTCTGCCATTGTCGCTGGAATTTGCACTACGCTGCGATTGAGCCAGGATGGCGAATCGCAGACTTCTGCGTATGTGTGTGGGTCCTCCAGGCCCCCCAGAGCCCCTGAAGCTTACCCCTATGATCAATTTTTTTGATCACTATATTTATCGTGAATGGCAGCGTCCGCAGCATTCCTTTTCACTGTCTAAACGTTTCGCTGCTCGCTATCCCTTTGAGGAAAGCTTTTTGAAAAAATGTGAATCACCCGCGGTGGACCTGCCGATAGCTCGCCTTAATAAGGCGACGACCATTTCTCTGGAAGGGGCCCCTTTCTTCAAGGACCCAGCTGACAGAAAGATAGAGGCACTGTTAAAGTCGCTATTCCTGGTGGCGGGTTCTGCCTGGCGTGAGCCATGGCGGCGCAATCTCTATCTGAGCGCATAGCGGAGCTCCAGAAAGATCTGGACTGCGGCCGCCTGATGGATGCCCCGCAGAGGCAGAGCTGATTTTTTTGCTCCAAGGTTTCAGGTTCCTTTGTGATGCGGCCATTGATTTACTGCCTATGTTCTCCAGAATAGCGGTGTTTGCCATTATCCTCAGACGGATACTTTGGTTGCGCTCTTGGTCCGGTGACCACGTTTCCAAAAAAGGTCTCGTTGACCTTCCTTTTCAGGGTGGACGTCTGTTCGGTCCACAGCTGGATGAGATCATCAAGGATTTCACAGGAGGTAAGAGCACCTTACTCCCAGAGCCCCGGAGGCGAGAGTTTCGCCGTAGACAGGGGCCCCCTACATCGGGTCAGAAGAGGTTTTTTTGCCCCCCCCCTCGGGCGCAGCAGGTAAAGGGACCCGTCCCGGTAAGGTCGCTGCAGGGGCCGTTAAATGGCAGTGGCAGCGCAAAATCGAAAAGGCAGAGGGCAAGCCCTCCTCAGCATGATGAGTTGCCCCCACCCGGGCTTCGGGTGGGGGGACGTCTTCTGGGGTTCGCAGACCGGTGGCGTGCTCACATTCCCGACCGTAGGGTCCGGGAAGTGGTGTCCTCCGGGTACAGGATAGAGTTCAGCACTCTACCCCCAGACAGGTTCTTCCCATCGAACTTAGGGCTCCCGCGGGAACGCCGGGAGGCCCTCTTTGGGGCTGTCCATGCACTCTCGGATCAAGGGGTGATCGTGCCAGTGCCTCCAGTGGAGAGGTTTCGAGGTTTATGCTCGACTCATCTGCTCGTGGTCCCCAAGAAAGGGGAGGGGTCCGGCCAGTACTAGACCTGAAGGCCCTAAACCGGTATGTCAGGGCACGGAAATTCCGGATGGAATCTATCCGTTCAGTTGTGGCCGCCCTCCACCAGGAGGAATTTCTGGCGTCTCTGGACATCAGGGATGCGTACCTCCATGTGCCTATTTGTCCAAGGCATCAGCTTTTCCTGCGCTTTGCAGTGGGGGACCTCCATTATCAATTTGTGGCACTCCCCTTCGGTCTGGCTTCAGCCCCTGGAGTTTTCACAAAATGGCTAGCTCCGGTGTTGGCGTTGCTGCGACAGAGAGGCATCGCGGTAGTAGCCTACCTTGACGACCTGCTCCTGCGAGCGGAGTCCGCCTCGGCTCTGGAAGAGAATGTGAGGATCACAATGACCTCGCTGCAGGATTTCAGCTGGTTGCTCAACCTGCAGAAGTCGACGGTGTCACCATCCCGTCGCCTGGAGTATCTGGGCCTGATCCTGGACACAGAGCAGGCAAAGGTTTTTTTCTTCCTCCAGCCAAGTTGCTGTCACTGCAGTCGGCTGTACGGACCCTCCTGTCGCACCGACGGTCTTCATTGCGATTCTGTATGCGGGTGCTGGGGCTTATGGTCTTGACTTTTGAGGCGATACCATACGCCCAGAGTCACACTCGTCTCCTTCAGCGAGCAATCCTGGCTTGGTGGGACAGGTCCCCTTGGTATTTGGACCTTATGATGCGTCTGGTCTCCCAGACCAGTGCGTCTATGACCTGGTGGCTCCGGGACTTGGCGCTGAATCAGGGGAAGTCATTCCTGCCCCTTCAGTGGGTGATCATCACCGCGGATGCCAGTCTTTCAGGCTGGGGCGGGATCCTAGGGCAGCAGTCTGCCCAGGGCCGTTGGTCGGCACAGGAGGCTCGCCTTCCCATCAATGTGCTGGAACCGAGAGCAATCAGGTTGTGCCTATCTCACTGGACAGTGAAGTTGCAGGGTCGTCCGATTCGGATTCAGTTGGACAATGCCACGGCTGTGGCTTATGTGAACCATCAGGGCGGCACGAGGAGTCCAGCAGCTGCGGCGGAGGCAGCTCTGATACTGCGTTGGGCGGAACATCACGTTCCGGCAATCTCCGCCATTTACATTCCGGATGTAGAAAACTGGCAGGCGGATTTTCTCAGTCGCCAGACACTGGACCAAGGAGAAGTGGTCTCTCCACCCAGAGGTGTTCAACCAGATATGCCGCAGATGGGGGGACGCCGGACGTGGATCTCATGGCGTCTCGGTTCAATCACAAGGTGAAGACCTTTGTGTCCAGAACGAAGGATCCGTTGGCAGTGGCCACGGACGCTCTGGTGACCCCCTGGGGCCGTTATCGACTTCTGTACGCCTTCCCTCCGATAAAACTTCTACTGCGTTTGCTACGCAGGATAGTGGCGGAGGGAATACCAATAATCCTGGTGGCTCCAGTTTGGCCTCGGCGCACCTGGTACGCCGACGTGGTGCAAATGGTGGCAGATGTTCCCTGGCGGCTCCTGCTGCGAGACGATCTACTGCCTCAGGGGCCCATCCTGCACCCTGCTTTACCCTCACTGGCTTTGACGGCCTGGCTATTGAGTCCCAGGTGCTAAGAGACAGGGGAGTCGCTGACTCCATGATCCCTACCTTGTTGAAGGCTCGCAAGTGTGCTTCTCGCAAGATTTACCACCGCACCTGGAAGGATTTCATAGCTTGGTGCGAGGCAGAGGGTCATAACCCTCGCTCTTATGGGGTGTCCAGGGTCCTGACTTTTTTGCAGCAGGGCCTGGACAAAAAACTGGCCTTGAGTACCTTCAAGGGCCAGATATCGGCTCTGGCGATTCTTTTCCAGAGACCTTTGGCCTCACATTCGTTGATTCGTACCTTTGTACAAGGTGTGCGACATGTGGCGCCTCGGATGAAGGCTCCGATGGCCCCGTGGGATCTTAATTTGGTGCTTTCTGTATTTCAGAAACCGCCCTATGAGAATATCAGGGAGATTCCCTTCCAACTGCTGTCGCAGAAAGTGGCTTTTTTGGTAGCCATCACTTCCACCAGACGGGTGTCTGAATTGGCAGCACTGTCGTGCAAGTCCCCCTACCTGGTCCTGCATAAGGACAAGGCGGTCTTGGGACCCTCTCCTTCCTTCCTTCCTTCCTTCCTTCCTTCCGAAGGTGGTTTCTTCCTTTCACATTAATGAAGACCTTGTTCTTACTTCATTGTGCCCTCATCCATCGCACCCAAAAGAAATGGAGTTGCATACCTTGGATGTAGTGAGGGCCTTAAGAGTGTATTTAGCTGCTACAGCTTCTTTTCGGAAGGCTGATGCCTTGTTTGTGCTGACAGGGGGTCTGCGCAAAGGTTTGGCGGCTTCGTCGGCTACTATTTCTCGTTGGATTAGACAAACCGTGACCCACGCATATTCTGTTCGAGGCAAGGTTCCCCCCTTTCCGGTCACGGCTCATTCTACCCGGGCTGTTAGCACTTCCGGGGCTTTTCGACACCAGGCCTCGGTGTCACAGGTGTGCAAGGCGGCCACTTGGGCCTCGGTACACACTTTCACTAAGTTTTATTAAGTTAATGTGCTAGCATCTTCGGATGCTGCTTTTGGCCGCAAAGTTTTGCAGGTGGCAGTGTAGGCGCGTCTGGCGCCTCCTTAAGAGGTTCTGTTGGGTACAGTTGTTATCGTTTACCCACCCCTCTTTTTGACACAGCTTGGACATCCCCACACGTCATGAAGAGCTGCGTCTGTCAGTGAATGTAGGAGAAAAAGGGATTTTATTAAAACTTACCGTAAAATCCTTTTCTCCGAGTTCACTGACAGACGCAGCACCCACCCCTCTGTGCTCTGTTCTAGGTACGGCTTGTGTACGAACTGCTGAGCTATACTATGCTGAGGGTTTATGTGGGAAGAGAGGACGGCCCCCCATGGGAGGGGCCAGCTGTTCTTTTCCCTGCCTAGTTAACTCCTAGTTGGACAAGCATAAACCCACACGTCATGAAGAGCTGCGTCTGTCAGTGAACTCGGAGAAAAGGATTTTATGGTAAGTTTTAATAAAATCCCTTTTTTTTTTCCAGCACTGCCTTAACCCTCCTGGGCATGGAGTTCACCAGAGCTTCACAGGTTTCCACTGGAGTCCTCTTCCACTCCTCCATGATGTCATCACGGAGCTGGTGGATGTTAGAGACCTTGTGCTCCTCCACCTTCCGTTTGAGGATGCCCCACAGATGCTCAATAGGGTTTAGGTCTGGAGACCTACTTGGCCAGTCCATCACCTTTACCCTCAGCTTCTTTAGCAAGGCAGTGGTCGTCTTGGAGGTGTGTTTGGGGTCGTTATCATGTTGGAATATTGCCCTGCGGCACAGTCTCCAAAGGGAGGGGACCATGCTCTGCATCAGCATGTCACAGTATATCTTGGCATTTATGGTTCCCTCAATGAACTGTAGCTCCCCAGTCGCAGCAGCACTCATGCAGCCCCAGACCATGACACTCTCACCACCATGCTTGACTTTAGACAAGACAGACATTGTCTTTGTACTCCTAACCTGGTTGCGGCCACACATGCTTGACACCAACTAAACCAAATACGTTTGTCTCATCAGACCACAGGACATGGCTCCAGTAATCCATGTCCTTAGTCTGCTTGTATTTAGCAAACTGTTTGCAGGCTTTCTTGTGCATCATCTTTTAGAAGAGGCTTCCTTCTGGGACGACGGCCATGCAGACCAATTTGATGCAGTGTGCGGCGTATGGTCTCAGCAGTGACAGGCTGACCCCCACCCCTTCAACCTCTGCAGCAATGCTGGCAGCACTTGTGCATCTATTTCCCAAAGACAACCTCTGGATATGATGCTGAGCACGAGCACACAATTTATTTGGTCAACCATGGCAAGGCCTGTTATGAGTGGAACCTGTCCTGTTAAACCACTGTATGGTCTTGGCCACCATGCTGCAGCTCAGTTTCAGGGTCTTGACAATCTTCTTATAGCCTAGGCCATCTTTATGTAGAACAACAATTCTTTTTTTCAGTTCTTTGCCATGAGGTGCCATGTGGAACTTCCAGTGACCAGTATGAAAGAGTGAGAGCGATTTTAAACCAAATTTAACACACCTGTTCCCCATTTACACCTGAGACCTTGTAACACTAATGATTCACATGACACTGGGGAGGGAAATGGCTAATTGGGCCCAATTTTGACATTTTCACTTTGGGGTGTACTCACTTTTGTTGCCAGTGGTCTAGACATTAATGGCTGTGTGAGTTATTTTGAGGGGACAGCAAATTCACACTGTTGTACAAATTATACATTCACTACTTTACATTGTTATACAAGCTGTACACTCACTACTTTACATTGTAGCAAAGTGTCATTTCTTCAGTGTTGTCACATTAAAAGATCTAATAAAATATTTACAAAAATGTGAGGGGTGTACTCACTTTCAAGACCAGTGAGTGCCACTCTCTCTTTTGGTCTGTATATACTAGACTTTGCTGCGCACCTGGGCCCATTGTCTCTCTGATGTGTGTAGTGGCAACCAATGAGCTTTTAAAATAGTGTATATATATATTCCATTGTTGCCAGTACTACACCTGGAATGGGAAGGGCTGCATCAGGAGCATTATTTAGCTGCTCTCATTCTTGCTGCCCTTATAGATCATGCAGTACTGTTCTTGCTATTATTGTATCTCACATACAGGGCAGTGCAGTATTCTGTACAAATACAATTAAAAAAACATTCTTGAGTGGGTAATGTGCGGAATGGTTTATTAAGAAAGCTAGAAATTAAAGGGTATTATCAAAAGTGTAAATAACAACCAAAATAAAAATATGGCACAACAATTACACTTTGTTGAAGCTGCTTCAAAATTTCTTATGACCTTCTTTTTTATTTTATAGTGCTGTAATCGAACACACTAACAGAGTCATTTACCTGGAAGATGATGACGTGGCTGCTGTTGTTGACGGTCGTCTCTCCATCCATCGCATCAAGAGAAGTGCTGGAGACCACCCAGCCCGTGCCATTCAGACCTTACAGATGGAGCTCCAACAAATCATGAAGGGTGAGTGTTGACTAAGGCAGGAGTTTTGAAATCGCACACAGCCAGGCAACCTGCAAAATTAGGTCAGTAATGACAGGTGCACTTTAAAGTGAACCTGTCGTTAGTGGATATAAACCCTCACATATACCCAGTGAAGTGAACAGCCTCAGATGATACAGAGATTATTATTATTATTATTATTATTATACAGGATTTATATAGCGCCAACAGTTTGCGCAGCGCTTTACAATAAAGAAGGGACACAGTACAATCACAATACAGTTCAATACAGAAGGAATAGGAGGGCCCTGCTCGTAGAGCTTACAATCGAAAGGGAGATGAAACAAATCTCCCTACATAAGTTTTACATGCATATCTGCTGTCTTCATTTTTATATATTCTTTAGAAGGTTCAGATTGTGTTAGAGATTTTCTCTTCCTGTTCAAAACTAGAAGTGAAGTCTGGGCATACAGCCAAGACAGCTGATTGGAGGAAAGGCACACACCCCCACTCCACATAGGCAGAGACTCTCAGAGCTGTTCTATGAATAGTTTAGCTCTCTGCTAATCTATTTATAGCAACCTCCCCGACGCAAAATTCAGAAGAACTTGTCAGAAGTTATCATGCTGCTCACAGAAGAACAGAGCAGGAGAAAGCCATGGGACTTAGTGCTTTGAAGAAAGATAAGAAAACACTGCAGATATGTGCCCAGCTCAAATTTCATGAATCGGGTTTACATCCATTTTAAATTAAATAACGCCTCTCATTATTCAATGGAGAAATTGTCAGCATTACCAAAACTACTTAACCCCAAGATCCAAGCCTAGGCAGCCTAGATCACATGGTCTGTGTCTACCAATCATTATAGACAGTAACTTTTTATTCAGAAGTGAGAGAAGTGTGTCAAAATATTGGCCCCATGTTAACAGCCAATTACAAATTATATATTTAAAACACTGGGCTTGATTTACTAAAGGCAAATAGACTGTGCACTTTGCAAGTTCAGTTGCACACTATAGAGCTTAGTAAATGTGGTGAAGCTTCACTTTGTAAGGAATACCCAATCAGGTGCAGAGAAAATTAAAAAAACACATTTTTGCTTGCACGTGATTGGATGATGGAATTCAGCAGAATTCCATCACATTCTCAAAGCTCTGGGGAAAATTAGACTGTGCAATTGCACTATTTGCTTTTAGCAAACCAATCCCAGTGTCTTGTGTGAATTAAACTGTAATAAAACCTGAGGACCACCATTACAACCTACACCAACATGATACTAGGACGTACAGGGACCAACACAAGACAGGTATGCAATGAAGGATAAATACAGCTGAATACACAATGAAATGCTTGTTTGGAGGATATCACAGTATTGGTGGTACTGTTTATTGTTCAATGAGATAAACCTTCACACTTTCTCTTTTTGCTCTTTTATGACTTATAGGCAACTTCAGCTCCTTCATGCAGAAAGAAATTTTTGAGCAGCCAGAGTCTGTAGTCAACACAATGAGAGGGCGAATCAATTTTGATGACCTAACAGGTAAGCACACCAGACCTTTGCTACTTTTTGGAAAGCTGTTCTACCTACCACAGGTGCCTGTTTACCAATGATGCCAAACTTCTTAGTCACAATGACACAGTTGATAGCTGTTCCTGAGTTTAGAATTGAGGGATATACCCCATGATTTTTAATTCTGACAAATAAAACAGTTACATTTCTCCCTTTTTAATGCATGCTGCTTTTATCCTTTAATTTTATTTACATTTTTCTTTTGAGCTGGCAATTAATAAAGAGCAGTATTTCAACTGCAATGGTAACTTTATAGACCAATTCTGGAGGCATGGCAACACGAAACAATGTGGTGGACTGTGCATCTTTAATGCAGGCCATAGACGATGCAATTTTCTTTCCTGCAACCATGAGTTGCAGGAAAGAAAATTAGAAAATTGCTTGATTCAGTCAGAATCCCTCCCGTGGAGCTATAGTGTTCTCCTGGCAGGGAGAGCACTGTGATTATTGCTAGCGGCACGGAGGCCATTTCTTCACTGCGCATGTGCCCGATGATGTGGGCACATGCATGTACACTGCATATCTCCTAAACCATGCACGGTTTGGGAGATATGCAGGGAACCTACAGGTAAGCCTTATTATAGGCTTACCTGTAGGTTAAAGTGGTTGTCACGGGGTTGACAACCATTTTAAGAATGATTAGCTGTGATTTACTGGTACAGTTGAGGTGTCCCTGAAATTATTTAAAATGTCTTTAAATGAATGTAGTCTTATAAATAGGCTTTGTTTACAAAGCCATTAAAAGGGGGTAATTGGTGGGCATTCCTGGTAGCTGCTGAGCTCTCAATTGTGCTCAAAGCTGACCTGTACCCACAAGCACCTAGTCAAATATCGGTGTCATTCTGCAGCTTCTTTGCTTGATGCTTTTGTCTTATTTATTTGATTATTGTCCCAGATGGGCCCATTCTACCAAGAAGAGTGTTAGACATTATGCTGGGCTGTCTTATATATCACTGCCTCTAATTCAGCCTCTAGTGCAGGTATACAGGGGACCTGATCGAAGAGCGCCTGGTCTGTCTCTGTTCTGACAGTACAGCTAAAATCCCCCTATTGAATGCTATGAGACAAAGTAAAGCACTTTACCAGGTTTTCTGTTTATAAGCAGTGAAATATTGTCGTGTCTCTTATTTCATTTTTATACTTATTTAACAGTAAATTTGGGCGGTCTAAAAGATCACCTCAAAGAAATTCAAAGATGTCGACGACTAATCCTCATTGCCTGCGGAACCAGTTACCATGCTGGAGTTGCTGTAAGTGTTTACTACCCTTAGTATTTTAAAAACTCTGTACTTTCATGTATGCTGTTTTAAGAGTAAAGAGGCATTAATGAGCAGTCATTGCCCACCAGGGACTCTAATCTGCATGCATTATGTCATACCTGTGTTTATCTGAGTTTCCTCCCACAATCCAAAAATATACTGACTGTTTAATTGGCTTCCTTTCAAATTGTATATATAACAGGGATGTTAGACGGTAATGGGGCTTGAGGGACTGATGTGAGTATTTCTGTTTTTGGGAATTAAATTGGTTTCTTAGGGTTTCAGGCAAAGAAGAACTAACCCTTGAAGACAGTTGTCCATATTAATCACGTCCGCATATCTTTCCTACAGACACGTCAGATCCTAGAGGAGCTGACAGAGCTCCCAGTCATGGTGGAATTGGCCAGTGACTTCCTGGATAGGAACACCCCTGTATTCAGAGACGATGTGTGCTTCTTCATCAGTCAGTCAGGTATGGTATTCTCATAGCTTGGTCATTTAATATGAATCTTTGCCATCTGATGTACATAGACCTTTTCTCCTCCTACCCAAAATGGGAAACACACTCGCCTTTCCTTTCACTGTCTTTTTCAAGATATGCAAATGAGCTTTGGAGATTTTACAAAGTCTCCACAGCAATCACCACCACTGGATCATCTCTCCTTGCTCTTCAGGTTCACATCATATACATATTGAAAATATGAATTGGCTAATAGTGTAATAAAAAATAACACATTTTAATAAAATGTTAAAAACATAGGTCATTAGGCATTGGGAAGCAACTCCCCTGTGACTCCCTGTCACTACTGCAGCCATGTGCCAGTCTTTATGCTCACAATTACCACTGACAGTTTAAATGTATATCCCTGCATAGAACTTCTGTGCTGCTTCTCATTCATGTAGCTCTACTCCTCCGTCCCAATGCGCATTTCGTCAGAATGAGGTGTTCTGAAGAATCACGCGTTGGCGCAGAGGAGAGCAATGTCAACACTCAGAATCTGGCTTGCGACTTTTGTTTATTTGGAAAAATAACATGAATAGTTGCTATAGGTCAAACTCCATTTCTGTTATCCATGTTCTGACTCATGTAAACCGAGTTTTAATAGTACGTTTCTGTTTGTCCACATTTAAAGTAATAGTTATAATGCTTGTTTGCTTTCCTTTAGGAGAGACAGCAGATACTCTTCTTGCACTGCGTTACTGCAAAGAACGGGGAGCCCTGACCGTGGGGATCACTAACACGGTTGGCAGCTCCATCTCCAGGGAGACAGACTGTGGTGTCCACATTAATGCTGGGCCTGAGATTGGTGTAGCCAGCACAAAGGTAAGCTCTAGTGTGACACAAAAATTAAGAGCGCATAAAAGTTGGCATCGCTGTTGGCATCGCATGTTATTAGAAAAAAATCTGTACAATAAATCTGTTTATCAACAGGTACATGGTCCAGCTTGAACAATACATTCAGTTTCTATGCAGTGTGGTTAGCCTACACAATGCATAGTAGTTGGTAAATTTTAAAGAAGTATGTGTGTGTGTGGCCAGCTTTAGTGCTCTAACTATATGGTGGACCAAAGTCATGAATAAGATGGCATTAAAGCCAAAATTGGTATTGCTGATTGCCAGAAATTAGGTATTGTTTTTTTGTTGTCTAGCTATCTGCCTTCAATCTGACTGATTTGGCAATACTAGTTGGTCTGTATTTTTTGCTTCTTCTGTATAAAGATTTACAGGGGCCTTTCTCATTTTACAGGCATACACTAGCCAGTTTGTGGCTCTAGTCATGTTTGCACTTCTGGTTTGTGATGACCGTATATCTATTCAAGATCGACGCAAGCAAATTATAAATGGTCTGAAAATACTGCCAGGTATGAATCCTTAAATAAGGCAACTGGATCTTACTTTTAACTTTGCTTTAGGCTCATAGTTTTTGCTGTATATGTACTGCTTCATTTATTTTGTATAGAACCAAATCAAGGCAGTAGATCAGATCAGTACACTGATTGTGTCACAGAACTATACCTCATTTGTCATGACTTACATTTGCTTTTCTAACTGTAAAGTTCAGGGATGGTAAATGCCAGAATGCAAAGATTGCGATGTCTGGTTTCCCCGTGACATTTTTGTCTTTTCTTTTCTGTCTCAGACAACATTAAGGAAGTGCTTAGTCTTGATGATGAGATTCAGAAGCTGGCAGCTGAACTGTACCAACAGAAATCTGTGTTGATCATGGGTCGAGGATATCACTATGCAACCTGCCTGGAAGGCGCCTTGGTAGGTTGAAGCCTCCCAGGCTTTCTCTTGTCATCAGTTTCCTACCTGCTGAATTACTGAGGCAGCATCTGAAGCTGTACTTTGCTATTTGATGTCTGTGGTGACTTGCTTAGAACAAATGTCTCATGTGGGTTAAAGCCTAACTTCATTTCACCTTAAATCGTTTCTAAATGAACTCTTTCCGTTACTAAGAAATGCGGCTGCCATCAGCGCTATTTAAATCTGTCTGTAGGATCAGCTACATGCAATATACAGCACTGTGTTCTGGTAGCATACAGGAACTTCCTGTCCTCATTATAAAATGTAGTTGGGTTACTCAGCCATTCACAGGAAGTGTTGTATTTTATGATTGGAAAAAAGGCTTCCTCTGATTGGCTGAGGTGGCAAGTGGATGATGTTATGATCTCCACCTCAGCCAATTAGAGGGAGCCTTGTATTCACTGATAAAAATACGAACCTTCCTGAGAATGGCTGAGCAGCGATTAGCCCGAGAAGAAGATGAACAGCTCCAAAACACCTGACTCTTCCAGCAATATCGCAGTCCCAGAGGGTGCAGGTTCAAGATGCTTGATCAGGTATACGAGAGAAAAAAACTCCGGACGACCGCACTCCTTTGCAATATTTTAATGAATCCAAATCCATATGTACAGACAAGAGATAAAATGCTAACGCGTTTCACGCCATCCTAGGGGCGCTTACTCATTGCTGGTGAGGCATGGGTATACATAGATATATATAAATAAAATTACTGATGGTCACTCCCCATATTCAGCCAATCACCACACAATCAATCAGCTGTTACTTGTTTAGTTATCATCAATTCCTTTCAAGGCTCATAGCTTTCAACAGAATCGGCACGACATGGTGCAATACTTAAGAGGATCGCACGTGGAACACACGGAGACAAAGAAAGTCTCCGTGCGTGCCATCGCAGGTCCCCCCGTGATGCTCAGCAAGTCGGCCTGTCTGTAAGAAATTCAAATACACAGCAACATGAAGATAAAATATAAAGATATCATTGTTACAAACATCTAAATGAAAAGTGTAGCATGTGAAAGACACAATGTATCAAAAAACGAATAACAAGCAAAAAAAGCGATTAGCCCGACTTGATGTTTCAGGAAAGGGATGAGAAGTTCCCATACCCCTGCTGGAATACAGCACTGTATACTCTTATATAGCTGATGGTAGATACATTTTATATGGAGTTGACAGTGTCTGCATTTCTTTGTAATGTAAATAGAACTATGTTCGTCTTTCGGCTGGGTTTACACTTATGTGAATTGGATGCGGGTTTCCCCACATCCAATTCGCATATCCGGAGACTGTGACCGTCTCTCAATGGAGCCGGTTCACACATCCCCGGGACGGCTGTGGTGTAGTTTGCAGAAGAGTCCTGGGTGTCTTCTGGTCCGTTTCAGGTCCTAATTCCGGCATAAATTTGGGCCTGATTTGTCCATGAAATGGAGAACAGCGACGCACCGTTCCCCTGCTGTGAGCCGCTCCGCACAACCGTGTGAACCCAGCCTTAAAGTTAGAAATCTAACTTATTGGAAAAACATGATTTTTTAAAATAAGGAGCTGGTGAAGTCACTAAATAACTAATAAATATTCTAGCTTCTTTCTTAGAAATGTGGGGGCAGACACTGTGCAGTCCAAGGCTTGACACTTGGGGGGAGATTTACTAAAACTGGAGCACACAGAATCTGGTGCAGCTGTGCATGGTAACCTATTAGCTTCCAAGTTGTATTGTCAAAGCTTAATTGAACGAGCTCCGCTCTCCTCTATGGGGGATCGGATGAACATGGACCGTCTGTCCGTGTTCACCCGATCCGCCAGACCGATGGAAAATAGGGTTTCCATCCATCTGTGTTGAGCGGATCAGATGTCAGCAGACAGCAGAATTTTGAATAAAACGGTTGTTGTTTTGGAAATTGCATTGGGATTACATTTTCATATGAAGATCTGTTTTGGACAATTGTTTAACTCTTAGTAACAGTAATTTTTCCTTTTGTAGAAAATTAAGGAAATCACCTATATGCATTCGGAAGGGATCTTGGCTGGGGAGCTGAAGCATGGTCCGCTGGCCTTGGTAGACAAACTTATGCCTGTCATCATGATTATAATGAGGGATCATGCCTATACGAAGTGCCAGAATGCTCTGCAGCAAGTGGTAGCTAGACAGGTAGGTCAAAGACCAAAGCTAAATATAGGCTTACATACAGTGAGGGAAAAAAGTATTTGATCCCCTGCTGATTTTGTACATTTGCCCACTGACAAAGAAATAATCAGTCTATAATTTTAATGGTAGGTTTATTTTAACAGTGAGAGACAGAATAACAACAAAAATATCCAGAAAAATGCATTCCAAAAAAGCTATAAATTGATTTGCATTTTAATAAGTGAAGTAAGTATTTGACCCCTTTGAAAAACATGACTTAGTACTTGGTGGCGAAACCCTTGTTGGCAATCACAGAGGTCAGACATTTCTTGTAGTTGGCCACCAGGTTTGCACACATCTCAGGAAGGATTTTATCCCACTCCTCCTTGCAGATCCTCTACAAGTCATTAAGGTTTTTATGAAACTGCTGTTTGGTTACTCAAACCTTTAGCTCCCTCCACATATTTTCTATGGGATTAAGGTCTGGAGACTGGCTAGGCCACCCCATAACCTTAATGGGCTTCTTCTTGAGCCATTCCTTTGTTGCCTTGGCCATGTGTTTTGGGTCATTGTCATGCTGGAATTCCCATCCACGACCCCTTTTCAATCCTGGCTGAAGGAAGGAGGTTCTCACCCAAGATTTGATGGTACATGGCTCTGTCAATTGTCCCTTTGATGCAGTGAAGTTGTCCTGTCCTCTTAGCAGAAAAACACCCCAAAGCATAATGTTTCCACCTCCTCCATGTTTGACAGTGGGGATGGTGTTCTTGGGGTCATAGGCAACATTATTCCTCCCCCAAACAGTGAGTTGCGTTGATGCCAAAGAGCTTGATTTTGGTCTCCTCTTACCACAACACTTTTTCATCCAGTTCTCCTCTGAATTATTCAGATGTTGATTAGCAAACTTCAGACAGGCCAGTACACGTGCTTTCTTGAGCAGGGGGACCTTGTGGGTGCTGCAGGATTGCAGTCCTTCACGGCGTAGTGTGTTACCAGTTGTTTTCTTGGTGACTATGGTCCCAGCTGCCTTGAGATCATTGACAAGATTCTCATGTGTAGTTCTGGGCCGATGCCTCACCGTCCTCATGATCATTGAAATTCCATGAGGTGAGATCTTGCATGGAGCCCCAGACCGAGGGAGATTGCCAGTTATTTTGTGTTTCTTCCATTTGCGAATAATCGCACCAACTTTTGTCACCCTGCACCAAGCTTCTTGGCGATGGTCTTGTTGCCCATTCCAGCTTTGTGTAGGTCTACAATCTTGTCCCTGACATCCTGGAACAGCGCTTTGGTCTTGGCCATGGTGGACAGGTGTCTTTTTTTTTAATTTTTTTTTTATCAATACAGGTAACAAGATGAGATTAGGAACACTCCTTTTAACCACTTAAAAACCAGACCTATTTTTGACATCTGTTGTTTACAAGTTTAAATCAGGTTTTTTTGCTAGAAAATTACTTAGAACCCCAAATAATATATATATATTTTTCAGACACCCTAGAGCATAAAATGGCGGTTGTTGCAATACATTGCCACACCGTATTTTGTGAGATATGGGGTCTTGTTGACCCCATATCTCACATTAAAGAGGTCCTGTCCTCCTTATTACTATTAGAAGGGATGTTTACATTCCTTGCAATAGGAATAAAATTGATTAAAAACATTTTTTTAAAGGGCAGTGTAAAAATAAAATAAAATTAATAAGAAAAAAAATGTTAAAGCTCCCTTTTTTTTTTTTTTTTTTTTTTTTTTCTTATTTTCCTTATTTATTTTTACACTGTCTTTTCTAAAAAAAAAAAAAATGTTTTTGATCACTTTTATTCCTATTACCGGGAATGTAAACATTCCTTTGTAATAGAAATAAGCGGGACAGGACCTCTTTAATGTGAGATCTGGGGTCAAAAAGACCGCAGATCTCACATTTACACTTAAAAGCAATAAAAAAAAACCTTTTTTTTTTTTTAAATTTTATTTTATTTTTATCGTCCCTTTAAGGGCGGAAGTGATGTTTGAGGTCCGGTCCTCCAAGGGCATGAAGTTGAGTCAGGTCTATTGTGCCCTCCCTCGACTTCCAGCCAAACAAGGGACAGGAACAAATCACCTCCGGGTGGGGTCGGGGGATGTTATCTCTCCCACCACAGATAAAGATGATCTTGTGGCAACCACTTTTATCCCAAAGTGGACCACTCCCCGTTAAAGAGAATACCAGGGTTCTGGTAGCTATCTGTTGCCATAACAATGGTATTTAACATCAAAAGATCAACGTATATCGCCAGCGGGCGGTCCGGAAGTGGTTAGAGCCCTTCACACTGGGGCCGTACAAGCATTAGTGGTGCTTTACCGTTGTTTTAGCGGCGCTTTTCAGCCATTAGTGGGGCACTTTTAACCCCCAAGAAGGGGTTAAAAAGGGGTTAAAAGTGCCTGTTGCGGCGCTTCCAAAGCACTTTTTAGACAGGGTGGTTTCAGAGCGCTGTATACACCACTTCTAAACCACCCCAAAGATGCTGCTTGCAGGACTTTTTTTTTTTTTTCCCCCGTCCCGCTTGCGCATCGCCCCAGTGTGAAAACACTCAGGCTTTCACACTGGGGAGGATTGAGAGGCAGTTTACAGGCGCTATTTCTAGCGCTAAAGCACCTGAAAACTGCCTCAGTGTGAAAGTGCTCCTAATCTCAGCTCATTACCTGTATAGAAGACACCTGGGAGCCGGAAATCTTGCTGATTGATAGGGGATCAAATAATTATTTCACTCATTAAAATGCAAATCAATTTATAACTTTTTTTGAAATGCGTTTTCTAGATATTTTTGCTGTTATTCCATCTCTCACTGTTAAAATAAACCTACCATTAAAGTTATGGACTGATCATTTCATTGTCAGTGGGCAAACGTACAAAATCAGCAGGGGATCAAATACTTTTTTCCCTCACTGTAAACACTCTAGTTTCATGAGCTCCGGTTACCATATTTATTTTTCGAATTTGTAATAGGGGCGTCCAGTTGTGATCTGTGACAAGGAGGACACCGAAACGATTAACTCAATCAAACGTACAATTAAGGTTCCTCACACAGTGGACTGTCTTCAGGGAATACTGAGTGTGATCCCCCTGCAGCTCCTTGCCTTCCATCTTGCTGTTCTCAGAGGATATGATGTAAGTTGTTGGCACCTATAGAGCAGCTTTCTAGCTGGGCATTTAAAAAAGGGCTCTGGGTCTTCTATATCATCCTTGTTTGAGTGACTAATACCTTCTCTCATTTTCTCTCTCCATAGGTGGATTGTCCAAGAAATTTAGCAAAGTCTGTGACTGTGGAGTAGAATGGGTGGAATCTGTAGACGACACTATTTCTACCATTTCTATTTCCCAATTTTTACTTTTTATATTTATGTTCCCCTCATCTCCTTTGCATTCAGTCCATTTGCAGCACCTGCTGCTGCATCTTTTAAATCTGGAAAACCAGAATATTGTACAAATGTAGTTTCTGTTGTAAACAGACAGAGCCTTATAGAATAGATACTAATAACTTTCTCTGCAGTAACTTTGACAGAGTTCTAGTGATTTGCACTGACTTTGATGTCATGTCAGATCCAGCACTTTAAACTTTGTCCATATTACTATCTTACAGCCCATGTAAAGATGAGGACTTTTCTGTCTTTAAACTATATGTGCCAAGAGATCTACTGTCCAGTCATATGCAGACTGCTTATTGCTCTGTGCATGTGATAGGAAATAAAACAATTGGTCAGAGGAGGTGACTTGACTGAGAATGTGATGCAAGCACAAGGACTTGATAGAACTGCCATGCATTCCTTCATGGCCTACAGCAGGCTTAGGTCCTACACTGCAGTTTGTTTCCTTTCTCCAGAGTACATTTTCATGTTTATTTTTCTAGACAGAAGGGTTACTGGAAAATCAGGTTTGTGAGCTAGTGACCGGGTTAAAGGGACTCCAACACATTTGTTCATCTTCCTTTTATCCTTGTCTAATCTAAAATATTGGGGGATAAGTAGACAGAAATGATTTTATAGAATGGTATTCGCTCCTTTGAAAGACTTGGCTTTAAAGCCATGGTGGTGTGTGTTTTCCATACATTATCTCTCCCTGATTGGTGCCCTCAGTCTTTTCAGTAGGTTGGGGGAGTGGCTCTTGCAAGGAATGTGTGATGTAGGGATTGAATTTGACATAATTGGGGAGCACTAAGTTTTCAATTAAAATGAGTCTGTCACAAAAAGTGCATTCACAAAAATGCGCAGCAGTTCACTAATTGGATAAAGTTGCTTCTTTTGAGTAGTGTGATGCTGTCTGCAGGCAGCTCTCTTGAATAAGAGTCTCCTTTTTGAAAGCTTAGAGTCTTGAGGGCTCCTTGTAGAAAGCATTAAAAGTGCAGAGTTAAATAGTAGAGTTGAAATAACAGGGTTATACCTGCCTGCTCTCTGCAATGGTTTTGCATAGAGCAGCCCTGATCTTCCTCTTCTCTGGTCTTCTGACAGTGCTCCTCCGCTTCTCGGTGTGCCACCATAGGAATCCGCTTCCTATGCTGGCACACCTGCGGGCTCGATCCCAAGCTGCGCTGCATGTGTCTATAGCCAATGGCTCCTGCTGCTATCTCTGAGCCAGTGAGGCGATAGAGAGAGACAGCTGCTCTCGAGCACAGCGCTGATCAAGATCAGGCTCAGGTAAGTATTTTGGGGGGTGGCAAAATGGAGAATGTATTAAGGTTAACTTTTAGCTTACAACTACTTTAAAAATATAAACCATTTCCATTACTTGTGAATGGCATAGGTGGGTATCATTTAACTGTGTGTGCTATGTGGCCTGCGGTGTTAGACACAATTGAAGTAGATAATGTCCCTTTAATCAAAGTCTTGTGTGAGTGCAGACACTAGTAATACACTAAGGCTGCACATTCCACAATAATAGTCCAGGCAACGTCTGGAGTGTATTCCTGCTATAGATCTCTTTTTGTAATAAATGTGTTTGTCTATGTAACAAGCAGTAGTGGTACCTCCTCTAAGGAACCATTTTAAAGCTCTCAACCTTGCTGGACCTAGCCCTGCTTCATAAGTCCTTTATTGCTCTGCTAGTCTAAAAATAAGCTTCTCTGGAAATGGCATTTCATGATATTGGGCTTCATTTCAACTGGAAGAAAGGAATGGGGTGCATTGTCCATTACAACCATTGTCCTCTAGTTGTCGTTTTTAATGGAGAAAGGAGAAGATGAGAGATGGCATCTGATTTAGCTTTCTACCTGCAGCACACACTTTTTGTACTTTAGGAGGATACAGATGTGGTGTCGTCTGACTACATATTTTCTCTGGCATATGAGGTGTTACCTGCCAGCATTTGGACCATTCTTGTGGTTGTCATTATACAAGCAGAATATCATGGCATTACCCAGCTGTGCCATCAGGTCTTTGTTCTCCACAGGTGCTTGTGATACCTGGAAATAAACAAAGTTAACATTTCACTGATACCTGGAGAACTTTTAGTTGTGCTTGTGATAAAATATGATAAAGTAGCTGTGGCCTTCTGATCAGACCTACACCTGTCGTGTGTATGTTGATTAATCCATTAAATGTGTTAAGATTGCAGATTAGACTTGTGCATGGCTGGGCACAGAATGCCAAAGCTGTGAGAATCTCTTCCGACAGCTTGTTAGTGTTTACCATTTTGAAGCTGCCTGCAGTGGATGGGTGCGCCAGCCAGCTTTTTAAAGAGCTTCTAGTTGAGGCACAATCATGCTAATTGAGGATTCACAAACTAACTGCTGAAAGCAGGAAAACATGACGGGGACATGACAGTGTGCTTTCTGCACAGTATATGGCCCCCCAGCTGTGGGAAAGCTACAATTTCAAACACCCCCCCCCCCCCAGACCGCTTTAAAGGATTTATCTGTTTAGCTGCAAATTTTTACTTTGAACCAGTTTGCCCTGATAAACCATTGCAAGTCATTCCATGGCAATCAGTTTCATGTGTTCACATAAAACCTCTGCCCTACCTGAAAAACAAGCAAAGCAATTAAATCAGAGCGCTAAAGAGGATCGTTTTGTTTTTCTCATGGAGGTGGTTGCCAGGGAGTGCTTTACACTTTTTTCCAGAGAAGGCTTACCTGAATGTAAGGTACTGTTGCAGGTTATAAAGGAATCCCTCTAGGTCCATTATTCTCTTGACAGACTCCCTAACATAGGAAATGAAGGCTTTTGAGACTTCCAGATGCACTACTTGCTATGAAGATAAAGAAAATGTGATTTTTTTTTTTTATACTCTCTCATCCCTTTATGGTTTTTTTTGTGTATTTTTTTTATTCATTCTAAAATGTTGGTACTTTAATGTTGAAATATGTATGCTATTTGTATTTTTTTTTTTTGTTTTAACTGGAAAAAATGGAAAGTTTCCGTTAAATGGAAAAATTGCTGTTCTCCTGTTTAATGTAAGAAAAGTTTACAATGGACCAAAGATGCGTACAGTGCTTGTAAAATAAAGATTTTAAAAAATCACATGGATTCTGTGAAAAATAAATAAACATTTAGACATGTACAGCATTTTATATGTCTGTGCTTTTATTTATATTGTGTGTGTGTGTGTGTTGGAGAATGCCATATTCAGGGTGTCTGTGACTCGCTATACATATACCCTTTCCCTGACCAACCAGTGGTGAAATAACTTCCTCTGCCTGCATAACTGCACTGAACTTTCTTCAAGACATTGCCAATGATCTCACATGGCCTATGTGTTTAAAAAAAAACAAAAAAAAACAAAAGTTTCCATTTTCTTGGAAAATGTGTGTGCAAAAACTAGCATTTCACGAGTCAGAGCTGCATCATTAGATGGAGTGTCATGCACATGCACCTCACACTGTTTGGCCTCCAGTGTAAGGTAGCGTCTTCCTGTCATTTCTATTTGCAAGAGACATGTGGTTCCACCTTGGTTAGTCCTTGCTGCCACCTACAGTGATCTGATCAACCCCAGGCCATTTGAACCTCTCCTGCTCTCAGCAGTTAGTTTGTGAAAACCTTAAGTCTTTACTTGGTATACTAAGCTAAGCTGTGTTCCTTGTGGTGCAATGTCAAATCACAAACCTAAGGAGAATAGTCTAACTGAATTGGGTCTCTTCAGCTCTCGATCCACAAATGGTTCAATGAATTTTAAGGACCTGACCCCAACAGCCTGGAATGTTATCCCTTGCTTGAGTTTATACATTTCTTTGAGTCGTCCTCAGTTCTGTTGGGTGTGGCCACCTTCAAGTTTAACCAGGGAGGATTTCACTGCTCTTAAGCCAGCCATACATGGATAGAAATTTGACTGGTTCAGCAGGGATCGGCCAAACTTCGATCCATGTATGGGAAGGCTGATTTGGTCAGCAGAAGATACACCGCTCTAAACTCAGGGAACTGAATGTCCAGGTAAAAGCATGCACACTCACTCCAGGTGCTCTGACTCCAGGATGATCCTCCCACATCCAACCAACACGAGTCCAAGAGATAATAAGGAGTCGGCACTTCTGGAAATAGGGTCTTAAAAATCTTTATTCCATACCAAGATAAAAGGGGGAACGTGGGCAGGCTGATTATACCCAAGTCGACACAACCAGGCTGTCAAATTTTTCTACATACAATTACTGTCTGCTATAGCCGCTAGCCGTAACCATTGTATTCTGCCGGCCGGGAAGGCTCCCCGTACCCCCGGTGGCATAATACAATAGCACTGCGGGCGGCACCCCCCCCCCATCAACACTTAAGGTGGAGCTACAGCTTCCTTCAGAAAAAATTAAGCCGGCAGCTACAAATACTGTAGCTGCTGACTTTTAATATTAGGACCTGTCAACACTAGGTACCCACTCCCCCCCCCCCCCCAAACGAAAGGTGGCAAATGTGAAAGTGGGAGGAGGCAAATAAGCGGAGCTTCCCCTTTTGGGTGGAGCTCCGCTTTAATGTGTTGATGGGGAATCAAGCGACTTTCTTTCCACCCATGGATTTAATGGGCCAAATTGCAGTGTTAATTGCTGGCTCTGATCAAAGGATACATAAGTGTACCTCAAAGCCTTCCCCAGGATCACAATCTGATCTGCTTGGATCCTTTGCAATTTATGAGGCTTCAATTGTGCACCGTCTATCTGATGAACAATCTCAAAAATCCTTCCAGCATGAAATTGTCCCTGAGAAGTTGAATGCAGTCCCTATAACTTCCATGTTTTGATAGACCATTTCAGCTCTTAGTGACTTGATGGGTGACCTCTTATTACATCTTACTTCAGCTCATGCTGGAAGTGCAGCCTGTAGCTTTTAGTGCTGTTACGAGTCTAGATTACCCGAAACCAGTGGATTCGGCTTTACTCCACACTAATCCTTTATTTGTGATGCCAACAGCCCTGTACTATGGTGTAGATAGACTAGTGGATGTCTCCTGTTCATTTTCCTGTATGAGTATCCATGAAAATGCAGACAACTCTATGGTTAAGATGGACTTCAGAGCAAGCATGTAATAAGTGTTATGCTGCACAAGCTCTTCAAGGGTGAATGTCTTTTCAGAGCTGGCTTGGACATGCTCATCAAGGATGTTACTGGGTGTAAGAGTGCTCCTATAACTCGGTAAAAGCCTAGACCTCAAGCTGAGAAGAATTTCTCCTCCTCTGCAGTACATTTTTGTTACACCCAGGCTTCAGTCTAGAAGGCAAAACCTAAGCCAGAAGACCAGTTTCACCTCAAATCCCGGTCCCCTAAATCCCCCAAACATTCTGGCAAGTCTTTTTTTGGCATAAAGGGACATTCCTGCTTTCCAAAGTGGGGGAAATGTTAACCTCTGTGGATATTTAGGTAGACTGCATCTTAAATTCCTGGATGCAGGAAGGGTTTTCAATTGGTTGCAAGTTAAATCCAATTCTTGCTTCATGCCTTCCACCTTTTCAATGTCACTGCTCAGTTAAGCAGTCCTTAGTGTAGCCCCTGTGGGTCGTCGTGAACAAAAGGTTATCACTACAGTTCCTGTTTGGGAAAGGTT
Organism: Glandirana rugosa; assembly: GCA_018402905.1. Taxonomy (NCBI): domain Eukaryota; kingdom Metazoa; phylum Chordata; class Amphibia; order Anura; family Ranidae; genus Glandirana; species Glandirana rugosa. The sequence continues at coordinate 252,809 of BLSH010180881.1, forward strand.
TCAGGGATTTTATTCCAACCTTTTTCACAATTTCAAAACCAAAAGGGGACATACACCCCATCTTGGATCCCAATACTCTAAATGTTTTTATTTGCAAAAAGTTGTCCAAAATTTCAGCCTGTCCTAGCCTATCTTCATAATGGAAACTTCTGGCCTCTGTATACATCAGTGCGTATTTAGTTTCTGACCCTGCAATGTGGTCTGTCTTCCACATCGTGTGTATTCACTAAAGTTCTATCCCCATCTTGCCTTGTTACATTCTCAGTCTCCAGTATGGGATATCTGGACAACCAGTTGACAGCGATATTACCAAAAATATGGTGTGGATTTCAGATCTTGAAAAGGTTCAGTTGGATCCTTAACATTCAGACGTCTACACTGGAGCAGACGTATTGCTAGAAATATCTGTGTCTGATCTTACAAATAGCTCAAACCAGTTCTTCCCCAAGAAAAAAAAATCAAACTCTCTGTTCCCAGATTCTGACCTTAGTAGGTATGAGTTCAAGCATGTTCGGATTCTGAATCCATCTGAGCTATCTCACCAAGAAGCTGTCAGAGCACACCCCCAATCATAAGTGGCAGAGGCATTCCCAACTCTGCAGCCTCATGTATACAAGGGACGTGGATATGCGTGGCTGTTGGGCAGGGAATGCCTCGGCTGCTTTTGATTGGCGGTGTGCAATGACAACTTCCTGGAGGAATATCTCAGATCTGAACATGCCTAAGCTCATTCTTGCTCTTCAGTCCAACAGCTAACGACTTCTCACTTTTGCATGAGAGCCCTTGGACTAATGGTGGTCCCTTTTGTCCAGTTTCACTCCAGACCCCTTTAACTCAACATCTTGTTATTGTGGGAAAAATCTGTTCAGTCTCCTGACAAATTTATTCACCTGACAACAAGGACCAGGTTGTTGCTGGCCCGGAGGCACAGGAATTCACCTCTGGAATTGAGGAAATCCTTCCATTGTTGCTAAATCACTACAATGGACCCCAGCCTGACAGGCTGGGCACTGGAGGGATCCCAATTTCTTATCAATATTTTGGAGGTTTTAGCACTGGCAAGTCTGTGTAGCAGGGAGCTGGTTATCTTACCTACAGTATCAGAAGAAACTCTGTAACATTGTGTTCCTCTAGTGCCAGCTAAGATTCTGTGTCATCGCATTCTGCCAGCAAAGTGTTCACCACCAGGTGCAAAGCATACAGGGAATTGTAGTCCCAGGGCTCAAGTGGCATATTTGTTTGAACTACTGGGGAACTACATCTCCCAGCCCGCTGGGAGTAAAGAACTGGCTGCTTGGAGAGGATATAAAAAGGCTTATCGAGGTCTATATCTCTCTCTTGGGATGCCGCCCTGGATCTGCAAACAGGGGCTCTGTGTTGGAGAGTGCTGAGGCTGAGTTGCGGCCTGCACCCTGACACGTGCATCTTTAGAGCACCTGCAGACAGCACTGCTTTACTGTCCAGCGGCAGTCTGGAGACAGTTTCTGCTCCATCTGAATCACACAGCAGCCGAATCGGGGTAAGCTGTAGTGGAGGTCGGATGCCATCCCCTGAGCCAGGAACCAGAGGGGGATCCCAGGTGCATATCCAGGCGCACCTGCAACGCTGGTGTGAAGCATTCTGGTGTGAGGGGATCAGTTGGGTCACTAGAGGAGCCTGCATTTTCCAGGAAGTTCATTTGGACGTAGATTGCAGTATTGGGTGAGGGGGCATTTTGCCGATTTGCAGGAAACAAGGACACTGCACACAGATAGAGTTGTATGAATACTGTATACAGACATCATTGCTGTTAGTCACCTTGCTGACACCTGTAGTGCTACAGGACAAGGCTATTTAGATACAGGCTGTATACAGACACCATTGTCCTCTCACTCTGCTGAGGAATATCCTGCATTCTTCACTTGATAAACCAAGCCAGTTTTGTTGTTTGGCCCTGCTATTCAGCAGTTTAAGTGCACCAATGAGCGTGGCTAGTTGAGTGGCTAGGTCTGACATGAAGAGGGTCATTCTTCTGCTCTCCTCCTGCCTGGACTCATAGAGCCAAATGTAGAGGTAACCAATCCAATCCAATATAAAGTGTCATATTGTGATTTATTTGCCATTTAAGTGTGCCTCTACTCTTGGGGTTATTCTCCGGTTTGGAACCCCCTGACAGCAGTCTGAATACAGTATTGAGCTATATTACGCTTCATTTCAGTTATCGCTCTCCGGTTACATTACTTGAATATATATTGCTTTTGTCTGTTACCCTTTCCACAGAAATATTGCAGTAAAGATAATTTCTGTGTTTTATCATAATGTGTTTTTTTCTCATTGATTATTGCACTTACACTATTGCCAGGGATGCATTGCCAAGAGGGGCAGAGACTGTTATTGGGGTTGAGAGTAACGGACTGAACATACTTAAGCGGCTCCTACGAGGGTAGCACTACATTTGTAGTGTATGTTAAGTAGTGTATTCACAATAAATCATATCTATTACAATTTTGCTAGGTTTAGAATTTTCAAGAGTGACTATGGACAAATATGCACACCATGGATAGAGATGGATATCACTGTACTTGTTGCATGAAATTCTCTTTATATCCTGTAGATGGCACAGTTGCTATTTCCTTCAGTGTACCTTGGAAGTGCTGAAAATTTACGTTAAGTTCAGCAAATCGTTTTTATATTGTATGCTGCAAATAAAAAATGTAAAGAATATTTTCAACAATTTTTATTAGTCTGGCTTTACTGTGAACGCTCTAATGTTTTTTTGAGCATATGAGCAATGAAATATGCAATTTACTAATGCATCCTGACAGCTAATGGTAACTTTCCACTTGCTAACAGGGGTTGAATTGCTAATGGATGACCAGGCCTCTTTGCACCCCAGCAGAAATTGGCCTTTTTATTTCTGCCAAACGGACCATTGCCCATGCCTGGACCCCAGCTTTTGCCTTCCAGGGGGTGGAAACCAGAATGACCGCTCTGATGGTTAATCAGCAGATGTCCAGTATATTGAGGGGTTAACATGCAAAATTTTTGAAAATTTGGGAACTGTGGACAAGTTATTCCTTCCCGTCCCTTCCCTTGACTAGCTACGGTAGACTTTAAACCTTGTTAGCACAGGTCCCGCATCCGTGGTACTTGCCCTCTCTTGGGGCCACTTTCCTCTTCTCTCTTATTTCTCTCTATTTCCTACTCTTTCCCTGTTTCCTCCCCTCTCCCTTCATTCCTGATACGAAAGCTATCAATATAGATTGCTGTCCTCCGGGGCATAGAGTAATACAGCCTGTGATATCTGCCTAATGTTTAACATTGGTCCTCTATGGTCCTGGTAACAGTTTACTGTTATGTTACTCATTATCAGTGGCGGCCAGTCCATAAGGGGCGCCACCCCCCTAATCTCCATGCGAGGCGCTGGACTCATAGGTTTCTATGAGTTTTTTTTGTTTTTTTTTTGAAGCGCATGATTAGAGCCTAAGGATGAAGTTGGTTTGCATGTAATGGCTGATCCTTTGTCTGAAATAGGATGTTGCCTGAGTCATATCTCCTACTAAAGGGCTCAGAATGTATGGAAGTTGAACTGTATACCAAGCCCAAATGTTTATTGTTAGTGGTTGTGGATAGAGTAGGTTAGAATCCCTGTCCGGTGTTTTTTTTACTGTCCCCTCCATTTGTCCTTGGTAACCATTGTCATGGATAGAAAGAGATGGGCAGCCCAACATTCTACAGTTATCACCAGAACAGCAATAGAGGGGAAATCATGCCATGGGGACACCTGTCCAGGTGACAACTGTCTAAGAAGGAATTCCCCTTACTTTGGGGAGATTTCATTCCACTTCATGTCCCTGGGAGAGAAAGTAAAAGGAATGTCCCCAATGTGACACACACAGCAAATAAATAAATTCACAGGAGTTTTAACCTTTCTTTAATTTATTAACTGTACGTCCTCAGGTTGAAGTGGCTGTATGGGGACGATAGCCCATCCGGTATCAAAATTTTCAGGATTTTTTGTAAAAGTGACTCGAGTGGCTCTACAGCCACCTGATCACTTCTGCAGCACATGGAAGCCCCCCCCCCCCAACCTTTACTGGGCTCTCCGAATGGGAGCCCGGTACCGCTGCCGCTGGGATCGGTGAAGAACTGGGAGGGGAGACAGGTACATCCGTTCCTTCCCTCTGTAATGAAAGAAACCAGAAGTAACAAGGATTTAGTCACTTCTAGTTTTGGTTTGTTGTTTGCAAGCTGTTACTTTTACAGCGTCTGATAAAACTGATCTCAGTTTGATCAGATGCTTTGAAGGCAAGAGAATATATCTCCCACTAAAGATCTCTCCTGATCTCTCTATAAAGAGGACCTCTCACATCCCATGCTATCACAAGGTATGTTGTTCATCCCTTGTAATGGCAATAAAGTTGATCAAAAGAAAAAATAAATAAATAAAGAGACAGTGTAAAAATGTTTTAAATAAAATAAGTTATATAATAAGAAAAGATTTTAAGTGCTACTGCCCCCCCCCCCCCATGCATATGCACAAATACAAATGCATACAGTATATAGATCCCGCATGCATGTGTAAACGACAAAACACTACGGTTGTGTTTTTTACTTGCATGTCCTTGCCACACTTACTTGGGAGTGATATACATCACAAATTGTATGGGACTATCGGACTATAAAATTCACTATTATATGAACTTTTATGTTGTATTGTTTATGATTAGATATTTGATAATTTTTTTGATTATTTCTGAAACACATTGAACACATAGATTATACATATTGGTTGTTATGCACAGATAAATTATTGGTGCAGCATTTTTTTTCTTTTATATACATTCAAGTGCGTTTAACAAACATTTATAGAGATGCACATATACATTGGCTGTGGCTGGAAATATACCCCCAGGTGAATGGGGCCACACTGCAAGCACTTGCATTGCACGTGTTTGCAGCACGGTGATGCTGCATTCAAGAGGTTAAAACAGGCAGCGAAGAGGCAACATATCTCCTCTTCACCGCCTGTTAAAATACCTCTGAAAAATGATCCCAGCATGGATCACTTTACAAAGTCACAGCAGTCCTTACCGCAATTATGAACTACCCTAAAAAGGTATAAATACAGTACATACACACACATATAAATACATACTCACACACACACATATACTGTATGCATACATACACATACAGTACATACACACACAAATACACACACACAAGTCTTTTTGAAAACTGCAGTACACTACCTGCATTTGCATTGGGTACTGCATTGCCAGGTACTGCCCTGTAGGGGGAGGTGGAGAGCTCAGGACTCTCCCTCCCTCTTCCACTGCTTTCACTTTACTGTCCTGACCAAGTTCCTGCTGTGCTGATGTACAGTTCGGTAGAAGAGTGGAAGCTCTGTTAGATCTGACAACTTTTCTCAACCAGGAGGCTGTAGTGACCATGAGAACCCCTGGCATGCAACACTGTACCAAAATTAAATTTTTAGAATTTATATGAGACAGATAGCGCCTCCTTTTGGTGATATTTAACCACTTCAATACCAGGCACTTAGGACACTTCCCTACCAGACCAATTTTCAGCTTTCAGTGCTGTTGCGATTTGAATGAGAATTGCGCGGTCGAGCGACTCTGCACCCAAACAAAGTTTTTATCATTTTGTTCCCACAAATAGAGCTTTCTTTTGGTGGTATTTGATCACCCCTGCGGTTTTTATTTTTTGCGCTATAGAAAAAAAAAAGACCGAAAATTTTGAAAAAAAACAACATTTTTCTTTGTTTCTGTCACAAAAATATGTATAAAGTACATTTTCTCCTTCACTGACGGGTACTGATGTGGCTACACTGATGGGCACTGATGAGGCTACACTGACGGGCACTGATGAGGCAGTACAGATTGGCACTGATGAGGTGGCACTGATAAGGTTGCACTGATGATGGGGCACATATACAGCACTGATGGGCGGCACTGACAAGCAACACTTACGGGCACTGATATGTGGCACTAATATGCGGCACTGATGGACACTCATAGGCGGCACTGATAAGTGGCACTGGGCACTGATGGGCACTGAC
>BLSH010180881.1:267943-292167 GCA_018402905.1 Glandirana rugosa
GGGGGGGGGGGGGGGGGGGGGGGAGCTGCAGCTCTGTGACAGTTTTCTGCATGATGAGGATTTCATGCAGAAAGCTGTCACAGATCGCCCCCCACACAGTGCACAAAGCACACTGATACCCCTGTCCCCATACACATAAGTGTCCCCATAAAACAGCCCCCAAAACATCTGTATGACCCCCATCACATCTGTCACCATACACAAAACATCTGTCACAGTCCCCAAACATCTGTTTGTCCCCGTCACATCTGTCACCATACAGAAAACATCTGTATGTCCCCGTCACATCTGTCACCATACACAAAACATCTGTCTGTCTCCGTCACATCTGTCACCATACACAAAACATCTGTATGTCCCCGTCACATCTGTCAGCATACACAAAACATCTGTCTGTCCCCGTCACATCTGTCACCATACACAAAACATCTGTATGTCCCCGTCACATCTGTCACAGTCCCCGTCACATCTGTCTGTCCGCCAACACCAAATAAACTCCAATTTGGGTTATTTTTACCAAAGAAATGTAGCAGTATCATTTTTGGTCAAAATTCATGAAGAGAAATGACTTATTTGCAAAATTTTATAACAGAAACGCAGAAAAATGCATTGTTTTTGAATTTTTTTTGTCTTTTTTTAATTTATAGCGCAAAAAATAAAAAACCCAGGGGTGGTTAAATACCACCAAAAGAAAGCTCTATTTGTGTGAAAAAAATGATAAAAATTTCATTTGGGCACAGTGTCGCATGACCGCGCAATTGTCATTCAAACTGCAACAGCGCTGAAAGCTGAAAATTGGTCCGGGAAGGAAGGGGGTTTAAGTGCCCAGTATTGAAGTGGTTAAGGTTGAAATTAAACTCAGCAAAAGCAAATGTTCTGGGGGTTATTCCTAACCCAGCCTAATATTGGTCTATTCTAAGGAGGGTCAGAGGGCTTCACCCTGGTGACAATTCCTTCTTGCACCCACTGTTCTCTTCTCATGCCCTCTTTTTGTTTAGTGTTTGCTAATGATACCAAACTATGTAGGAAATAAAATCAGTACAGAATTATACTAACATTATAGGAAGACCATGATAAAATAGGTTAGAAGTTAGAAAAATACCGCACTTACTATTATAATCTACATACACAATATAGCTGCCAGCACACCAATCGACAAATGAATGTAAAGTAAAACGGATATATAAGTGCAGCGCTAAAACCAAATCGATAATATGATAAACACAATGCAAAAAAAAAGGGTGACCAGTTCTATCGATCACACAACACACACCGACCTTTTGTGCAGTAAGTATATCTATGAAACAAAGTAGCAATTGGAAATGTCACAAAAAATCGTTTATTTGAGAGCAGGAGCCCATATGCAACAGCCCCATACTCACAAAAATAGCCTGGCCAAGGTTCCAAGACCGGTGTGGTCCCCCAAAAAGGAGCGGCCGCGGAATGTGTCTCCCCCGGGAGCTGAAGAGATGGAGCAAGCAGCATGGCACCAGGGAAGCAGGAGGAGGGTGGGCATGACTGGAAAAAGTGTATCCAAAGGGTGCCCCACAAATCCAGGACTGACAGCTGTAATGAAAATTTGAATGTATATGTCTGAGTATCTTTACACATGCTGCATTGGCAGACTAAAGCTAAGCTGGTAACTTCAATGTAAATATATGTATATGTATCTGGGGTATTACTATGTATGCTACTATAGCAGACTGCAAATAATTATATGTCTCATGCAGTGTAATCTAGGGATATGTGGCCAGTTGGTGAGGAGAGAGGTGCTATAAGTAACAAAGGATCGTGCTATAAAGCACATGTGAGATATAATGTTACCAGTGAGCCACCTTAAACTGTAAAGTAAGCCCTAAATTGTTCATAATTCATAATTTTGAACTGGTCATCCTTTTATTTGGCATTGTATGTATCATATTATCTATTTGGTTTTAGAGCTGCACTTATATATACATGATAAAATATGAATGTTTGGTAGCAACATGGCAGATAAGTTGGGAAATATAATGTTTTGTGCTTGGGTGCTAGAAATACACCTCCAAAATAAAGAATCAGCGATGAAAAAAGATCTGGGGTGCTTGTAGTTCACAGAATTAACCATATGTGCATTTATTCTTTTTTTTTTTTATGTGAACTTACACTTGAAATCTTGGTGTGCTTGTTGTAGTTCTTCCAGATTTGTGTAGTAATTCAGTGTAAAACCTGTTACCTGAGTATTGAAATCATGCTTTGGAAGCTTCTTGTATACAGCAGAATACTTTATTTTCACAGAAGATTAGCAATTATGTCTGACAGCATTAGGAAACATGACACAAGAACAAAGAGGAACATAGACAGAACATCCTGTTATAACGTTACCATAGAATAACACACTATAACACTGTAGTGTCACTTGCTGGATAGAAAGGTATAATGCATATATATATATATATATATATATATATATATATATATATATACAGTATCTCACAAAAGTAATAACTTTTATAGTGATAACACTAATGAGTCACATGACACCGGGGAGGGAAAATGGCTAATTGGGCCCAATTTGGACATTTTTCACTTAGGGGTGTACTCACTTTTGTTGCCAGCGGTTTAGACATTAATGGCTGTGTGATGAGTTATTCTGAGGGGACAGCAAATGTACACTGTTATACCAGCTATACTTTCACTACTTTACATTGTAGCAAAGTGTCATTTCTTCAGTGTTGTCACATGAAAAGATATAATAAAATATTTGCAAAAATGTGAGGGGTGTACTCACTTTTGTGAGATACTGTATATATATATATATATATATATATATATATATATATATCATTTATAGTATGTAAGCAGATTGCTGTTGTTCTTCCAACACCCCTTCTCACAGCATGTGCTTTGTCAAATTATATTCAGCTTCTTCTGGAAATAACTATGATGTTCCTTCAACAAAGTTTTGGTGAGTGCATCAGCAATCATTTCCTCTGATGGGCAGCATTGAATGTCAACAACATCTTGTTCTTGATTGTCCCTCAGTAAGTGATACTTGACATCAATGTGTTTGGTCCTAGGATTGACCCTTTCTGATTGCGTAAGCTTTATACATCCCTGGTTGTCTTCAAAAAGGGGAATGGGTTTTGACATGTCTATCCCAATAAGGATTGAAGAGAAGATTTATTTAAAAAAAACGGCAGGGCTTTGTGGGCACAACACAAGGCAGAAATAGTTTAAAAAATATATTACTTTATTACAAATGTTTAAAAAAGATGAATAGATATGTGAAACACATACATAAGCAAGCATCCTCAACTAATCAAGGAAAGGCACTACCCATATGACCATAAATGGAGGTAAGGTCCCTTAGATACAGAGTCCAAAATTATTGGTATTTCTTGTATATGTCAAAGGTGGAGAACCATATACTCCATGTTGTTCTGTCAACGCATTTCACTTTTAAAAAATCCGCTTCATCAGGACAAGATGGGATAGGTGCTAATATGTATAGAAAGGAAAAAAGAGACATTTTACAAGTAGGAAGGAATGTCAGAATTAATATGTATAACAATTAGTACACATTCAGGTAATTATTTAGTTTAATCGAATCTAGAATGTAACATCGCGTGTGGACAAATACACACTACATAGCATTGCTTGTACATATATGGACACAACACATGGGACATAACGTGAATATGCTTGCCTGGATAACCTTGAAAGTAGAAGAGTGATGGTGCAACATGTCTAACACTTAGACACAGTGAGAAACGTGGAATTCCAAGTGATTGACAATGGGTATCAGTTGCATCTGGAAGAGTCCAGTACTGGACCAGATATTGGCTCAAACCCTCTAAAGGATATATACATATACGCAAATATCGTAACACTGTTCTAAACCAAAGTTTGCCATTCACACACATATGACCTGCAAGGGGTCATAGAAAAGAGAGAAGAAACTGAAATACTGTCTGTTCTTACCTCAGAGATATATTTGTAAGGTAAGTGAAGTCAAGTAGAACAGTTATTGAAGAGCCGCCAGTTATAAGGGCTTACAGGTAAATCTGTGTTAAAAAGGAGAGGGGGCATGTGTGAGCGTATACACATATATACAGTATCTCACAAAAGTGAGTACACCCCTCACATTTTTGTAAATATTTTATTATATCTTTTCATGTGACAACACTGAAGAAATGACACTTTGCTGCAATGTAAAGTAGTGAGTGTACAGCTTGTATAACAGTGTACATTTGCTTTCCCCTCAAAATAACTCAACACACGGCCATTAATGTCTAAACTGCTGGCAACAAAAGTGATTGCACCCCTATGTGAAAATGTCCAAATTGGGCCCAATTAGCCATTTTCCCTCCCCAGTGTCATGTGACTCATTAGTGTTACAAGGTCTCTCTCTCTCTCTCTCTCATACTGGTCACTGGAAGCTCAACATGGCACCTCATGGCAAAGAACTCTCTGAGGATCTGAAAAAAAGAATTGTTGCTGTACATAAAGATGGCCTAGGCTATAAGAAGATTGCCAAGACCCTGAAACTGAGCTGCAGCATGGTGGCCAAGACCATACAGCGGTTTAACAGGACAGGTTCCACTCAGAACAGGCTGCACCATGGTCGACCAAAGAAGTTGAGTGCACGTGCTCAGCATCATATCCAGAGGCTGCCTTTGAGAAATAGACGTATGAGTGCTGCCAGCATTGCCAGAGGTTGAAGGGGTGAGGGGGGTCACTCTGTCAGTGCTCAGACCATACGCTGCACACTGCACCAAATTGGTCATCCCAGAAGGAAGCCTCTTCTAAAGATGATGCACAAGAAAGCCCACAAACAGTTTGCTGAAGACAAGCACACTAAGGACATGGACTATTGGAACGTCTTGTCGTCTGATGAGACCAAGATAAACCTATTTGGTTCAGATGGTGTCAAGCGTGTGTGGCAGCAACTAGGTGAAGTGTACAAAGACAAGTGTGTCTTGTCTATAGTCAAGCATGGTGGTGGGAGTGTCATGGTCTGGGGCTGCATGAGTGCTGCGGACCCTGGGGAGCTACAGTTTATTGAGGGAACCATGAATGCCAACATGTACTGTGACATATAGAAGCGGAGCATGATCTCTTCCCTTTGGAGACTGGGCCGCAGGGCAGTATTCCAAAATGAGGGTAAAGGTGATGGACTGGCCAAGCATGTCTCCAGACCTAAACCCTATTGAGCATCTGTGGGGCATCCTCAAATGGAAGGTAGAGGAGCGCAAGGTCTCTAACATCCTCTAGCTCCATGATGTCTTCATGGAGGAGTGGAAGAGGACTCCAGTGGCAACCTGTGAAGCTTCGGTGAACTCCATGCCCAAGAGGGTTAAGGCAGTGTTGGAAAAAAATGGTGGCCACACAAAATATTGACACTTTGGGCCCAATTTGCACATTTTCACTTAGGGGTGTACTCACTTTTGTTGCCAGCGACATAGACATTAATGGCTGTGTGTTGAGTTATTTTGAGGGGGCAGCAAATTTACGCTGTTATACAAGCTGTACACTCACTACTTTACATTGTAGCAGAGTATCATTTCTTCAGTGTTGTCACATGAAAAGATATAATAAAATATTTACAAAAACGTGAGGGGTGTACTCACTTTTGTGAGGTACTGTATATATGTAGAGGGTTCCTAGGGGATTAGTTTAAATCTGGTGACTAGAGATATATCTCCTCCCAGCTGCATATCGTTCCATAGCCCTCATGAGTAGATAAAGGCTTACCCAGGATTGGCTATCTAACTTCAATGGCTGGACCTATGGGGAGAAAAAAAACATATCTCATGTGAATATTAATCTCAGAGAGTAACCCTACAGATTATAAGTAGAGGTGATAGGCTGAGTGCATTTGGGTGTAACTCTAAAAGAGAAAATGTAAATAAATAATATAAAAAATAGAATTAATGTAGATAGGGGGAGTAATGTTATCCATTTATAGAGATAGACATCAACCATGTGGCATATATTAATAGTCTTGTAAACATATCAAACAGCGCCAATCCAAATCATTGAAACCAATTATTATCAAATAAGTGATCATAACCCATATAAGGTAAATAAGTACAATTGCAAATAAAGTGTCAATGTGCATAAGGTGCAGAATAAATCCGCTAATGTGCTATAATAAACATACGAAACTGGGGGCTGCTGTACTCAGGTAATACCTGCCCACAAATACAATCCATACATATACCAGTGCCAACTCAGATCGAATGACACAATCACATAACAGGAGTGTCCATAATAGTCCAGATATTGATGTATACACACACTTAAATTAAAGTGACAAAGTGCTTCAAAAGTGATCTTCAGTGCTTCATACAGACTGTGCTCAAAAGTGACAAAGTGACCAGTGACCCTCTTGTGCCCTCACTCACCAGAACAAATGGACCTGCTGCTTTGCAGTCAGCAGATCAAGCAAGCTGTAATCTGGTGAGGATATAGATCTTGATCAGGCAATGATCCAGGGGTGAGCCCCGCACATAATCAGCAAAGTCCGATGAATCCGGAGTACTCAGAAAATAAAGAGAAATTCCATAGTGTACACTGTAATCAAATTCTATTTATTGCGCAAAGGCTACTACTTACAAAATGACAGATATCAAGCAGCAAAACTCCATCAGAGTGCTGAAATGGCATGCGTTCCACTTTGCAACCACCGCTGGCGGAGATTACGACAGTGGAAACGCGCTGACGTCACTTCCGGTCCGTCACGGCCACTGTCGTCATCTCCGCCAGATTACAGCTTGCTTGATATGCTGACTGCAAAGCAGCAGGTCCATTTGTTCTGGTGAGTGAGGGCACAAGAGGGTCACCGGTCACTTTTGAGCAGAGTCTGTATGAAGCACTGAAGAGCACTTTTGAAGCACTTTGTCACTTTTATTTAAGTGTGCGTATACATCAATATCTGGACTATTATGGATACTCATGTTATGTGATTGTGTCATTCGATCTGGGTTGGCGCTGGTATATGTATGGATAGCATATATTAATGCCCACACCGTATTAGGTGCATAGAGATATAATATGTAACTATGCACCCATCTAGTATTGGGTATTTCCAGGTATATGTCCTCAGATCGATTCCAAATAACCCAGGCAAGGAAAATGTCCTCATATAGTAAACATAGCCTAAAGCCAAACAGAGTTATAAACTGGGTATGATGATGTAAAGCATTCTAATCACAGCAGAGCATTGTATAAGAAAACAGTGAGGAGGGCTACATTTGATCACGCATGGAATCACATCCCTGCCAGCTGCAGAGGCTTGTATTGCAATGGCTAGCTTAAATAGACCGGGATTGGCGCCAAAAGCGGAGAGCGGGTGACGTTGGATGGAGGTATAGCTGAGCGGGCCGAACACATCATTTAGACTGGGCATAGCGGGTGTTACTGGCCGCTGATCCTGTGCCTGATGACCCGGTGCCCGCTGATCCTGTGCCTGATGACCCGGTGCCCGCTGATCCTGTGTCCGATGACCTGGTGCCTGCTGATCCTGTGCCTGATGACCCGGTGCCCGCTGATCCTGTGCCTGATGACCCGGTGCCCGCTGATCCTGTGCCTGATGACCCGGTGCCCGCTGATCCTGTGCCTGATGACCCGGTGCCCGATGACCCGGTGTCCGCTGATCCTGTACCCGATGACCCGGTGCCTGCTGATCCTGTGCCCGATGACCTGGTGTCCAATGACCCGGTGCCCACTGATCCTATGCCTGATGACCTGGTGCCCGCTGATCCTGTGCCCGCTGATCCTGTGTCCGATGACACGGTGCCCGCTGATCCTGTGTCCGGTGACATCACAGCTTTCAGGATTCAGTGTTTCCGGTGATGGGCTCTCATCAAAATAAACACTATGGCTTACTGTCACTTTGTCAGTCTTTGGGTGTAGGATTCTGTAACCTTTAGTTTGCTCGCCATAACCTACTAGAATGCCCTCTATGGCTCTTTTCTCCAGCTTGGATCGCTTTTCACTTGGAATATAGGCATATGCTTTTCATCCAAATACTTTGATGTGCCCTAAGCTAGGCTTTGATCCATGCCACATTTTGAATGGAGTACTGTTGGTGGCTCTTGGGGTTAGTCTGTTCTGTAGGTAGATTGCAGTCATGACTGCTTCTCCCCAGTACTTGTGAGGTAGGTTGGAATCGAACAACATGCACCTGGCCATTCCTATAAGAGTGTGATTTTTTTCTTTCTGCTATGCCATTTTATTCAGGAGTGTATGGTGTGGATGTTCCTTGTCTCTTGAGGTATGAGGCCACTTCTTTGCTTATGTATTCTCCTCCAGTGTCACTGCGTATTATTCCTGGTTTGCGTTGGAATTTGTTGCTAGACATGGCAATGGACTCTTGAAGTTTCTCTGATGTTTCATTCTTGTGTTTCATCAGATAAGTAGTTGTGTACCTGGAATAATCATCAATGAAAGTCAAAAGATATCTGTTCCTGCCTGATGTGGGAGTTTGCATTGGAACGCATATGTCACTGTGTATGAATTGCAGGGGGTGGGTGTTTTTTCTGTGAGAGGCCTATGGAATTGGAGCATGTGTGGCTTTTGCTTCAATACAGCACTTGCATTTCATGAGCACTTTGCAAGGCTCTATTGTCAAATCTACTGATAAGCCTCTCTTTATAATGTCCTGTATAGCTTCTGGACTTCTGTGCCCCAGCCACCTGTGCCATAAATGCATACATTTGCTGTGTGGGTCATTAGAGTCTACAATGGATTGCTGGTCTGTGACGATGAGCCTATATAGGTTATCATCCAGTTTTCCTTTTGTGAGGAATTGCTTATTATTGTGAATTGTGCATTCATCACCCTGAAACTTTACTGTGAGACCATTGTTTGCAAGGCTTTTCACGGATAGAAGGCTGCCTTCTTGTTCTGGAACATACAGCACTTTCTTTACAAGGATACTGTGCTTGCCTTGTGGTGTAATGCAGTTCAGGAAACCCTGGCCCTTACCTCCACCATGATGCTTTTCCCGTTAGCTAGGAAAACTTTGTCTTTTGCACTGTAATCAGTTTGTGAAGAAGGTCTCATCACTAGTCATGTGGCTTTCCAAACTCTGTGTCACTTTAAAGATGCCATTCCATGATGTGTCTGCAGTTTCCTTTGTGCCATGGGATCTTTCTTTTGTGGATAGCTGTAGCTTTCGCTGCTCGGCTTTTCAAATAGAACAGTCCTTTTTTAAGTGACCGTTCCTGTTACAGTGAAAACAGGCTCTGCTTTCTTTGTTGTGCTTTGTGCCTCTGTACATCTTAAGAGCTTTGTCATCACCGTACATGTTTTCTTTCCTTCTGTCATATTCATCAATTAATCTCCCTTTGACATATTCCAGTGTCAGCTCCTGCTTGGGTCTGGTTTCTAAAGCGTTATTAAGAGCAGTATATATCTCTGGAAGGCTAAAGAGGAGCAGGGCAACAATATGGTTATCTTTGATGTCCTCTCTAATTGCCCATAGCTGCTCTATGATCTCTAGCATAGCATTCATGTGGTTACACATTTGCTGGCCTTCTTCTAGTCTCATTTTATATAATTTTCTTAGTAGAAACAACTTACTGTTGAGACTTGAACACTTGTGCATCTTTTGTAATGAAGTCCACATACCTTTGGCCATTTTCTCTGTTCTTATGTGGATAAGCTGGTCATCTTACACTAGTAAGCTTATGATTGCTTTTGCCTATCTATCTTTCCTGTCCCAGTCCTCCATCTCTCCATTTGTGGGTCCGTCTGTATTCAGTACTTGCCACAAGTCATCCTTGATAAAAAGCATTTGTAGCTTGAATTTCCACAGCTGGTAATCGGCATTGTTCAGCTTTGCAATTGCAAACTTCACATCTGAACTGCTTGCCATATTTGCATACAGTACTCACAGACTCACTGTACTCACTGAGTTGCAAAATTCTCTTTCCAGTGCCTTTGGGTGCCTGGGCCCATAACCTGTTAGCTGAGTATTGAAATCATGCTTTAGAAGCTTCTTGAATACAGCAGAATACTTTACTTTCATGGAGGATTTGCAATTATGCCTTACAGCATCAGGAAAGATGACACAGGAACAAAGGGGATTCAAGTACATGCACTCAACATAGACAGAACATTCTGTTATTACTTTACCATAGAACAGTGGTTCTCAACTCCTGTCCTCAGGACCCACTAATAGGCCAGGTTTGCAGGATAACTGAAATGCATCACAGGTGTTATCATTTGCTGCTCAGTGATTGCAGTATTCTAGTCTGCATCTCCCCAAGGTAATACTTAAAATCTGGCCTGTTGGTGGGTCCCAAGGACAGGAGTTGAGAACCACTGCCATAGAATAGCACACTATAATACTGCAGCGCCACCTGCTGGATAGAAAGGTATAATGCACATATATATAGTTTATAGCATGTAAGCAGATTGCTGTTCTTCTTCCAACAAATCCCACCTTTCTGCTGGAGTTTGTGTTCACCCCTTGCAGTTTCTTGCAGGTAGCTTCTATTGGGTGGGCCTGCTGTGTCCCTCCCACAGCTCTGCTCTCTGTGCAGGCTATGTTCAGCACAGATTACTGCTGCATTTACAAGGTATTATCTGGAGTAGCAAGACATTTGCTGCACCCAATATATCCTTTGTGGTTATTGAGAACTGCATTTAATTAAAAGTTTATGTGCCCGGAGTTCTGCTTTAACAGTGTATGAAAAGTGTATGAAAAAAATAACAGATTCTCAATTGATATCTATTACTGTAAAAATGTAAAAGAACAGGTGTTTGCATATAGTATCTAGTTGGTGTTTCCCATATATGTTTCTGGTGCAGCATGGTAAAATGAAAGGAGGATTTGATTTGTCCCTGTGTAAACCCCCCCCCCCCCCTTTGACCTGGTCCTCCCTTTGACCTGTCCATATGACAACAAGATGCCAATAATATTCACCTTACATTGGTGATCAGATTGGCACTCTTGACAGATAATGACAGGTGAAAAGATGATTGGTGGTCATGGATGGAGGTCAACCACCCACAGCTCAAGGAACCCCTATTAACCTCTGGAGGGGCCTAGGGTTCCACAAAAGCATGTCTTACTGAGAATGGCTGGTCTAAGGACTACTTTTGTCCCACGCTTCTTGGTGCTCTCCACATATTAATAACCCTTATCATTTCTTCTGGTCTGGAGAAGAAAGGCAACTGCTCCCTGTACAGAATGAACAGCAATGCATTTGTTCCCTGAAGAAGAGAATGCTGTGGAATGTTACTTTGCATCAGATAGCAGGTGAGAACACACTCTGCCTCTGGCACCTGTGGCTATTATTACATTTATTACATACAATTACTTAGCCTCTGGATAAAGACGATATAATATTGCGTAAATGGCTTGCTGCCAATTTACATGTCTATTTGCCGTCTAATGTATTGTTTATTTTCTTACTTGAGTTACTGCAGCCTTTCTATCATCTCAAACCAGTCTGCCCATTCTCCTCTACAAATTCTGGATGGACCCTCTACACACTGCTATACACCCTTTCCAGAAAACTATGCAATAAAAAACAGGGATTTTTAGCTCACACATATTGCAATACATGTTTAAGCTGGCCAGCTGTGTCAAAGTAATCCCTTTTTTGGCCAGTCCTACATTGCTTTGCCACTGCATCACATAGTTTGCTGCAAATGCTACTAGTTAACAAAATCCATTCACATTTAAGAAGAAATTGACAGGCATCTCAATATTGTAAAATGCTGCAGCTAGCAAAATCGTCGGCAACAGATTCCTTCTGGCTGGTGGCCACTGCAAGTGGTGACATCACGTTAGGCACTGCCCAATGTGTTTCTCATCATATGCTTGACATTCTCAGGGGCGTAGCTCGACGTCAAACGTACATGCACATCGGTCGCTGGCCGGAAACAATCTGTCACCGACATTTTGCTAGCTGCAGCTTTTCACGATATTGAGATGCCTGTCAATTTCTTCTTAAATGTGAGTGGATTTTGTTAACTAGTAGCCCCCATGTATTGAGAGTGGAGTTGAGAGGCAGAGTGCTGTCTTTTTCCAACTATTGTGGATCCATTTGGGGTTTATCCTCTAAAGCAGTGTTCCCCAACCCAGTCCTCAAGGCCCACCAACAGGTCATGTTTTCAGGATTTCCCACAGATGAATCAGCTGTGGTAATTACTAAGGCAGTAAAACTGATCAAATCACCTGTGCAAAATAATGGAAATCCTGAAAACATGACCTGTTGGTGGGCCTTGAGGACAGGGTTGGGGAACACTGCTCTAAAGCACTTCTTGCTCGCCATTCGTTTAAAAGTCCATAACCCTTGATAAGCAGCCACCTTCACCTGCACTTCTATTGGACGTTTGGAGAGCATTTTCTTGTCTTCTCTTTTGGAGTCATTCCAGAACTGTGTTTTCTGGCTTGTGATTATAGGAAGTACCTTTTTTTTTTTTTGCACATTCGTTCTTTTTTTCTATACACATTATCACACATGCATTTTTAATTAATTTAATCTTTTTGTATTTCATTTTTTATGTGTTTTTGATAAGCGCTGCACTTTGTATTAATTTTATGGAGTGGGTTTGAACAGTCACGTCCATAAATATTGGGACATCGATACAATTCTAATCTTTTTTGGCTCTATACACCACCACAATGGATTTGAAATGAAACGAACAAGATGTGCTTTAACTGCACATTAACCACTTGCCGACCACCGATCGGCATTTGACGGCGGCAAAGTGGCTCTGTAAGGCGAATCGCCGTCATATGACGGCGGCCGCCAGATCGCGCACAGTGAGCGCGCGCGTGCTCACTGTGTCCGGGGAGGGCCAGGGAGCGGGTGCGGCGGAGTCGATCTCCGCCGGCCACCCGTGATGCCCCCCCCAGAGTGAAAGAACGGAGGTCCATGTATGTAAACACGGACCTCCGTTCTGTGAAGGGGGAAGGGCTGTGATCACAGCCTTCCTGTACATGGAGGCTGTGACCACTTCCCTTCCCCAGCTAGGGCAGTCCCCATACAGTTAGAACACGCCCAGGGAACACAGTTAACCCTTAGAGCGCCCCCTGCAGGTTAACCCCTTCACTGCCAATGGCATTTACACAGTAATCAGTGCATTTTTATAGCACTGATCGCTGTAGAAATGCCAATGGTCCCAAAAAAGTGTCAAAATGCTCCGACATGTCTGCTGAAATATCGCAGTACCGCAAAAAATCGCAGATCGCCGCCATTAATAGTAAAAAATAAAAAAAAAATAAAAACCCCAAAAATGAATTCTCATCATCCGTAAACGCGACCACTTTTGCGCAAACCAATCAATAAACGCCGATTGCGATTTTTTTAATCACAAATATGAGGAAGAATATAAATCGGCCAAAACCGACGAAAAAAAATGTTTTTTTATATTTTTTTTTTGGATTTGTATTTTAGCAAAAAGTAAGAAATTTGTTTTTTTTTGCAAAATTGTCGCTCTTCTTTTGTTTATAGCGGCGATCAGAAATGACACAGCGGTGATCAAATACCACCAAAAGAAAGCTCTATTTGTGGGAAAAAAAGGACACAAATTTAGTTTGGGTACAACGTCACACGACCGTGCAATTTTCAGTTAAAGGCACGCAGTGCCGAATCGCAAAAAGGGCTCCGGTCCTAAAGCTGGAAATCCTTCCGGGGCTGAAGTGGTTAAGGAGACACCTAATGTTTTTGCTATGTCTCTGATGAGTTTGTTTTGTTTTTTCAGCCTAATGATGGCTTGCTTCACTGACAGTGAAAGCTCTTTGGATCTCATATTGAGAGTTGACAGCAAAAGATTCCAAATTCAAATAGCACACTTGAAATTAACTCTGGGCCTTTTATCTGCTCCTTGTAAATGGGATAATGAGGGAATAACACACCTGTCCATGGAACAGCTGAGCAGAAAATTGTCCCATTACTTTTGGTCCCTTAAAAAGTGGGAGGCACATATACAAACTGTTGTAATTCCTACACTGTTTACCTGATTTGGATGTATAGTCAGGTCCATAAATATTGGGACATTGATGCAATTCTAATCTTTTTGGCTCTATACACCACCACAATGGATTTGAAATGAAACGAACAAGATGCGCTTTAACTGCAGACTTTCATCTTTAATTTGAGGGTATTTACATCCAAATCAGATGAACGGTGTAGGGATTACAACAGTTTGTATATGTGCCTCCCACTTTTTAAGGGACCAAAAGTAATGGGACAGATTAACAATCATACATCAAACTTTCACTTTTTAATACTTGGTTGCAAATCCTTTGCAGTCAATTACAGCCTGAAGTCTGGAACGCATAGACATCACAAGATGCTGGGTTTCATCCCTGGTGATGGTCTACCAGGCCTCTACTGCAACTGTCTTCAGTTCCTGCTTGTTCTTGGGGCATTTTCCCTTCAGTTTTGTCTTCAGCAAGTGAAATGCATGCTCAATCGGATTCAGGTCAGGTGATTGACTTGGCCATTGCTTAACATTCCTCTTCTTTCCCTTAAAAAACTCTTTGGATGCTTTTGCAGTATGCTTCGGTTCATTGTCCATCTGCACTGTGAAACACCGTCCAATGAGTTCTGAAGCATTTAACTGAATATGAGCAGATAATATTGCCCGAAACACTTCACAATTCATCCTGCTGCTTTTGTCAGCAGTCACATCATCAATAAATACAAGAGAACCAGTTCCATTGGCAGCCATACATGCCCACGCCATGACACTACCACCACCATGCTTCACTGATGAGGTGGTATGCTTTGGATCATGAGCAGTTCCTTTCCTTCTCCATACCCTTCTCTTCCCATCACTCTGGTACAAGTTGATCTTGGACTTATCTGTCCATAGAATGTTGCTCCAGAACTGTGAAGGCTTCTTTAGATGTTGTATGGCAAACTCTAATCTGGCCTTCCTGTATTTGAGGCTCACCAATGGTTTACATCTTGTGGTGAACCCTCTTTATTCACTCTGGTGAAGTCTTCTCTTGATTGTTGACTTTGACACACATACACCTACCTCCTGGAGAGTGTTCTTGATCTGGCCAACTGTTGTGAAGGGTGTTTTCTTCACCAGGGAAAGAATTCTTCGGTCATCCACCACAGTTGTTTTCCGTGGTCTTCCGGGTCTTTTGGTGTTGCTGAGCTCACTGGTGTGTTCTTTCTTTTTAAGGATGTTTCAAACAGTTGATTTGGCAACACCTAACGTTTTTGCTATCTCTCTGATGGGTTTGTTATGTTTTTTTCAGCCTAATGATGGCTTGCTTCACTGATAGTGACAGCTCTTTGGATCTCATATTGAGAGTTGACAGCAACAGATTCCAAATGCAAATAGCACACTTGAAATGAACCCTGGACCTTTTATCTGCTCCTTGTAAAGGGGATAATGTGGGAATTACACACACCTGGCCATGGAACAGCTGAGCAGCCAATTGTCCCATTACTTTCGGTCCCTTAAAAAGTGGGAGGCACATATACAAACTGTTGTAATTCCTACACCGTTCACCTGATTTGGATGTAAATACCCTCAAATTAAATCTGAAAGTCTGCAGTTAAAGCACATCTTGTTTGTTTCATTTCAAATCCATTGTGGTGGTGTATAGAGCCAAAAAGATTAGAATTGTGTCGATGTCCCAATATTTATGGACCTGACTGTATATATTGACCTGTGCTAGCAGTTGTCCTTTTTTCTTCTCATTTTATTTTATCTAGCACAGACTTTCACAGGATTATAATGATTATGTACTGTCAGAAGGTGAGAGCAGATTGATGAGCGATGCCTTGTTAGTGTCCTTCTGCTTATTTTTTATCCTATTGATAAGCTGAGGGTGCGCAAGAGTGGATGTAAAGGATTTTGCTGTAGTATACTTCACACAATGGGCTGCGCATCCTTACAAATCCCTTACTTGGTAAAGCAGTTCCTATATTTGTATTTGAAATATTTGTTTAGCTGCTTTTCATTTTTGCTGCTCATATAAATGAAGAGACCCCTTTGGGTAGACCAGGCTGACTCTTTAAAACTGCACACTAACAATAAAAAAATCCTCAAGCACTAAACCATGGATCACGACAGATGACTTGAATTAATTCCTGGGTGAACGGCTGAGCCCAGTGCAGCTGACCAAAAAAACATCTTTGAAATGTCACTTGCTGAGAATTCGAGGAAGGTCAGCGCTCAATGGGTTAAAGGAAACAGAAAGAAAATGCTGAATCAATGGGACCCCAAATTAAGATGAAACAACATTTATTAAACCATAGTACAATAAAAACTTGTAATGCAGTTCCAATCAGAGTTTTAGTAAAAAGCCTTACAATACCATAGGAGAGCACCGGGGATGTGAGGAGCCACCAACATCCAAGGGGGTGTACAGCCCACTGGCAGGGGATGGGAATGTGGACTGGTGTGGGGTTCTGGTAGCTGCAAATCGCAGGATGGTGTTTGGCCACTGTAGACCGGGAGCAGTCTGTGAACCCGGCATCACTGACACTGGACGTGAAGGAGATTGGTCAGCCCGTCCGCACATGCTCAGTGCCAGAGTCGGGGGCCGCGCTGGAATGTAGGATGATGAGAAGCTGCCGTCAGCTCGGGGGAGCCTGTGAGACCAGCGTCATTGCGGTTCTAAACACTGCTGCTCACAGTGTGTGACGGCTAGCTTGTACTCTCTACAAATCAATGGCCAGCACCTCTGCTGTTCTCATGTAACTGCTTATTCAGGTAGTTAAATGCAAATAGGACCCCTGGCTTACCCCTGGATGCAGCCAGTGTGCTTCAGTTGGGGCTGGTGGTATATTTTTGGGGGGGCAGCAAACAATGCACCCACACCCACCTGGTCGGTCGACTTACCTCATCTATCTCCCTCCGGGCAATGGTTGGCAGCTTCCCCTGCGTCTCCTCTTCTTCGACATCATGGCGGCTTCCGCCGTGCGTCTCCTCCCTCCTCCTTTTCCTAAATGGCCAATAGGAGTACTTCTCCTTTCAGCCAATCGGGTAACAGGTCTCATGACCCGCTTCCTAATGGGCCAGGAGGAGAATCAGTGTGGCAATAGTGAATATTCATTCGCTATTGTCATACACCTGGGTGCACTGCGTCCCAAGTCCACCCTTTTTTGAAGCCTATTAGAGCCTCTGACTCTAATCACGTGTTTGTAAAAAAAAAAAAAAAAAACACCACTGGAATCCATGCGTCCGGCACCCCGCAAGTAGATTATGGGGCTGAACGCATGAATAGGGAGGTGGCGCCCCTGCGCCCTGCATTATAGGCCGCTACTGGTGTGCTTCCAGGGTCTGGGTTTCTGATGAGATTTGGTTGCACACATCAGACAGTTTTTATGCAGATATAGCACAGAATGTTGCTGAGTCTAGAGGCAGCCTTTAGGGCCCATTCACACCAGAAACTGCACACAACTGAGTTTTTGACTGCATGTTTACATGCATTTGAAGCACGCTTGGCGTGCACTTGGATGCATTCTTTTGGGCATGGCTTTCTTAGCCTAAAGGGGTGCGGTGTGTTTGAAGCACGTTTGTAGTACGTTACCTACATTTGCGGTGCGGAAAATGCAGCATGCTCTACTTTTTTTTTAACTGCGCTGAACTGCACTGCAATGATGTGAACTACGCCCATAGGATTACCTTGATTTTGGGCTGTCTATGCAGCTGGAGTACAGTTCAAAATGCATCCAACTGTGTTCGGTGTAAAAGGACCCTTAGCCACAGTTACAGCATTTGGCAGTCTGAATGCATCCTTATGAAGGACGCTCAAGGTGCAAAGCCCCATACACACGGTACAACGGTTGTACAACAATGGTCATACAACCAGCTTGTTGTACGATCATCTGACTGTTAAGCCCCGTACACATGGGACGACGATTGTACGTACGATCGTCACAAATCGTATGTTGGCTGTTGTATGTAGCATACTGACTGCACTACACGATCGTACGACCGCAGAAGAACGTTCAGGTGCATGTAATTAGCATCCAGCCATTCCTGACTTCGGAGCATACGTGTTTTGCACAATACAACTTGTTGTACCAACTGCTCTGTACACACGATACAACGGTCGTATGAGAGCTTGTTGGTACGACCAAGTTTTCTAGTCTGCTCAAACAACCGTTGTATGTTCGATCGATTTCGCATACAACGGTCGTGAGTACGACCTGTTGTATACAACCGTCGAACCACGTGTACGGGGCTTTAGTATGCACAATTACAACAGCCATCGTACAGCGGTTGTACAACAGAAGTTGGATGAGCAGACTAGAAAACTTTGGTTGTACAACAAGCGGTTGTACAACTGTTGTACCGTGTGTACAGAGAATAACTCTTACTTTTTAAGAAAACCTGCTAGATTAGATTTTGGAGCATCTAATTATTCTGGTATTTACAAATACATATATAGTAAAAGGTGTGAACACAAAAAGGACGTGAGGACCAGTTAGGTATGCAGTTTTCTAGTCTGCTCATGCAACTCCCTTGTACAACCGTCGTATGTTCGACTGTTCAAATCGCGCATATGAACGATCAATTTCGCATACAATGGTCATGAGTACGACCTGCTGTATACAACCGTTGAACCGTGTGTACGAGGCTTTAGTACGTGCAATTACAACAGCCATCGTACAGCGGTTGTACAACAGAAGTTGGATGAGCAGACTAGAAAACTTTGGTTGTACAACAAGCTGCTCATGCAACTCCCTTGTACAACTGTCGTATGTTCAACTGTTCAAATCGCGCATATGAACGATCAATTTCGCATACAATGGTCATGAGTACGACCTGCTGTATACAACCGTTGAACCGTGTGTACGAGGCTTTAGTACATGCAATTACAACAGCCATCGTACAGCGGTTGTACAACAGAAGTTGGATGAGCAGACTAGAAAACTTTGGTTGTACAACAAGCTGCTCATGCAACTCCCTTGTACAACCGTCGTATGTTCAACTGTTCAAATCGCGCATACGAACGATCAATTTTGCATACAACGGTCATGGGTACGACCTGCTGTATACAACCCTTGAACCGTGTGTACGGGGCTTTAGTACGCGCAATTACAACAGCCATCGTACAGCAGTTGTACAACAGAAGTTGGATGAGCAGACTAGAAAACTTTGGTTGTACAACAAGCTGCTCATGCAACTCCCTTGTACAACCGTCGTATGTTCGACTGTTCAAATCGTGCATACGAACGATCAATTTCGCATACAACGGTCATGGGTACGACCTGCTGTATACAACCCTTGAACCGTGTGTACGGGGCTTTAGTACGCGCAATTACAACAGCCATCGTACAGCGGTTGTACAACAGAAGTTGGATGAGCAGACTAGAAAACTTTGGTTGTACAACAAGCGGTTGTACAACTGTTGTACCGTGTGTACAGAGAATAACTCTTACTTTTTAAGAAAACCTGCTAGATTCGATTTTGGTGCGTCTAATTATTCTGGTATTTACAAATACATATATAGTAAAAGGTGTGAACACAAAAAGGACGTGAGGACCAGTTAGGTGAGGTTGGATTCTATCTGTTTTGAAAATGTCATGCATGACAAGTGGGAAGAAATATGTGAAATGTGTGATCATGGGGATAGTCTCCTGTGATGATGCAAGCAGTGTCAGAATTGAGGTGCAGCACTTACATTCTGAAGGTATGAACAGGGGAGGAGAAAAAGAGGCTTGTCAAAAGAGAATAAAAGTGGAGAATATGTATATTATCGACACCAGTGTAGTGGAGCAGGGCCATGAATGGAAATATGGGTAAAGAAGAGGAACTAAACATGATCCAAGAAGGTACAGGGACCCAGCACCCAGGTATGCAGTGAAGAATAAATACAGCCGTCATGCTAAAAGACTTTTTTAGAGGATATCACAGTATTGTTGGGACTGCTGACGATTGAATGAATTAAACATTTAACCTTTCCTTTTTTACTCTTGTTTGATTTTCAGTTAACTTGAAGTCTTTCATGCAGAAAGAAATCTTTGAGCAGCCAGAGTCCGTAGTCAACACAATGAGAGGGCGAGTCAATTTTGATAACCTAACAGGTAAGAACACCAGATCTTTGCTGCTTTTGGGAAAGCTGTGTGTTATACCTCCACTAAATGCCTGTTTACCAATTATACCAAACCTCAAAAGCCTCATGCACATTGGACGTTTGACGTTCTCCTCTAAACGCCTTTTATGCCTGGCAGGAAAAATCAGCTTAAAAACACAAGCTGTGTATTGCACATGCGTTTAGGCACAAGTGTTTGATCGTTAATGGATTCCATTGCCAGAATGGCTATTGGTATGTACTAATGCCCAAATGCTAGATATGTCTAGGAGCATTTAGATGTGTTTGGATGCGTCTAGAGTTTTTTTTCTGCTCTTCAGTTCCTCTCCTGAACGCGCTGGTGATGCTTTTTTTTTTTCAGACTGTAAACGCTCCTCTTCTAATACGTTTGTTAATGCCTGTATTTGCATGGACGCATAGGCTGACAGAGAGGTACTTTTACAGGCTGAAAAAAATGCAAAATGCCTGTAAAAGTGACATTTTTTATAAGCTCAGTTTGCATGAGGCCTTCATTTTAAAGACAGATTTGCTAGGATTAAGGCCTCATACACACGGGCGTTTTTTGACACCACTTTTTTGGGCATTTTTTGCAGCTCTCCATGTTATTCAATGGCCCTCTAAAAACACCGACGTTTTTGAGCTGTAGAGGGCGTCAGTGAGCTGTTTCT
Source organism: Glandirana rugosa (assembly GCA_018402905.1). Lineage (NCBI taxonomy): Eukaryota > Metazoa > Chordata > Amphibia > Anura > Ranidae > Glandirana > Glandirana rugosa. The sequence continues at coordinate 288,629 of BLSH010180881.1, forward strand.
AGAATACAGGACCAGCGCGTTCTGAGGCTGTAGCGTTTTGGCGTTTTTTGACGCTAATTGGCAAACCGCTCACTAACGCCCGCTAATGCTGTACCGGCGTTTTTTGACGCTGATGGTTTTAGGTTGAAAAATAGCAATAGGACTGATTTTTTTTTTTTAAATGCCTATTGACGCCAACGCTCACTAACGCTTACTAACGCCGATGCAAAACGCTGAAAAAAAATGCAGTTTTTTCCAAAACGTTGGACCCAATGTTTTGCTTATTTTTTCTCAGACGCCCATGTGTATGAGGCCTAAGAGTTTAGGATTGAGGGATATACTCCCCAATTTTCAATTTTGACAAATTACACAGTAACATTTCTCCATCAATGCATGCTGCTTTTATTTTTAATACATGTACATTTTTAAAATTATTAAAAAGCAGTATTTCTGGTGCAAAAGTAATTTTATAAACCCATTCTGGAAGTATGGTTACATGGAAATGTGGAGGCTTGTGCATCTTTAAAGCAGCATTAAGAATGATTTGATGAGATTCATTAGCAGAGTTAGTGTCTTTGAAATGATAAAACAAATGTTCTTAAATGAATCCAGTCATACAAAGAGACTTTGTTCACAAAGTTATTAAGGAGAGATAATTGGCAAGCTATCCTGGCAGATCCCCTTTGTGCCCATAGCAGATCAGGTATATTTACTCAAGGTTCAGTACACACAAGCATTAAAGCTGGCCATACCTAGTCATTTAGTTAGAAATGTTAAATTTTCTAAATGTTAGTTCGACTCTCCAGTGGTTAAAAGGCGCAAGTCCACAATCGTTTTTGATCGTAGTGTGGAAAAAAATGGAGAGGGTGGAAAAATGTTCTAGCTTCTTTTATGAATGAGCGAAGTTCTAACTGTTAGACCGGGTTCACACTAGCTGCAGCCGCGGCTCGCAGCAGGGGGTCTGGTGTTTCCCTGTCCTCTGTTTCAGGTGCGAATCAGGTCCGAAATTTTTGCCTGAATTCGCACCTGAAATGGAGCCAAAGATGCACAGGACTCTTTTTCCAGTGAAAACCGCGGCCACCCTTGAGATGTGTGAACCGGCTCCATTGAGAGCTGGTCACAGTCTCCTGTCATGCGAACTGGATGCGGTGAAATCCGCATCCAATTTTCATAAGTGTGAACCCAGCCTTAATGTGGTACTCAGTTGTGGAAAATTGTAGTTATTACCTATTGTAATGAGAATGTGCTAGAAAAAGTTTAATCCGGAATTAGAACTTTCGTGGTTACAAATGTATGATATAGGAATGTAGGAAAGAACAATACAAACAAAGGTTTCTTTATAGTGTATGCAAAACTGAATTTATAAATAGATTCTAATATATGTACACAGTATATAGTATTTTCCCTACAACCCTATTGGCTGATAAACATATAATTAATACATAAATATACTTCTATATGCAATCTACTTACCACTTACCCACCGGGGCCCTTTTTTACATTTGTTTGTTACAAGTTAAAAACAGTTTTTTTTTGCTAGAAAATTACGTAGAACCCTCAAACATTATATACTGTTTTTTTCAAACACCCTAGAGAATAAAATGGCGATTATTGCAATACTTTTTGTCACGCCGTATTTGCGCAGCAGTCTTTTAAGCGCAATTTTTTTTGGAAAATTTCCCTTTTTTGAGTTAAAAAATAAGACAACAATAAAGTTAGCCCAATTTTTTGTATATTGTGAAAGAGGATGTTACGCCGAGTAAATAGACACCATACATGTTATGGTTGAAAACTGCGCACATTCGCGGAATGGCGACAAACTGTGGTACTTAAAAATCTCCATAGGCGACGCTTTAAATATTTTTAACGGTTACCAGGTTAGAGTTGCAGAGAAGGTCTTTGGCTAGAAGTATTTCTCACACTCTGGTGATCGCAGCGATACCTCACATGTGTGGTTTGAACACCGTTTTCATATGCGGGCGCGACTTACGTATGCTTTTTCTTTGCTGTGCAAGCTCGCGGGGACGGAGGCACTTTAAAAAAAAATGTTTTTATTTATTTTATTTTATTTATTTATTTATTTTTTACACTGTTACTTTAAAAAAATCTGATCACTCTGATCCCTCCTTTACACTTCACAGTATTCAGATCGCCAAAAACGGCGATTCTGAATGCTGTCATTTTTTTTAAAACTGGCGCCGTTAGCCGCCGAATAAACTGGAAATGACGTTGTGACGTCGCTTTCCAGAATTTGCCGAAGGAGACCCGATCGGAGCCAATTTCAGCTTCCTACAGGTCTCCTCTGAGCCGGTGGACATGCCGGATCATAGCTTCGGTCTCCAGGTGGGACGGGAGGCCGGAGAAGAGCGGCGGAAGGCAGCTGGAGGGGGGGATGTCTCCTTCCGCCCCCCTGGGGATAACGGCTGAGTGGCTCCCGAGCCGGATTTTTTAAATGTTTTAAATTTTATTTATATAATTATTTTTAACACTGTTCCTTTAAAAAAATCTGATCACTTTTATTGCTATCACAAGGAATGTAAACATTATTATTATTATACAGGATTTATATAGTGCTGACAGTTTGCGCAGCGCTTTACATTATTAGGGCAGACAGTACAATTACAATACAATTCAATACAGGAGGAGTCAGAGGGCCCTGCTCGTTAGAGCTTACAATCTAAGAGGGAGGTTTGAATGATACGAAAGGGCAGTAACTGCAGGGGATGAGCTGATTGAGAAAATAAGGAGTGTAGTTGTTAGGTGGTGGCAGGATAGGCTTCCCTGAAGAGAAATGTTTTCAGGGATTGCTTGAAGGTGGATAGATTTGGGGACATTCTGACCAATTGGGGTAGGGAGTTCCAGAGGATGGGAGAGGCTTGGGAGAAGTCTTGGAGGCAAGTATGAGAGGAGGTGATGAGGGAGCTGGAGAGCAGGAGGTCTTGGGAGGAGCGAAGAGGACGGTTAGGTTGGTATTTTGAGACTAGGTTGGTGATGTAGCTGGGAGCAGAGTTGTGGATGGCTTTGTAGCTGATTGTTAGTATTTTGAATTTAATTTGGGCGAGTGACAACCAATGGAGGTATTGGCAGAGAGAAGTGGCAGACGTTGAACGGTTTGTAAGGTGGATGAATCAGGAGTAGTGTTGAGCGAACCCGGACTGTAACGTTCGGGTCCGTACCGAACTTTAGGGTGTCCGTGGCACGGACCCGGACCCGGACATTTCAAAAATCGTTCGGGTTCGGTCCGGGGTTCTGCTATTTTACTCCACGTGTTGAGAAGCTGCAGGGCAGCCAATCAACAAGCGTTTCACTGGTTTGCCCTTAGAAGCCATCACAGCCATGCCTACTAATGGCATGGCTGTGATTGGCCGGTGCATCATGTGACCCAGCCTCTTTATAAGCTGGAGTCACAGTGCTGCAGTCACATGCTCCTTGGGTTAGTATAGGGAAAGGAAGCTGACGGCGTGAGGGACAGATTTTAGCCATTTTAAGACCTGATCCTGCATCCTGAGATAGATTACTTTACTACTGCTGTCTGTGCTGTTGCTCTGAGGACAGATAGC
>BLSH010180881.1:296334-314046 GCA_018402905.1 Glandirana rugosa
GTTCTCGTTACCGTGTTGGTAGGTGGGTAGGGGTGTACAGTCCGACGAACCACAATAGGACCTGAGACTTGAGAGGAAAACCGGGGTGTAGGTTAGTGAAAGATTCCGAACGGTGGAGTTAGAGGCGTTGTAGAGATTTTATGCAGGGAGGGATTGGTTACTTTGGTGTTTCGAGGACTAATCTCAACTCGCTTGTGGACCTTCAAGCCCAAGACGACCAGGCAGGCTTGAAGCACTGTTTCAGGCCCAGGCCCAGGCCTGCCTTGGGCTTGCTAGCGTGCCTGTTGCTTGGGGTAACTTTAGTTACCCCTGGGCTTGAAAATCCGTGTTTCCGTGCGATCGTTCGGGTTCCGTCCGGACCCGGACCCGGACTTTGTCACGAAGTTCGGACGGACCAGCAGAACCCGAACTTCCAGGTGTTCGCTCAACTCTAATCAGGAGCTTTGTGGTTTCATTGGTTAGGGAGGGACGTATTTTAGAGATGTTGCGGAGATTGAGGTGGCAAGCCTTAGAAAGTGATTGGATGTGGGGCCAAAAGGAGAGTTCAGAGTCCAGGATAACACCAAGCAGCCTGACATGTGGGGATGGGTGGATGGTTGTGCCATTGCTCTTGACAGAGAAGTCGGGGGGAAATGGCACGTGGGGGAGGAAATATTCAGTTTTGGGCAAGTTGAGTTTAAGAAAGTGGTGTGACATCAAGGTAGATATGTCTGTTAATAAGCTAGTGATACGTGAGGAGACTGATGGGGTGAGTTGGGGGGTGGAGAGGTAGATTTGGGTATCGTTAGCGTAGAAATGATATTGAAAGCCGTGGGAGGCTATCAGCCGACCCAGGGAAGAGGTGTATATTGAAAATAAGAGAGGTCCAAGAACAGAACCTTGGGGGACCCCAAGAGAGAAGGGAAGAGGAGAGGAGGAGGTAGAATTGTACGTTACGCTGAAGGTGCAAAGGGATAGGTAGGACGAGAGCCACTGAAGAGCACAGTCACGGAGACCGAGGGAATGACGTTTTTTGAGGAGGAGGGGGTTGTCAACAGTATCAAAGGCAGCCGAAAGGTCCAGGAGTAGGAGTACAGAGTAGTGTCCATTGGTTTTTGTAGGTCATTTGTGAGTAAGGAGATAGGGCGCAGATTGTTTAGATCGGTACGGTCCAGGGATGGCTTTTTGAGTAGGGGGATGACCAATGCATGTTTTAGAGCATTGGGGAAGATGCCAGAAGAGAGGGAGAGATTGAAGATGTGAGTTAGAGAGTGCAGGATAGAGTCAGAGGGTGAGCGTAGTATTTGAGAGGGAATAGGGTCCAGTGGACAGGTGGTTAGGTGGGCGTTAGAAAGGAGTTTAGCAACCTCGTTTATAGTAGCAGGTTTGAATAAGGATAGTCTTGATTGTGCTTGTTGACATGGGGTGTCAATTGGGGAGGATGCTTGTAGAGTGGAGATTTCGTCACAAATTGTGTCAATCTTGCTTTTGAAGTGGTTAGCAACCTCCTGGGCAGTGAGTGAGTTAGTGGGCGGAAGCAGTGGAGGACGAAGTAGGGAGTTGAAGGTAGAGAAGAGTTGACGGGGACTGGATGAGAAGGTGTTAATAAGATTGGTAAGTGGCAGTGTGGAGGCGAGAATTGTATTTATGGAGGGCAGATTTGTATTGGTTGAAGTCTTTGAGAGACTTAGTCTTGTGCCACAGATGCTCAAGGGCGCGGCTACGCTTTTTGAGGTTTTTGGTGTCGCCTGTTTGCCAGGGTTGTAGGGGTCGAGGCCTAATTTTGTGTGTGGTGAGGGGAGCAAGCTCGTCCAGGGTGGAGGACAGGGATTTATTGTAGATGGCAGTGGCTTGGTTGGGGCAGGACAGAGGTGAGATTTTTTCATAGAGGTGGTCAGTAGCAGAATAGAGGAGAGAAGTGTTGAGTTGGCGAAGGTTTCTACGGGTGACGGTTAGGCGATTGGAGGGGAAGGTGGTGCAAGACAGGGAGAGAGAGAGACTAATAAGGTGGTGGTCAGAGAGGGGAAAAGGATTGTTGGAGAAGTTGCATGGAGTGCATAGATAGGAGAAGACAAGGTCGAGGGTGTTCCCATCAGTGTGAGTAGGAGCCTGTACCCATTGCTTCAGGTCAAATGAGGAAGTTAGACTAAGAAATTTAGAAGTAGCAGTAGTGTTCGTGTTAACTGGGATGTTGAAGTCCCCAAGAAGGATTGTGGGAATTTCAGAAGATAGAAAGTAGGGTAGCCAGGCAGAAAATTAATCAAGGAAAGTTCACAGCGGTCCAGGAGGCTGGTAGATCACAGCAATTCTTAGGGAGGTTGGAGAGAATAGACGTATACAGTGGGCTTAAAATGATGATAGTGACAGAGAGGGAGGAGCGTGAAAAACCTGAAAGGTGCTCTGTGGGGATAAGAGGAATCCCACTCCAATCTTTAAACATCCCTTGTGATAGTAATATATGGTGACAGGTACTCTTTATGGAGGAGACCCCCCATCCCTCCTTTACACTTCACAGTATTCAGATCGCCCAAAACAGTGATTCTGAATGCTGACATTTTTTTAAAACTGGCGCCGTTAGCCGCCAAGTAAACCGGAAGAGACGTTGTTTTCCGGAATTTCCTGAAGGAGACCCGATCGGAGCCGATTCCGGCTTCCTTCAGGTCTCCTCTGAGCCAGCGGATGTGCCAGATTGTAGCTCTGGTCTCCCTGTGGGACAGGAGGCCAGAGAAGAGCGGCGGAAGGCGGCGGGGGGTGTCCCCTCCCGCCCCCGGGGATAACGGCTTAGCGGCTCCCGAGCCGGATCGGCCTTTATCGCCGGATAGCCAACCGCCAGCTCTAAATAAAAGTATCATTGATTGCTCTAATGAGCAAGTTTTCAAAATTTCATAAAAACATTCAAATGAAAATCTAACCGTATTTTGCCAGCTTTAGTCAGTTGTCAGTGCCATGCCGCAGCATATGCTTGATGCTGTTGTCCTATTAATATGATTATTGTTCCAAATGGGCCCATTCAACCTGGAAATGTATCTGATATTATGCTGAGTTGTCTTCTTTTACAACACTGCCTGTGTGCTTTTCAGACTCTAGTACAGGTGTACAGGGGACTTGACCCAAGAATACACAGCTTGCCTCTGTTCTCACTGCAGGCTAAGTTACAGTACAGATTCCACTGCCAATACTTCTGTTAATAAGCAGTGAAATATTATCATGTCCTTTATTTCATTTTTATATTTTTAACAGTAAAATTGGGCGGTCTGAAAGATCACATCAAAGAAATTCAAAGATGTCGAAGACTAATCCTCATTGCCTGTGCAACCAGTTACCATGCAGGAGTTGCTGTAAGTGTGTATTACCTTCATATTTTATAAATCCTATACTTTCCTATATGCTGTTCAAGAGTAAGTAGGAAAAGTGGTCATTACTCTTGCCTTGTGGCTCTTGGGTCCTGTGTTCATTTACCACCAGGGACACTATATTCATGGCAGAGACACTATATGCATGGTGTATGTCCTTCCCGTGTTTATGTCAATTTCCTTGGGGTTATTGTTGCTTCCCACAATCCAAAAACATACTGAAAAGTTATTTGCCTTGTGCTTAAATTGTGTGTATGATAGGAATGTTAGACTGTGAGTACCCTTAGGGGACTGATATGGATGGTTCTGTGTCCTCCAAAACACTGTGTAAAAGGTTGCCACTATGTAAATTCTGACCAGAAAAAAAAACCCTTACTCTATGTGTCACTTTTAATAGATGTAGTGGCGTCGCATGGGCAGGGCCACAGGGGCGGATGCCCTGGGCGCAAAATTATACTGCCCAACTGTCCCGGATTTTGCTTGACCATTTTCAGATTTCTACAAAATCCCGGCACCAGTGGGGATGGAGAAAGCACTAAGAACCTAATAGGGATTCTTCCCCTTTTCTACTTTAGCCAAAAAAAAATGTTTGGCTGTAGATATACTTCAGGGAGCCTACAGATGTTACAGATCAACCCACTGTATAGCTCATGCTACAAGCACATTGCAAACTTTTATGAGTGCATCAAAGTCTCCTGTTGTTAACATTTTCTCTATGGTGGTAGGTTGCATTTATTATTTTGGTGGTTCATAAGAGTTAAACTTGTTTCTGAGGGTTCTAGGCAAAAATAACTAACCCTTAGAGACAGTTCTCCATGTTATCGATGTTCTTCTTTAATCCTTCCCACAGACACGTCAGATCCTGGAAGAGCTGACAGAGCTTCCAGTCATGGTGGAATTAGCCAGTGACTTCCTGGACAGGAAAACCCCTGTATTCAGAGACGATGTGTGCTTCTTCATCAGCCAGTCAGGTATGGTATTCTCACCACTTGGTCATTTAACGAGAATCTTTGTTATCTGGTATAAATAGACCTTTTCTAAAAACAAAATCACAAAATACTATTCTTGTATTACATTACTGCTACAAAATTGCTATAAAGAAAAGGCATATTACCATAACTTTTAGTTAAATAAATGTGATAGCTGAGCAAAAAAGTAGTGTGTCCCCCACGTATATAAATATCTGCCACTGAGATATCTCTGGTGTCTGTGGATCAATGGACCACCAGGAGGTATGGTATAGTTTGATAGTCTCTTTATACACAATTGGGATGTTGTATCAGCAATTAAAGAAAAGGAATAAAGCTTTAACCAATCGCCACCATTTATAGCTACCCATGGACTGGTGTGGGTTACACCTGCACCTTTCCTCGTGTTTTTATGTGTTTACCTCACTGTGCATGATCTTTAATATGAGTGGCTAAATATCCATCCAAATCTTTGTTGGACTCCTGCATTAAAATGGAACAGTGTTGTAGATGGTGGTACCCAAAGTAAACACTTAAAATCTGGCTTGTAACCCATATTTAATAGATAAAAAAAAAAAAATTAACACAATTAGTTGCTGTAGCTAAAACTCCATTTCTTTTGTTCACATAGCGTTTCTGTTTGCTTTCCTTTAGGAGAGACAGCGGATACTCTTTGTGCATTGCGTTACTGCAAGGAACGGGGAACCCTGACAGTAGGGATCACTAACACGGTTGGCAGCTCCATCTCCAGGGAGACAGACTGTGGTGTCCATATAAATGCCGGGCCAGAGATTGGTGTGGCCAGCACAAAGGTAAGCTCTAGTGTGACACAAAATAAGAGGGGGTAAAAGCTGGGATGATTTAAACATATTGTACAATATTCTCTAAATTTACCAACATGTATGTGGTACATGGTACTGCTTGAAAAAACCAATCAGTTTCTATCCAGTGTGGTTAGCCTACACACTGCATAGAAACCATAGTGTGGATCAAAGACATGAATAAGATGGCATTTAGAGCTCAGTTAGTATCGCAGGTGATTTCCAGAAAATGAGTCATTTGTTTCATCTTTAGTATCATTTGTTTGATATCTGGCTGTTCCCTAATTCACTGGATTAAACCCAAATGTCTGAAATAGAATAAAGAGACAACCCACAACAATGCTCATTCATTCTTACTGATTTGGCAATTCTAACCATGGGGTGGACCAATGAATTGAATAAGACGGCTTTATGAGCCCAGTTGGTATCGAAGGTGACTGCCAGAGAATGAGTCATTTGTTTCATGTATTTCAGTGGTTCTCAACTCCTGTTCTCAGGACCCACCAACAGGCCAGATTTTCAGTATTACCAGACTAGAATACTGCAATCACTGAGCAGCAAATGATATCACCTGTGATGCATTTCAGTTATCCTGCAAACCTGGCCTGTTAGTGGGTCCCGAGGACTGGAGTTGAGAACCACTGATGTATTTGATATCTGGCTGTTCCCATATGCACCGGATAAAACCCAAATGTCTCAGATAGAATAGAAGATACAACCCTCAACAATGTCCCTTCACTCTGACTGATTTGGCAATACTAGCTGGAGTGTGAGTTTTGTTTCTCTATTTAAAGATTTACAGGAGCATTTCTCTTTAACAGGCATACACTAGTCAGTTTGTAACACTGGTCATGTTTGCACTCATGGTTTGCGATGACCATTTCTCTATGCAAGAGCGACGCAAGCAAATTATACATGGTCTGAAAATGCTGCCAGGTATGAATCCTTAAATAATGCACCTGAATGTCACTTTTACCTTTATAAGTTTAGCCTAATCATTTTGATGTATGTGTACTGCTTGATTTATTTTGTATAGAGTCATTTATAGGCAGTAGATAGGATCATTAATTAAATCCTTTCTCATCACAGGTCACATGTTAAATCCAAAGATAAAGGAAGGACATAGTTTGAATCCGTATAATAAGTGGTGAAATTTATTTAAGATTGCACTTACATCACAGACGATTTTTAAAGTATGATAAAAATGTCCACGGAGTATGAGGTTGCTCTTGTGCAGCGGTATCGAAATGTAGTCTTCGCCCGACCTGTTTCATCTGAATAGACTTCTTCCCGGGGCATATTGTATGGATTCACACTATTTCCTTCCTTTATCTTTGGATTTAACATGTGACCTGTGATGAGAGAGGAGCAGAGAGAGAACATGGAGGCTTAGCATACGGTCCTCACATGCAGGGAGTTCATTGTGTGTTTTTTCAGGTAACATTTATGTTATAGAGGCTGCTAATTTTAATTTAACATCTAACATTACCAACACACAGTAAGCAATATGGCAATGCTTGCTTTGTCTATGACATTTTTGCCTTTTCTTTTCTATCTCAGATCACATTAAGGAAGTACTTAGCCTTGATGATGAGATTCAGAAGTTGGCAGCTGAACTGTACCAACAGAAATCTGTGTTAATCATGGGTCGAGGATATCATTACGCTACCTGCCTGGAAGGCGCCTTGGTAGGTTGAATCCTCCCAGGCTTTCTGTTGTCATGAATTTCTTGCCTGATCAATTATTGGGGCAGCATCTGATGCTGTACTTTGCTAAAATGATGACTGTGGTGTCCTGCTCAGAACAAATGTTATATGCTCAAGAGCTATATCCTAATGGAAATGTGGGTGCAGATAAGGTGTAGTCCAGGACCTGTCACTTGTTGTCTGTGCCCACTCGTCCCTTCAACATGAGAGCCTACCAAGGGCAAGTAGGGGGAATTCCTTTTACATGATGCGCTGAACTAGACCTGCTCTGCTGGGAGATTATAAGGATGAGAACTGGCCACACACCAGGGCATATATTATTATTCTTCCACATACTGTATGTCTGTGAGAGTAATGAGGACTTCAAAAACAGTCTTCTTTACCACTTAAAATCTGCTGTTATCCATGGCTTAATTATTTATTTATTTTTGTGAAAATTGCATTGGGGGTTACATTTTGGGGCCTTTTTAAACAGAGACCAGTTTTGAACACTTGTCTAACTATTAGCAACATTAACTTTTTTTATTTTTCTTTGAAGAAAATTAAGGAAATCACCTATATGCATTCGGAAGGGATCATGGCTGGGGAGCTGAAGCATGGTCCACTGGCCTTGGTAGACAAACTAATGCCAGTCATCATGATTATAACCAGGGATCGTGCCTATACCAAGTGCCAGAATGCTCTGCAGCAAGTGATAACTAGACAGGTAGGTCAAAGACCAAAGCAAGGCTAAATAAAGTTTTATAGAAAGAAATGCTCTAGTTTCATGAACTCTGGCTACCATATTAATTTTCAAAATTGTAATAGGGGCGTCCAGTTGTGATCTGTGACAAGGAGGACACCGAAACAATTAACTCAATCAAACCTACAATTAAGATTCCCCACACAGTGGACTGTCTTCAGGCAATACTGAGTGTGATCCCCCTGCAGCTCCTTGCCTTCCATCTTGCTGTTCTCAGAGGATTTGATGTAAGTTGTTGGCACCTATAGAGCAGCTTTCTAGCTGGGTGTTTAACAAAGGGTTCTGGGTGTTCTATATCCTTGTTTGAGTGACCAATACATTCTCTCATTTCCTCTCTCCATAGGCGGATTGTCCAAGAAACTTAGCAAAGTCTGTGACTGAGGAGTAAAATGGGTGGAATCTGTAGACAATGATATTTCTACCATTTCTATAACCCAAGTTTTACTTTAATATTTATGTTTCTCATCTCCTTTGTTTCAATCTGGAAAACCAGAATATTGTAGAAATGTAAATTCTGTTGTAAATAGACAGAGCCTTGTAGAATAGATACTAACTTTCTTTGCAGACAACGCAATTTCTACCATGTCTATATCCCAATGTTTACCTTCTCTTCATCTCCTTTGTCCATTTGCAGCACCTGATGCTGCATCTTGTAAATCTGGAAAACCAGAATATTGTACAAATTGAATTTCTTCTGTAAACAGTCAGAGCCTTGTATAATAGATACTATTACTTTTTTTGGAGTAATTTTGACACAAGCCAAGCCTGTGAACTAGTTACAGCGTTAAAGGGACTCCAATGCTGATATTTGTATTCATTATATACTTGTATAGTTGTATATTTTATACTTGTCTAATGTAAATATATTAGGGAATATGTAGACAGAAATTAATATATATAACATTATTTGCTTCTTTGAATGTTTGCTGACATGATTTTCAAGCCATTTTGAACATTTTCATTCTGGTGTTTTTTTTTTCTACACATAACCACTCCCTGGTTGGTGCTATCAGCCTTTCAATAAATTGGGGGAATAATGCCTCGCACACACGGGTCAACGATCGTATACAACAGGTCGTACAAACGATTGTTGTATGCTAAATCGACCGTTAGTACACGCGATTAGAACAGCCGACGTACGACGGTCGTACAACAGAAGTCGTATGAGCAGACTAGAAAACTTGGTAGTACCAACAAGCGGTCGTACGACCGTTGTATCGTATGTACAGAGAAGTTGGTCCAACAAGTTGTATTGTGCAAAACACACATGCTCAGAAGTCAGGAACGGCCGGATGCTAATTACATGCACCTGAACTGTTTCTTTATACGTTCATAACACGACACTACATTCGGCTTGGTCGTACGATCGTTTTGTGCATGTCAGTACGCAAGATACAACAGCCAACATACAATTTGGGCTGTTCGGTCGCACGATCATCGAACCGTGTGTATGAGGCTTTAGATGAACATCTGTAGCATAGGGATTGAATGTGACATCATTAGGGAATATCAAGTTCTATTAAAATGAGCCTATCACAAAGAAAAGTGCATTCATATAAGCAGCAGTTCACTAATTAGATAAAGTTATGTATATGGATTAGTGAAACAATGTGACACACAATACATACAAACAGGTCTCTTGAATAGTTTTCTTCATTGTGGAAACTTAGGAGTCATTAACATTAACAGTGGCAACCCTTGCTACTGAAAAAGCTCTGCATGTAAGAGGGGCTTAGTGATTGACTAGAATTGGCACCAAGAGCACAAGTCTCTACTCCTGCTCCTGTCCTGCTAGAACACTGCTCCGCCTGCTGAGGCCGAACCCTGCGCTACCTTGTGCCCCAATCCATGCCAGAAGCCTCCATATGACATCCCCAGCATTTGACCTTTACATCCCAAGGAACGAATGTTCACACATATGAGTAGAATTGCTGCATGGTACTGATGGCATTCAGGAAATAGCATAACAATCACATCACATTGACATACATTCTGGAGTCGCTTGACAATGCATAGTCAATCACATATAGTAGTCAATCACATATAGTGGACTGTTCGCTGTAGATACATGTGAAAACATATGCAGCATTTTTAGCAGCAATCTTCCCCTAACAGTCTCTCCTCTTACCCGGGGTCATTAGCACTTACAGAACTGTGCTCTCTCACTTCATTCATAGGCGCATCTCTCTTTCTCTAGGGAAGCAGCATCGTTCAGGTAACTCTTGGCCTGGTCTAAAATACCTTTTGCAATCCACCCTAGCCCCTGCCTCAATAACGGTCAGGAAGTCTATAGCCAGCTCTTCAGAGTGCTGGTCTACTTCTCCCTGGCCTCCTGCCCTATCCAGGGTCTACATGGGCTGGTTACATTAATGCTGGCGTTGGGTGTTTATCTCCCATGCCCTAAGTACACTGGGGCTCCTCTCGTCCTGGCTTTTAACTGGGCCTCCCATGGGACTCACCCATGTCATCACTACAGTGTGAGTCTAACTAAAAGGGGCCTAGCACCTGAAGGCACTGTCTGCTGTTACCAGACACTATTTTGACAGAGAGCCCCCTATGGCAGATTAACTAGCTGTGCCTGCCTACATGCTGACAGGTGGTAAAATGTCTGATTTAACCCTATCAATCGGGCACCACTGCGCACAATCATGTGCATTGCACGTCGTTGTGGCGCAGCCCCATAGACATGCATGGGTCATATTCAGAGGTGGTAATTTCTGCAAAATGTGACATGCGTATAGCCCTAAGTGGCTGAAAGAATGTCCGCCAGCTTGTTAGCACTTACTGTTTTGAAGCTGTATGCAGTGGATGAGCACAGCACCAGCCAGCATTTTAAAAAGCTTCCTGTTAGGCACAATCATGCTCATTGAGGATGCCAACAATTGGATCGCATATCTGAAAACACTTAAATTGAATAATCTCAGAAATTATCTCCAAAATGGTATATGACATTGTGCGCTCTGGACAGCATATAGCCTCTCAGCTGTGCGAAAACTACAATTTCAAGCTCTCTCACACAGCTTTAAAGAATTTATCTGCCTAACTGCAGATTTTTCCTTTTATTCAGATTGCCCTGAAATATGACTGCAAGCCATTACATAGCAACCTGTTTCATGTGTTCACATAAATCCTCTGTTCTGCCTGCAAGCAAGCGAGGTAGCAAATCTGAGTGGTAAAGAGAAGAGTTTTGGGGCCGGGGGGTTGCACCATGGAGATGGCTGCCAAGGAGTACCTTACACTTATTTACAGAGACAGCTTATCTGAAAGTAAGAAGGTGTTGCAGCTTAAAAAGGAATTCCTCTTAGTACATTTTATTTTTGACAGGCAGACTCCCTAACAAAGGAATGAAGGCTTTTTGAGACTTCCAGGTGCACTATTTGCTGTGAAGATAAAGAAAATGTGACATTTTGTTTTTTATACTCTTTCTCATCACTTTATATTTTTTGTGTGTATTTTTTGTATTTAACCACTTCAGCCCCGGAAGGATTTCAGACTTTAGGACCAGAGCACTTTTTGCAATTCGGCACTGCGTCGCTTTAACTGACAATTGCACGGTCGTGCGACGTTGTACCCAAACGAACTTTGCGTCCTTTTTTCCCCCACAAATAGAGCTTTCTTTTGGTGGTATTTGATCCCCTCTGCATCATTTCTGATCACCGCTATAAATAAAAAAAGAGCGACAATTTTGAAAAAAAAACAAGTTTTTCTTACTTTTTGCTAAAATACAAATCCAAAAAAATATATAAAATATTAATTGGTTTGCGCAAAAGTTGCCGCATTTACGGATGCTGAGAATTCATTTCTGGGGTTTTTATTTTTTTTCATTTTTTAATAGTAATGGCGGCAATCTGCGATTTTTAGCGGTACTGCGATATTGCGGCAGACATGTCGGACCATTTTGACACTTTTTTGGGACCATTGGCATTTATACAGCGATCAGTGCTATAAAAATGCACTGATTAATGTATAAATGCCATTGGCAGTGAAGGGGTTAACCTGGAGGGGGCGCTCTAAGCGTTAAATGTGTTCCCTAGGCGTGTTCTAACTGTATGGGGGCTGGGCTGGCAGGGGGAGTGATCATGGCTTCCATATACTGGAAGCCTGTGATCACAGCCCTTCCCCCGATATGAGAACAGAGATCCATGTTTACTTACACAGTCCTCTGTTCTTTCACTGCGGGGGGGCATCGCGGGTAGCCGGCGGCGATCGAGTCCGCCGTACCTGCTCCCTGCCCCCCCCAGACACAGTATGCGTGCAAGTGCGCCTCCTGCGGCCTGCGCTCACAATGCTAATTATCGAAGCTGCCGTCACGTGACGGTGGCTGTCACGTAACGCTGCGGCGGGCGGTCGGCAAGTGGTTAATTTAAAATATTGGTGGTTTAACAGTGAAATATGTATGCTATTTGCATTTTTCAGGTTTTAACTGGAAAATTTGAAATGTTCCATTAAATTGAAAATTGCTGTTCTCCTGTTAATGTTAATGTTAAAATAAATATTTAGATATGTACAGCCATTTATCTGCCTGTGCTTTTCTTTTTCATTGGGTGTGTGTCTATTTAGGAGAACAGACCCTTACCCAGATCATTTGATCATGGGTACATATACAGTGGAGAAAATATATATTTGATCCCCTGCAGATTTTTTAAGTTTGCCCACATAATAAGAAATGAAGGGTCTATATATATATTTTTTTATCATAGGTGTATTTTAAATGATAGAGACAGAACAGCAACCAAAAATCCAGAAAAAGCACAATTGTTATAAATTGAGTTGCGGTTCAGTGAGTTAAATAAGTATTTGATCCCCAAGCAAAACATGACATAGTACTTGGTGGAAAAACCCTTGTTGGCAAGCACATATGTCAGACATTTCTTGTGGTTGGTTATCAGGTTTGCACACTTCTCAGGAGGGATTTTGGTCCACTCTTCTTTGCCAATCTTCTCTAAATCCTTAAGGATTCTTGGCTGTCGCTTGGCAACTCTAAGTTTCTTCTCCCTCCCCCTTTCTTCTAGGCCACTCTATGCCATAAATGTGCTTCTTCTTGAGCCGCTCCTTTGTTGCCTTGGTGGTATGTTTTGGGTCATTGTCATGCTGGAAGACCCATCAATGACCCATCTTCAGTGTTCTGGCTGAGGGAAGAAGGTTCTCATCCAAGATTTTACAATACACGGCACCGTCCATTGGCCTCCCAAAGTCGGCCTGTACCTTTAGCAGAGAAACAGCCCCAAAGCATAATGTTTCTACCTCCGTGCTTGACTGTAGGGATGGCATTCTTAGGGTCATAATCAGCATTTTTCTTCCTCCAAACACGGCAAGTCGAGTTAATATCAAAGAGCTCAATTTTGGTCTCATGTGACCACAACACTTTCTCACAATCCTTCTCTGAATCATTTAGATGTTCATTGGAAAACTTTAGACAGGCCTGTATCAATGCTGTATCTTGGCCTAGGATGACAAGGCCCAGGCCTAGGGTGGCACCTTGCAGGGGGGCGTCATGAAAAAAGTCCAAGCTGGCTTATGCTACATTTATAGTGTAGCGCCAGTCTTATGGGGCGGGCTGGGCTGGGAGGCAACTCGGTCTGGCTCCCCCATAAGGTGGCTGCACTTATACTGGCAGGGCCGCCGGGGGGGCAGCCCATACATATGTAGGGGTCCCTGGCGGCGGACGCCAACCAATGAGTTGTCGTGCGGGCGACCAGCATTCTGCAACTGTAGGAAGAGCCTGTTGCTTCTAGTTTTGACTGTGCTATCATCACAGTGGACCTCTCACCTGATTTCACAGCTACAGAGAGACAGATGCCAAGTCAGGAGGGTAAAACTGTCTGGAGGAGAAAGTCAGCTGATGGGCAGGGGCCAGTAGAGTGAAGGGGGGAGCTCTCCACTGTGTGATGAGACAACATGTTGGGAGAGGTGCAGTGGAAACACATGAAGGGAGCCAGGCAGGCTGTAAGTACCCAGGCTGAAAGGAAAACCACACCAGTTGAGTGGAAATTGCAGGACAACTACCTAGCTGCCACAGTGCTTCTAATAGTAGTAGGGATGAAGCAGATGCAAGGGAGACTGAGATGGTCAGCTACACTTAGGAGGTAGATAGTAAGTCTTTCCTGCAAACCTTTGGGTGATTACAATCTAATATACAATATCTCACAAAAGTGAGTACACCCCTCACATTTTTGTAAATATTTTATTATATCTTTTCATGTGACAACACTGACGAAATGACACTTTGCTACAATGTAAAGTAGTGAGTGTACAGCTTGTATAACAGTGTAAATTTGCTGTCCCCTCAAAATAGGTTACCACACAGCCGTTAACGTCTAAGCCGATGGCAACAAAAGTGAGTACACCATTAAGTGAAAATGTCCAAATTGGGCCCAATTAGCCATTTTCCCTCCCCGGTGTCATGTGACTCGTTAGTGTTACAAAGTCTCAGGTGTGAATGGGGAACAGGTGGGATAAATTTGGTGTTATCGCCCTCACTCTCTCATACTGGTCACTGGAAGTTCAACATGGCACCTCATGGCAAAGAACTCTCTGAGGATCTGAAAAAAAGAATTGTTGCTCTACATAAAGATGGCCTAGGCTATAAAAGATTGTCAAGACCCTGAAGCTGAGCTGCAGCACAGTGGCCAAAACCATATAGCGGTTTAACAGGACAGGTTCCACTCAGAACAGGCCTCGCCATGGTCGACCAAAGAAGTTGAGTGCACGTGCTCAGCGCCATATCCAGAGGTTGCCTTTGAGAAATAGAAATATGAGTGCTGCCAGCATTGCTGCAGAGGTTTAAGGGGTGGGGGGTCTGCCTGTCAGTACTCAGACCATACACCGCACACTGCATCAAGTTGGTTTGCATGGCTGTCATCCCAGAAGGAAGCCTCTTCTAAAGAAGATGCACAAGAAAGCCCACAAAAAGTTTGCTGAAGACAAGCAGACTAAGGACATGGATTACTGGAACCATGTCCTATGGTCCGATAAGACCAAGATAAACTTATTTGGTTCAGATGGTGTCAAGCGTGTGTGGCAGCAACCAGGTGAGGAGTACAAAGGCAAATGTGTCTTGCCTACAATCAAGCATTGTAGGGGAGTGTCATGGTCTGGGGCTGCATGAGTGCTGCCGGCACTGGGGGGCTACAGTTCATTGGGGGAACCATCAATGCCAACATGTACTGTGACATACTGAAGCAGGGCATGATCCCCTCCCTTTGGAGACAGTATTCCAGCATGTTAACGACCCCAAACACACCTTACAGACAACCAATGCATCCAGATCAAAACCCTATTGAGCATCTGTGGGGCATCCTCAAATGGAAGGTGGAGGAGCGCAAGGTCTCTAACATCCACCAGCTCTGTGATGTCATCATGGAGGAGTGGAAGAGGATTCCAGTGGCACCCTGTGAAACTCTGGTGAACTCCATGCCCAAGAGGGTTAAGGCAGTGCTGGAAAATAATGATGGCCACACAAAATATTGACACTTTGAGCCCAATTTGGACATTTTCACTTAGGGGTGTACTCACTTTTGTTGCCAGGGGTTTAGACATTAATGGCTGTGTGTTGAGTTATTATGAGGGGACAGCAAATTTATTATACAATCTGTACACTCACTACTTTACATTGTAGCAAAGCAGCATTTCTTCAGTGTTGTCACATGAAAAGATATAAATAAAATATTTACAAAAATGTGAGGGGTGTACTCACTTTTGTGAGATACTGTATAAACTGTATATACTGGAAACCTGGAGGAATTTTGAGCTTGCAATGATGCACATAGCAGTTAAATATTTGCCTTTGGCAGAGGAGTTGCTATATATTATAGTGACATACCATAAATATCTGCTACTGGTAATCTATATAGGAGGTAGGTGTTAATGTTTATACAGTAGCCGACTAGATTATATAGCATGGGGTACCCAGGGTAGAAGTAAAGTTACACTATTTTGGTGAAACTTGCATGGCACTTACCTAGCTGCCACAGGGCTTTAAATCTAGGAATGGTGCAGACACAAGGGACACTGACATCGTCACCTATACCTGGCAAGTAGGTAGTAGGACTCTCCTGCAATCCCTTGCTTGTGTCAGTTGTGCATATTAACCACTTGACCACTGGGCACTTAAACCCCCTTAACAACCAGACCAATTTTCAGCTTTCAGCGCTCTCACACTTTGAATGACAATTACTCAGTCATGCAACATGGTACCCATATGAAATTTGCGTCCTTTTTTTTCACACAAATAGAGCTTTCTTTTGGTGGTATTTAATCATCGCTGGGTTTTTTATTTTTTGCGCTATAATTAAAAAAAGACCGAAAATTTTGTAAAAAAATGAATTTTTCTTCGTTTCTGTTATAAAATTTTGCAAATTAGTAATTTTTCTTCATAAATTTTGGCCAAAATTTATACTACTACCTATCTTTGGTAAAAACAAAAAACAAATTAGTGTATATTATTTGGTCTTTGTGAAAGTTAGGGCCGGTTCACATTGTAGCGAGGCGGAGCGACGCGGAGCGGCGCGGAGTGGCGCGATGCGGCGCTCCAGGCGATCTCAAAGCGGCTTGCTAGGAGACTTCTATCATAGAAGTCAATGCAAGCCGCCTGAGATCGCCCTAAAAATAGTGCAGGGACCATTTTTCTAATGCGGAGCAAAGCGATTCGCTCCCATTAGGACGGTCCCATTTGCACAGCATTGAGGCGAATTGTCAGGCGACTCAAGTCGCCTGACAATTCGCCTAGATGTGAACTGGCAGCGAAGTCGCGCCGCTCTGCCCCGCTGCAGTGTGAACCGGCCCTAAGAGAGTCTACAAGCTATGGTGCCAATCACTGAATATTGATCACACTTGATTTACTGACGGCCTATCTCATTTCCTGAGACCCTAACAAGCCAGGAAAGTACAAATACCCCCCCAAAGACCCCTTCTTGGAAAGTAGACATTCCAAGGTATTTAGTAAGAGGCATGGTGAATTTTTTGAAGTTGTAATTTTTTCCCACAATTCTTTGCAAAACGATTTTTTTTCCCCCAAAATTGTCATATGTTAACAGGTTATTTCTCACACCCAGCATATGCATACCACAAATTACACCGCAAAATACATTTTATTACTCCTGCCGAGTATGGCGATACCACATGTGTGACACTTTTACACAGCCTGGCCACATACAGAGATCCAACATGCAGGGAGCAACGTCAGGCGTTCTAGGAGCATAAATTACAT
Source organism: Glandirana rugosa (assembly GCA_018402905.1). Classification (NCBI taxonomy): domain Eukaryota; kingdom Metazoa; phylum Chordata; class Amphibia; order Anura; family Ranidae; genus Glandirana; species Glandirana rugosa. The sequence continues at coordinate 313,112 of BLSH010180881.1, forward strand.
ATCTCATTTTTTGACTACCTCTTGCACTTTTGAAGGTCCTGTAGCACCAGGCCAATGGAAACGCCCAAAAAATGACCCCATTTTGGAAAGCTAACACCCCAACGTATATTCTAGGAGGCATAGTGAGTCTTTTGAACATGTCATTTTTTTCCACAAGTTTTTGGAAAATGTGGAAAGAAAATGAAAACACATTTTTTTTTACACAAAGTTGTCCATTTATACAATATTTCTAACACACAGCATATACATAGCAAAAATGACACCCCAAAATATAATCTGCTACTCCTACCGAGTATGGCGATACCAGATGTGTGACACTTTTACACAGCCTGACCACATACAGAGGCCCAACATGCAGGGAGCACCGTCAGGTATTCTAGCGGCATACATTTAGAATCTAATTTGACTATCTTTTAAACTATTGTGAGGCACTGTGGTTGCATATATAGTGGCACAGATGGGCAGGGTATTGGCACGGATGAGCAGTAGAGTGGCACGGATGGGCACTGTAGTGGCATGGATGGGCAGTGTAGTGGCATGGATGGGCACTGTAGTGGCACGGATGGGCAGTATAGTGGCATGGATGGGCACTGTAGTGGCACGGATGGGCACTGTAGTGGCATGGATGTGTCATGGATGAGAACTGATGTGGTATGGATGAGCATGAATGAGGCACAAATGAGACATGGATGGGGATGAATGAGGCACGGATGGGTGGGTGAGCACGGATGGATGGATGGGTGAGCATGGATGGATGGATGGGTGAGCATGGATGGATGGATGGGTGAGCACGGCTGGGTGGGTGAGCATGGATGGATGTCTGGGTGAGCATGGATGGATGGCTGGGTGAGCACGGCTGGGTGGGTGAGCATGGATGGATGGATCGGTGAGCATGGATGGATGGATGGGTGAGCATGGATGGATGGCTGGGTGAG
>BLSH010180881.1:321681-338251 GCA_018402905.1 Glandirana rugosa
ACGGACTGTCCAGAGATGGTACTATAAAATTTATTACAAAACCATGACATACAAAACAACTGGGGAAGTGATATGGACACTACACAAGTGACCGAGATTATACCTTTCCTGCCCAGCATGCTGGCTATATAACGAAAAATGTACCTGTGCACTAGTATATCTGGTGCAAAAACCATCTTGTCCAACATTTCACAAAATGTCCTATCCTTGACGGCCACTGACATCTACATTTTCTAAGGTTGGAAGACCGAGATAAACTTAAATGAACCGTATGAGACGTAAAGGACGTGCCCTTCATAGGAAAGTTGAGAGACTTTTTTCTCCCAAAGAGTCCCCCCAATTAGTGTAACCACCCTCTTTTTTCAGAGAGTTGAAAGGATACTTCCCGTGCAGGAAATGCAGAGTATGCCAAGTAAATTCAAATAGAGCCAGAAGGTTGGAATCTTTTACATCTACAGTCACCGGCAGTTCCTATCCTGTAAAACACTTTACAACCTGTTCTACCAAAAACGTGGTCTATATGATCACGTGTCCATGTAAAAAGCAATATATCGGTCGTACGACCCGTCCTTTCCATATTAGAGCCAGTGAACACATCACAGGTATAGTGAAGGGGTCAACAAAACATACAGTACCAAAACATTATTTAAAATATCATGGTAGAGACCTGTCAGGCACCACGTTTGCTATTATAGACAAATTTGTGGTCCCATGGAGGGGAGGTGCTAGGACCAGGGGTTTGTCCAAATTAGAAACCTTTTGGATTTACGAACTAAAAAGCTATTGGCCGCTGGGAATTAATGTGGAATGGGATGTTAACTCCTTTATTAACCAAGCCTGAGTTGAATTTCCCATTGGTTTATTATTCATTTCAACATCTTATTCTATACTTAATTTTAATTTCAATTTTAATTTTCCTGTGTGTAATGTCACTTCCGGGTTCGGGCCAGTACTTTTTGTTGGTATTATACTGTTTGCCCTTACCGGCTGATTGTATACGTGGTCGGTGCGCGTTGGCTGATGTGGTTGCATTTCCCTTGGGTTATTTCCTGTGTGGACAGGGGATACCTAGGGGACACCACATCTGAATACAGGATATGACAACTTCCTGTGTTCACACTGGTGTCATATCCGGACATATACCACTACTACTTCCGGTTCAAATCGACATACATCACTACTACTTCCGGGTTATATCGACGGAAGTAAAGCTAATCTTACACAATGGAGTGCTGGTCCCTCGATTCATCTATGGAATCATAGGGTAAGCGAGGTACATGGCCCCATACAATGGCTTAATGTGAGTGCTGATGAGTGAACACTATGATCGACCGATGTGAATAGCTCCTCAGATTATGGAGATGCTCACTCAATGCCACTCTTTGTTTCATGTGTTGAGGGTCCACCATTCATGTGTATTTATATTTATGTTCATTCTTATTTACAATTTTGATTGGTGGCCCTGTGCTTTTCGATACTACCAATATAGGCTAGAGGTGTCATTATGTAGTGAGCTGACGAGATTCAGATCTTACCAGCTGCTAGAGTGAATACGTTTTTACATTATATAAGAAAATGATTAATGTGAAAATGTGTTTTGTGTTTATAACTACGGATCCCGCCCATTGTGCTCCACCCAATCATGAATGATCACCAAGGTTGAGGTGCGGCCCGTGAGAAGGGCGGAGCTTTTGAGGCGTGGTCCTTGTTAATGTTTTGCACTTCATTATAAAGTAAGCGTAGTGAGAGCAGGCCACATGTACCCCTGTCGATGTCCGTTGGGACGAAACGCGTCGGGTGAAGTGGACCTGCTCAGTTTGCACACTATGCTTTTATTCGTTTTTATGGAATTCCTTACTGCCTGATTGACACTTTTTAAATGTAAGTGTGATACCTTTTAATAAATTCATTTGCCGATACAGTATTACGCTATGTAGACTCCTTTTTATATTGAGGCATACTGTTGCATGGTGGTGTCGGATTTTGAGACCTAGCTGGAGACTTGCAGGAGTTCCTGGTCGGAGGTTGAATCACCTAACAGATTGCTGTATCCGTGTTGGAGTTTGATATCCTGGCTGTGGACCCCCGGGGAGTTCTCAACAGACGGTGGGACTGGAGCCACACAGGAGCCTAGAGGATGTCTATGTGGGATTAACTATACGCGCATTTCCTCTTATCGCTGGTAAGAGTACCTTTTACACTTTTGTTGGTGGTGTACAACACATGATGCAATGTTTCTACAATCATTGAAGATATACGATTAATGTTTCTGATGTCTTGATTGGATTGAACACATTTTTCTTTATTTTGGACTTAATTTCGGTTGTTATTCACTATAGTGTTACATTGTAATATATACGGTGTTTTTTTAGCGCTACACTTTTTGGTTCGCACAGCAAGAAATGTCAGTGCATGGCATGCTGAGCCAGTGGAAGGGTGGGGCATGTATCAGCACTGCCACTAACTACTTGTGTAAGGCGGGGGTTGGGAGGGAAAATAGGTTAAAGAAGAAGTACAGTGAAAGCTTGTTTGGCTGTACTTCTCTTGTGGATCACAGGAGTACAGTTTGTTCTGCACTCCTATGACCAGTTTTCAGCAGACAGCGGGCTGAAACCCAGTGTCGGCTGATGTCACAAAGCCGGTCCAGGCTCGGGCAAGATCGCTGCAATGAAGTCAGGATCCGCCCACATGCCTGGATCGGCACCCAGCTCAGCCTCTCAGCAAGCCGTTGAGAGCCTGAGCTGGCCACTCCCGCCCCCTCCCCCTCCACAGTCCAGCACTTTAATGAATGCGGATTGATGCTGCCTCCACCTAGGTAAGCATGAATCTGCACAAAAAAGTCCATACTTCTCTTTTAATTATTACTGCTACTGGTCACCAATATGGGGGGTTAATTAAATACTGCCACTGAACATTGAAGTGCAGAGGGAGTACTAAAAAACACTGCCACTGACCACCAACGTACCATTGTTACTATGTACACAGTGGGTAGGCTCAAGTGTTAAGCCCCTCTTACTATATGTGCAATTTTGCCAAAACTGCTGCAGATATAGTACAAGCATTTATATTGCTATTGGCTGGTGAGGCTGTCCATTATAGTGGTGGGTCATTGGAATGGTGGTGGGGGACTTAGTAGCAAGCTTCCACACTACCCAATAGTGTTGGATCTTTGCCTGACAGAGTCGCCTGTTTGCATGAACAAGTCAACCATTGCCTTTATGTACACAAATACTAGTTATTACTCAAATGCTGGCTGCACAAATTGTCAGTTTCACAAACCTTATAACTTGAAAGGGCACATTACAGTTGCTTCAGTTATAGGAGGGTCAGTAACCCTTCACCGTTCAGTGTTAATACTCTATTAGAGACCTGTCTAATAATGGTAGCTCCAGGTCCCGGTCTTGGAGCCATTGCAGTGCCTGGGGACTAGATGGCTATTTTCAAAAGATGGCAAGCTCCACCACTCCACACAGCCTGTAGGTATTCCTTATGACAGACCAACAACCCCATTCCCTTTGGAGTCAGCTAGTAACATTACCTAGGCATTGACTACACTATTGTTTTTTTAGAAAGAATGGGAGACCAGTCCACAATACTCAGTTGCCGAAAAAATTAACGTTGCAATTTGCACAATGTGTACACTATTTATGTGAACAAAAGAAAAACGTATATCTGCGCTTGGAGCAACAATAAACCGCAGCTGTACAATATAATGCAGATACCGGGCCCATTAACATATAAGTAAAGTGCAGCACTCAAGCAAATATTATAAAGATTCAAATAAAGTGCTAATTAATGCATATATCACTATACAAAGTGAAAATCTATGAAAAATCATTGAAGAAACACAGACACACATTAAATAAATTGTACCACCCAACACATGATATACAGTATCTCACAAAAGTGAGTACACCCCTCACATTTTTGTAAATATTTTATTATATCTTTTCATGTGACAGCACTGAAGAAATGACACTTTGCTACAATGTAAAGTAGTGAGTGTACAGCTTGTATAACAGTGTAAATTTGCTGTCCGCTCAAAATAACCCAACACACAGTCATTAATGTCTAAACGGCTGGCAACAAAAGTGAGTACACCCCTAAGTGAAAATGTCCAAATTGGGCCCAATTAGCCATTTTTCCTCCCCGGTGTCATGTAACTCATTAGTGTTACAAGGTCTCAGGTGTGAACGGGGAACAGGTGTATTAAACTTGGTGTTATCGCCCTCACTATCTCATACTGGTCCCTGGAAGTTCAACATGGCCTAGGCTATAAGAAGATTGCCAAGATCCTGAAACTGAGCTGCAGCACGATGGCCAAGACCATACAGTGGTTTAACAGGACAGGTTCCACTCAGAACAGGCCTTGCCGTGGTCGACCAAAGAAGATGAGTGCACATGCTCAGCGTCATATCCAGAGGTTGTCTTTGGGAAATAGATGTATGAGTGCTGCCAGCATTGCTGCAGAGGTTGAAGGGGTGGGGGGTCAGCCTGTCAGTGCTCAGTACAAAGACAAGTGTGTCTTGCCTACAGTCAAGCATGGTGGTGGGAGTGTCATGGTCTGGGGCTGCATGAGTGCTGCCGGCACTGGGAAGCTACAGTTCATTGAGGGAACCATGAATGCCAACATGTACTGTGACATACTGAAACAGAGCATGATCCCCTCCCTTCAGAGAATGGGCTGCAGGGCAGTATTCCAACATGATAACGACCCCAAACACAACTCCAGGATGACCACTGCCTTGCTAAAGAAGGTGGGGGTAAAGGTGATGGACTGGCCAAGCATGTCTCCAGACCTAAACCCTATTGAGCATCTGTGGGGCATCCTCAAACAGAAGGTGGAGGAGCGCAAGGTCTCTAACATCCACCATCTCCATGATGTTGCCATAGAGGAGTGGAAGAGGACTACAGTGGCAAGCTGTGAAGCTCTGGTGAACTCCATGCACTAGAGGGTAAAGGCAGTGCTGGAAAATAATGGGGTCCACACAAAATATTGACACTTTGGGCCCAATTTGGTGTGCTCACTTTTGTTACCAGCGGTTTAGACATTAATGCCTGTATGTTGAGTTGTTTTATGGGGACAGCAAATTTACACTGTTATACAAGCTGTACACTCACTACTTTACATTGTAGCAAAGTGTCATTTCTTCAGTGTTGTCACATGAAAAGATAGAATAAAATATTTACAAAAATGTGAGGGGTGAGATACTGTATATCATATAAATAAAGTGCAATTCAGTGCAATCAAGAATGTGCCTAAGGGAATCTGATCAGTCCTGGATTTCACATGTTTACACACCTTAGATGTTAGTGTGCTACTATTTTAAATAGATTCATTATCAGTACAGTATTTGCACTGTAGAGTTTATATTTTACATACACTTGGGGATCGAGCATTACTGATGATCTTCTGACACTGCTTCTTGTTCCACTATAAGAGTAAAGCCCCGTACACACGGTTTGACGGTTGTATACAACAGGTCCTACTCATGACCGTTGTATGCGAAATCGATCGTTCGTATGCGCGATTTGAACAGTCGAACATACGACGGTCGTACAAGGGAGTTGTATGAGCAGACTAGAAAACTTGGTCGTACCAACAAGCTCTCATACGACCGTTGTATCGTGTGTACAGAGCAGTTGGTACAACAAAGTTGTATTGTGCAAAACACGCATGCTCCGAAGTCAGGAATGGCTGGATGCTAATTACATGCACCTGAACGTTCTTTCCCCGGACGTACGATAGTGTAGTGCAGTCAGTATGCTGCATACAACAGCCAACATACGATTCAATGCGATCGTACGCGCGATCGTCGAACTGTGTGTATGGGGCTTTAGGGTGGTCGCTGGCTTTCTGGTAAGCCTCTAATCTTTGTCCAGTTAGTGTCACATCTGTGGGTGTGTTTGATCTACAGTTTTCAGCAAGGTCCTTCCTATGGGATTTTTTTCTATATGGACTTTTCTTTATGGGCTTCATTCTGAGTTATGCACATTCTTGATTGCACTGAATTGCACTTTATTTATATGATATACAGTAGCTCACAAAAGAAAGTAAACCCCTGCTTTGTACATATTTGTAAATATTTAAATATACTTTGCTACAATGTAAAGTAGTGAGTGTACAGCTTGTATAACAGTGTAAATTTACTATTCCCTCAAAATAACTCCACACACAGCCATTAATGTCTAAACTGCTGGCAACAAAGGTGAGTACACCCCTAAGTGAAAACGTCCAAATTGGGCCCAAAGTGTCAATATTTTGTGTGGCCGCCATTATTTTCCAGCACTGCCTGGGCATGGAGTTCACCAGAGCTTCACAGGTTGCCACTGAAGTCCTCTTCCATTCCTCTATGACAACAACACAGAGCTGGTGGATGTTAGAGACCTTGCACTCCTCCACCTTCCATTTGAGGATGCCCCACAGATGCTCAATAGGGTTTTGGTCTGAAGACATGCTTGGCCAGTCCATCACTTTTTTCCTCAGCTTCTTTAGCATGGCAGTATTCGTCTTGGAGGTGTGTTTGGGGTCTTTATGATGTTGGAATACTGCCCTGGAGCCCAGTCTCCGAAGGGAGGGGATCATGCTCTGCTTTAGTATGTCACAGTACATGTTGGCATTCATGGTTCCCTCAATAAACTGTAGCTCCCCAGTGCCAGCAGCACTCATGCAGTCCCAGACCATGACACTCCTACCACCATGCTTGACTGTAGGCAAGATACACTTGTCTTTGTACTCCTCACCTGGTTGCCTTTGTCTCATCAGACCACAGGACATGGTTCTAGTAATCCATGTCCTTAGTCTGCTTCTCTTCAGCAAACTGCTTGTGGTCTTTCTTGTGCATCATCTTTAGAAGAGGCTTCCTTCTGGGACGACAGCTATGCAGACCAGTTTGATGCAGTGTGCGGTGTATGGTCTGAGCACTGACAGAGTGACCCCCCACCCCTTCAACCTCTGCAGCAATGCTGGCAGCATTCATAGGTCTATTTCCTAAAGACAACCTCTGTATATGATGCTGAGCACGTTCATTCAACTTCTTTGGTGGACCATGGCAAGGATTGTTCTGAGTGGAACCTGTCCTGTTAAACCGCTGTATGGTCTTGGCCACCGTGCTGCAGCTCAGTTTCAGGGTCTTGGCAATGTTCTTATAGCCTAGGCCACCTTTATGTAGAGCAACACAGCTGCTTCCCATTCACACCTGAGACCTTGTAACACTAACAAGTCACATGACACATGGGAGGGAAAATGGTTAATTGGGCCCAATTTGGACATTTTCACTAAGGGGTGTACTCACTTTTTTTGCCAGCGGTTTAGACATTAACCACTTTTTTGGAAGAGAGTTTCACATCCTTACCACCGTGACAGTGAAAAAACCCCTATGCAGCTTAACCACTTAAGGACCGGAAGGATTTCCAGCTTTAGGACCGGAGCCCTTTTTGCGATTCGGCGCTGCATCGCTTTAACTGAAAATTGTGCGGTCGTGCGACGTTGTACCCAAACGAAATTTGCGTTCTTTTTTTCCCACAAATAGAGCTTTCTTTTGGTGGTATTTGATCACCGCTGCGTCATTTCTGATTGCCGCTATAAACAAAAGAAGAGCGACAATTTTGCAAAAAAAAACAACAAATTTCTTACTTTTTGCTAAAATACAAATCCAAAAAAGAAATATGAAAAAACATTTTTTTTCACCGTTTTATATTCTTCATCATATTTGCGATAAAAAAAATCACAATCGGCGTTTATTGATTGGTTTGCGCAAAAGTGGTCGCGTTTACGGATGATGAGAATTCATTTTTGGGGTTTTTATTTTTTTTTTTATTTTTTACTAATAATGGCGGCGATCTGCGATTTTTAGCGGTACTGCGATATTTCAGCGGACATGTTGGAACATTTTGACACTTTTTTGGGACCATTGGCATTTATACAGCGATCAGTGCTATAAAAATGCACTGATTACTGTGTAAATGCCATTGGCAGTGAAGGGGTTAACCTGCAGGGGGCGCTCTAAGGGTTAACTATGTTCCCTGGGCGTGTTCTAACTGTATGGGGGCTGTCCTAGCTGGGGAAGGGAAGTGGTCACAGCCTTCACGTACAGGAAGGCTGTGATCACAGCCCTTCCCCCTCACACAGAGCGGAGGTCCGTGTTTACTTACACGGACCTCCGTTCCTTCACTCCGGGGGGGGCATCGCGGGTGGCCGGCGGCAATCGAAGCCGCCGCACCCGCTCCCTGGCCCTCCCCGGACACAGTGAGCGCGCGGGCGCGCTCACTGTGCGCGATCTGGCGGCCGCCGCCATATGACGCCGATTCGCCTTACAAGTGCCACTTTGCCGCCGTCAATTGCCGATTGACGGTCGGCAAGTGGTTAATGGCTGTGTGTTGAGTTATTTTGAGGGGACGGCAAATTTACACTGTTATACAGGCTGTACAATCAATACTTTACATTGTAACAAAGTGTCATTTCTTCAGTGTTGTCACATGAAAAGATATAATAAAATATTTACAAAAATGTGAGGGGTGTACTCACTTTTGTGAGATACTGCATATCATGTGTTGGGTGGTACATTTTATTTAATGTGTGTCTGTGTTTCTTCAATGATTTTTCATAGATTTTCACTTTGTATAGTGATATGCACCTTTATTGCACTAATTAGCATTTGAATATTTATAATATTTGCTTGAACGCTGCACTTTACTTATTTATGTGCATTATTATTCTTCAGCAGAGCAGAAAACAGCATTTCCCAAGTTTAGGAGATACAGTATAACATTTATCTTACTCTTCACACAGCACCGCCACTAGCACCAGGAAGAGAGTTGTGGTACCCACATTGAAACTCATCCTTCCTTTTCCAACTAGAGACTCCCATTTCTCCTCAAGGGAGAAAGCAATTCACTACCACATTACATTGTATACACAACATACTTATCCTTCCGAAGAAAGTGGGCCTTTGCTGTTTTCAGTGACAGTTACTCTGCCTGAATTCCTATTCCCCCCCAAAAGTTCTTACTGTATATTCCCCTAGGAAGCAAGGCATGAGAGCACCCTAGTAACCCCTGGTGCAGGACTATGCGATAAATGGACCTCCACGCTGTTACGATCAGGCCATGTTATGTAACTCTTTATGTCTTGTCAGATCTCAGGTACAATGAGAGTTGATGGGTTGAATTGTTGGCTGAGTTGTTTTTTGCAGAATAAAGGTTGGTGTACATGGACTGCTCTGCACGTACCACTGTCTGTTCTACAGAAGCTGGTCTAACAACCGGCTTCTGTCGAATGGTCCTGCTCAGAAAACATCAGAAAACCAGCATTTGATCAGCGCATACAGCCAATGGCTACAACTCTGATCTGTATATTATTTAATAATTAATCTAATTAAGGATCTGGGGTCCTAGTAGAAGACAGACTGAGCAATAGCATGCAATGCCAAGCTGCAGCAAGCAAAGCTAGCAGACTATTAGCTTGCATTAAAAAAGGGATTTATTCCAGAGATAAAACTATAATCCTGCCACTTTATAAAACTCTGGTTCAGCCACATCTGGAGTATTGCGTCCAGTTCTGGTCACCAATCCTCAGACAGGATGTGCTGGTGCTGGAGAGAGTCCAGAGAAGGGCAACAAAATTAATATGGGGACTGGAGAACCTCAATTATGAGGAACAACTACAAGCACTAAATGTGTTCTCCATGGAGAAGAGACACTTGAGAGAAGGTATGATAGGTGAAAGGTGATCCCAGCGTAATGATCCACACATTGAGACTTGAAGAGAAGCGATTGAACCTTAAGCTGCATAGGGGTTTTTTCACTGTCACGGTGTTAAGGATGTGAAACTCTCTTCCAAAATCGATGGCGTCAGCTGGAAGTATTGATGGTTTTAACCAATTCCGGACCAACGCCGTCAGGTGACGGCGGTCTTTTTGAAGTGGAATACCGTTGTTATGGTAGCAGATGAAGTTTTGAATAGAGTAGAGGATGTTAGCTCACAAAGTCGAGTTAAATTAGAGGAGGTCCAAGCTTTAAAGGATTTGGGAGAAATCCATGCAGGATAAAAAAATTGGATTTTTGAGAAATGATAGAAGAGGAATATGCAAAGATTGTAGACCAATTACTAATTTAAACTTGTCCCAAATGGCAAGTGAATGTTAAGTAATAGAATTAGTATGTTTATTGCGGTCAGAGTAACATAACCATATGCGTCGCCCCCAGTTAACCCTTTCACCCCCTGTCACAGTGTGACTAGTATAGTGTACAGATATTTTTTCTGATCACTGTATTAGTGTCATGGGTGGCATTAGTTAGGCTTTAGTGTCAGAGTACCCGTCGTATATACCTAATAAAGGTTTTAACCCCCTGATCACCCAGCGGTGACATCAGTTAGGTTTTAGCTTCAGGGTACCCGCCCGCTGTATATACCTAATAAAGGTTTTAACCCCCTGATCATCTGGTGGGTGACATCAGTTAGGTTTTAGCATCAGTTAGGGTCAGCGTAAATACCAGGAAGGGTCTGATTAGTCAGGTAATTTAACACACACACACACACACACTAGATAGCTCCATTACTATTATAGTATCTGAACAGATCAATATCTTTGATCTTATCACTAATCAGAACTATATTAGCGTCCCCAGTAGTTTAGTGTTCCCAAAAATGCGGCGTTAGCAGGATCAGCCCATATATCTGCTAGCACTTGTGTTTAGTCCCTCCGCCCAGCCCAGCCCAGCCCAAGTGCAGTATCAATAGATCACTGTCAATTACAAAACACAGCACACATAACTGCAGCAGTCACGCCTGATCCCTGTGAATGCTAACAGTTAGTTTTTTTGGTAGTGATTAAAGCAGGCTCTGACAACCAGGTGCTCTTTTGCCTGTGAACTGGAAAGCACCAGCAGCCTAGTACACCCTGGTCGTAGACAAACCAGCACTGCAGTAACACTTGGTGACCTGGTGAGTCCCATAAGTGCAGTTCAAGCTGGTGTGGCTAGCACGAGTAGTGTCCCGCAGCCACCAAGAAGACAAACACAGGCCCGCAGAGCCCATTGTGCTTTTCCCGCTGCATATGCTAACCCTGATTGACAACCCACCACTTCTGCAGTGCCCATACTTCCCCCATTCACTGGCCAATCCGGAATTCAGGTGGAATCAGTTAATTTTACGTCCCTTGATTTTTATTCACTGTTTTTCACGGAAGATCTCTATAGATCTATTGTGGACCAAAGCAATTTGTATGCTGGTCAATTCATCGCTGCTAATCCCCATTTGACTCTTGCCAGAGAATGGAAACCTATTACAGTTTCCGAAATTTAATTTCTGGGCATTTCTCTCCTCATGGGCATATGTAAAAAATCTGAGTTGCGGTCATATTGGTCCACTGACCCAATTCACCATATGCCCGCGTTCTCTGCTTCCATGACCAGGGCTAGATACGAGCAGATCCTGCGGTTTATGCACTTCAACGACAATGAACTCCTCGGGGTGACCCTGAACACGATCGGCTCCACAAAATTTGACCCCTCATAAACCACTTCAACCAACAATTCGCAGCCTTGTTTATTCCCGATCAAGTTGTCTGCATAGATGACTCCCTGATTACATTTTATGGCCGTCTTGCTTTCAAATAGTTTCTCCCCAGCAAGCGTGCCAGATATGGGGTCAAGATGTATAAGCTCTGTGACAGGGCCAAAGGCTATACATATAGTTTTATGTTTTACGAGGGTAAAGATAATCACATGGAGCCCCCCAACTGCCCAGACTACATAGGGAGCGATGGCGAGATTTTTTGGGACTTGGTGTCACCCTTATTCGGAAAGGGGTACCACTTGTACGTGGACAATTATTACACTGACACTTTTTAGTCACTTGTTTGATTCTGGAATTGGCGCATAAGGCACCATGCGATCTAATCACCAGGGCTTCCCCCAACGGCTTGTAGAGTCCCGACTTAGACGGAGGGAGAGAGCCTGCTTGAGAAGTAATAATTTGCTTGCAGTGAAGTGGAGGGAAAAACTGAATGCTTTCGTTCTCTCCTTCATTCACGCAGACACGACAGTCCAAATTCCAATGGCGACTGATGTTGTGGAGAAGCCCCTCTGTGTCCACGAATACAACCTTAATATGAGAGGTGTGGACCTCAAAGACCAGTTGTTGGCGCCGTACTTAATTGCCCGTAAGGCCAGCCGCTGGTACAAAAAAATGTCTGTATACCTTTTTCAAATGGCTCTGCTGAACGCTTATGTGCTATACGAAGCGTCAGGACGTACTGGATCCTTCCTTAAATTCCAGGAAGAGATCATCACAGCCCTTCTGTTTCGAGACGGTGCTGTGGCCCAACTTCCCAGTCCAAATGCAGTGAGCCGGCTGCATGAGAGGCACTTTCCAGAAGTCCTCTGTAGTACCTCAGGCCAAAGAACACCCCACAAAAGATGTTGTGTCTGTAGGAAACGCAGATATAGGCATGACACCCGCTCTTATTGTCCCTCCTGTCCTGGCCAGCCTGGTCTCTGCATCGGTGAATGTTTCACTCGCTACCACACAGTAGTGGTGTATTAGCGTAGGGTACAGCACTGCATAGTCGTAGGCACACAGGGTCTCGAAAGATGAGATGGCCAGCATCACATGTTCAGAGACCCTAAGCTGGAAAGTTTACTGTTAAAATAAAAGTGCAATAAATAAAAAAATAAAAGATAAAAAAAAAAGGCAAAAATAGTTGTGGTTTTACTCTTCTTCCCTCTCTGTGCTCTCTCTATTGTTATAGTTGTCATTTTCTTGTTCTTCTCTCTCTATTGTTCTGCTCTGTTTTTTATGCTTAACTACGTAAATCAGCAACTCCATCGCTGTAGGAGGGGATTTCACCACCACAGTTAAAAAAGAGCATATATGCCGAAGCTTATGGGCAGGGGTGGACGTAGGGGCGTATTGCCCCTATGCTTCGGCATATATTTTTAGAATGGTGCATGTATGCCCATCATTAGAAGTGGGTAAATGCAGGGCGATTTTCTAATGTTGGGCATACCAGCGATTGATTGATTCTCTTTTTTCATTCACAGGCTGCATTAAAAAAAGAATATTACAATGTATGCCCAACAAGGACCAGCGACGTACTGGTATGTTTCTGGACTTTGAGTGGTTATACCAGAATGATGCCTGCAGGTATAGGCATCATCTTCGTATTGTTCTTTTCAGCCGGCGGTCAGCTATTCAAAAGCAATCCTAGTGGCTGATTAGCCACTTTTACAAGCAGTGGGAGGAAATGTCCCCCCCGGCTGTCTACCATGGTTTTCTCTGGCTCTCCTGTCCCACCGGGGGAACCCGAGAATGCAGCCGGTGGTTCCGACAGCTGACCATAGAGCTGATTGAAGACTAGAATGGCTCCAATCATCTCTATGGCCTAAGAAACCGAAGGCTATGAGCATTTTATGACTCTGGTTTTGCCGGATATAAACAGCGCCATTGGGAAATTGGGAAATCATCTTATCACACCGATCTTGGTGTGGTTAGATGCTTTATGGGCTGTGGAGAGATCTAGAGTCTAATTGACCCCAATTTTTTTTAAAAAAAATACCTGTCACTAACTATTGTTATCATAGGGGATATTTAAATTCCCTGTGATAACAATAAAAATGCTAAAAAAAATTAAAGGGACAGTGTTAAAACAAAATAAAAACACAAATGAATAATTAAAAAAAAAAAGCATTCACCCCTGTCCCCTTGCGCAAAGGTGAATGCAAGCGTCAGGCTCGTGTGGTATGTAAACAGGAATTACACCATGCATGTGAGGTATCATGATGAACGTCACATCGAGGGCAGTAATTCTAGCAGTAGACCTCTGGCATAGTGCACCCCCCCCCTACAATCCAAACCAGACCCTCTGTCATCTTTTTTGGTTTATATCACAAAAAATAAAAACGCAGAGGTGATCAAATACCACCAAAAGAAAGCTCTATTTGTGATTACCAGCGCAGTGCTAACTTGTAAAAAGTGCTCTGGTCATTAAGGGAGAAAATCCTTCCGGGGGTGAAGTGGTTAAGGAGGCTATAATACGATTTAAACGGGTTGCTAAGACTTTTGCTATTAATTTAATGTCAAGGTTAGGTAATGAAATGGGCCTGTAGTTGGAAAAAGAGGTATATTCTTACTGAGGTTTGGGAATCATTGAAATTATAGCCGTTAAAGTTTCAGGACGAAAGGAATGCCCGATAAGGATTGAATTAAAGCGGTTGTCTACCCGCAAAAGGCATTTTTACCTACAGGTAAGCCTATAATAAGGCTTACCTGTAGGTAAAATGAATATCTCCTAAACCTGTACGGTTTAGGAGATATTCCACTTGCGCTGTAATGTCCCGGCGAAGGCCCGGCGCATAGCACCGGACCTTGCCGGAAAGTCTGTCCCGGAAAGATAGGCTCCCGAAAGAAGAACCCGGAAGAATCCCCACAGGGAAGATGTCAGCTCCCGCTGCGGGGGCCAGGCAGCCCTGCGGGAGTTTCCTTCTGAGGTAAGTATTTCATAATGAGCTAGCATGCGGTGCATACTAGCTCATTATGCCTTTCCCTTGCAGGTTTTTTTTTTTGTTTTTGGATAGACAACCACTTTAACCCCTTCCTTACTGGGCGCTTAAACCCCCCTCCTGCCCAGACCAATTTTTGGCTTTCAGCGCTGTCGCATTTTGAATGACAATTGCGCGGTCATGCGACGTTGTACCCAAATAAAATTTGCGTCCTTTTTTCCCCACAAATAGAGCTTTCTTTTGGTGGTATTTGATCACCGCTGCGTCATTTCTGATCGCCACTATAAACAAAAAATGAGCGACAATTTTGCAAAAAAGAACAATATTTTTTACTTTTTGCTAAAGTACAAATCCATTAAAAAAAATTATTCATCAGTTTTGGCCGATATATATTCTTCTACATATTTTTGGAAAAAAAAAAATCGCAATTGGCGTATATTGATTGGTTTGCGCAAAAGTTATCGCGTCTACAAACTGGGAATTGATTTATGGTGTTTTTATTATTATTTTTTTTTTTACTAGTAATGGCGGCGATCTGCGATTTTTATCGGGACTGCGATATTGCAGCAGACATGTCGGACATTTTTTACACATTTTTGGGACAATGACATTTATACAGCGATCAGAAATGTAAATATCCACTGATTACTGTGTAAATGTCATTGGCATTGAAGGGGTTAACCATCAGGGGGCAGTGAAGGGGTTAAATATGTTCCCTGGGTGTGTTCTAACTGTGGGGGGGGCGGGGCTGGTTGGGACATAACAGATCTAACTGATCCCAGTGACAGGGATCAGTAGATCTGTCATGTCCCCTGCCACAGGACGGGGAACCGCCGTGTTTACATCAGCGGTTCCCCGTTCTGAGGCTCCTGAAAGAGATCGGCGGGTCCGAGCGGACATCGAGTCCGCCCGAGCCACGGGCACGCTCGCCGCCGCTGCCACCAGGGGGCGCGCGAGGAGCGTGCACAGGGGACGACGTCCATGGACGTCGTTCCGGCATTTCAGATCCACGCTGGAGCCGTACTTCGGCAATAGCGCGGATCTGAAGTGGTTAAGTGCGTCTGTTAGCATTGGAGCAAGAATATGAGAGAATTTCTTATAATAAGGGACTGAAAAGCCATCTGGACCTGGACGTTTATTTAATTTAAGGGAGTTGATAGATAGTTGATTAATTTTATTAGTGGTAACGGGACTTTCAAGACAATCGCGTTGGGGCCAAGGGAATAGTCGGAGGTTTGATTTGTGAGAAGAATGAATCTGCCGAAGTTCGATCAAGACATCCTTCCTTTTTATATAAGGAAGTAAGATATTTTTGGAAGGTATGAAGAATCTTTACTGGATCACTAGTGTATGTGTCATGAAACAATTTTAATCAAATTGGTTTAGAAGGGTGATTTAACTTTTTGAGCGCTCGAGCTAAGAGAGTGTTGGGTTTATTAACTTTAAGATAGAATGCATGTTTAGACTTACTGTACATATCATTCTATCTGCAGATTCTGATAGGAAAAGGTCAAGTTCTAAACATGTTTTATCAAGTTGTAGTTTGGTCGTAGGTGGAGGGTTCGACTGAAAGAGTGTGTGACAGCAATTCAATTCTGCTTCTAATTTTTGCTGTAGCAGTTGTTTTTCTTTTTTAAGAAAAGAGGCTTAGAGAATGCAAACACCTCGGAGAACAGGTTTGTGTGTAGTGTTGAGCGAACCCGGACTGTAACGTTCGGGTCCGTACCGAACTTTCGGGTGTCCGTGGCACGGACCCGGACCCGGACATTTCAAAAATCGTTCGGGTTCGGTCCGGGGTTCTGCTATTTTACTCCACGTGTTGAGAAGCTGCAGGGCAGCCAATCAACAAGCGTTTCACTGGTTTGCCCTTAGAAGCCATCACAGCCATGCCTACTAATGGCATGGCTGTGATTGGCCGGTGCATCATGTGACCCAGCCTCTTTATAAGCTGGAGTCACAGTGCTGCAGTCACATGCTCCTTGGGTTAGTGTAGGGAAAGGTAGCTGACGGCGTGAGGGACAGATTTCAGCCATTTTAAGACCTGATCCTGCATCCTGAGATAGATTAC
>BLSH010180881.1:342742-355203 GCA_018402905.1 Glandirana rugosa
GTACTGAGGACTTGAGGAAAGAAGTAGATAATAAGGAAAATGTACCTGACTGGTGACACGACATGAAAGGTGAAAGTAAAGAGATTAAGGTTTTCGCGTACTGGGATGTACCGTATAATTTCTAAGACAAGAAAGAGTGGGCAGAGTGAGGAGACTAGATCTTTATCGGAATTTTCTATTAGACTGGTTATTGCGTTGTGGATTGTAAGGAGGCGACTGGGAAACACTTCGTGTGTTTATCTCAACTCGCTTGGAGACCTTCAAGCCCAAGACGACCAGGCAGGCTTGAAGCCCTGTTTCAGGCCCAGGCCCAGGTCCGTGCGATCGTTCGGGTTCCGTCCGGACCCGGACCCGGACTTTGTCCCGAAGTTCGGACGGACCAGCAGAACCCGAACTTCCAGAGGTTCGCTCAACTCTATTTGTGTGCTTCACAAAGGGTCAGCGGAGGAATGTTAGGTGTTGCGTTATTGGTCAGATTATCTTTTAAGGCTATTTCTAGATCAGAGGAGTGAGACGGGTGAGAAAGAACAGAATCTTTAATATGCCATGTAGGGTCATGCGCTTTTGGAATTAGAGAAATGAAAGTGGAAAGTACAGCACAGTGGTCAGTCCATGTAAAAGGAATAATAGATGAAGAAAGGAGTTCAGGAGTCATGCCTATTGAGATCAGAATGTGATCTATATGGGAAAATGATTTATGGAGGAGGTGATAAAAAGTGAATTGGCGTCTCTCAGGGTTCATTTCACGCCAAGAATCTAGCAAAGAGTATTGTTAACCACTTTACCCCCGGAAGGATTTCCCACTGTAGGACCGGAGCACTTTTTGCGATTTGGCGCTGTGTCGCTTTAACTGACAATTGCGCGGTCATGTGACGTTGTACCCAAACTAAATTTGCGTCCTTTTTTTCCCACAAGCTTTCTTTTGGCGGTATTTGGTCACCTCTCCGTCATTTCTGATCACCGCTATAAACAAAAATAGAGCGACAATTTTGCAAAAAAAAAACAATATTTCTTACTTTCTGCTAAAAAACAAATCCAAAAAAAAAAAATATAAAAAAACAAATTTATTCATCGGTTGTGGCCGATTTATATTCTTCCTCATATTTTTGGTAAAAAAAATTGTAATCGCCGTTTATTGATTGGTTTGCGCAAAAGTTGCTGCGTTTACAAACCATGAGAATTAATTTCTGGCGTTTTTACTTTTTTTTGCCATTTTTATCGGGACTTTGATATTGGGGCAGACATGTCGGACATTTTTGACCCTTTTTTGGGACCAATGACATTTATACAACGATCAGAAATTTAAATATCCATTGATTACTGTATAAATGTCATTGGCAGTGAAGGGGTTAACCTGGGGGGCAATCTAGGGGTTATTGTGTTCCCTAGGCGTGTTCTAACTGTGAAGGGGCTGTGCTGTCAGGGGCATAAGAAATCTAACTGATCCCAGTGACAGGGATCAGTAGGTCTCTTAGATGGCGCCTGTCAGAACTGTGGAACTGCCGTGTTCACATTGGCGGTTCCCCGTTCTTTCCCTCTGGCAGCTCATCGTGGCTCGCCAGCAGACATCGAGTCTGCCCGAGCCGCAGGCACACTCCTCCAGAGTGCGACAGGCATGCTCGCGCCCCCTAGCTGTGCGTCCATGAATCGCCGCCTATTTACGGCGATTCGCGAGACAGCGCCACACTGCCACAGTAAACATACAGCGCACGGTCGGGAAGTGGTTAAAGAAGCTGCTGGAATGTACGTGTCTGGGTAGTAGAAGCGATGGGAGTAGGGGATTGATCTAAAAATGGATAAAGGACTTGATTCGAATCTCCACAAATTAAAATATTCCCCTTTTTATGGGTATCAACTACCTGTGGGAGAGGAATGAAGATGGAGTTTTGTTTGGGGCATAGTAGGATACCACTGTAATTAGAGAATGAAATAAGTATCCCGTAAGTATGAGGTATCAGCCCTCAGGGTCCTTGATCTCTGTCAGAAGGGAAAATGTAGTACAATGAAATGCTATCTGTACACCCAGGGCCTGCCCTACCATGGGCCCCAGTGGGTCCATTGGACCCGGGCAGCACTTTCAGAGGGGCAGCAAATTGAACCACAACCATCTATCCTTCTCTTCTATTTACCCAGCAAATTGGCAGCCAAGATCTTATTCCAGCAGTTTTGTGTGTCATGATTACAACTGCCCCGGGCTGCTCTGCCTACCCCTATACTACCCTAGCCCATACTGCTTTAGCCTGTCTATATACCACCCTAGCCTGTCTAAATACTATCCTAGCCTGCCCCATGGAATTGAACATAATGGTCATATAATTTTGCATATAGAAAAGGTGCTGTTGCTTGTAAATCTGACTTCCTGATAAATGTAACTTTAGTTTTAACCACTTGCTGACCGCCCGCCGCAGCGTGACGGCGGCAAGGTGGCTCGTTATAGAGAAACGCCATCACATGACTGCGACC
Organism: Glandirana rugosa; assembly: GCA_018402905.1. Taxonomy (NCBI): domain Eukaryota; kingdom Metazoa; phylum Chordata; class Amphibia; order Anura; family Ranidae; genus Glandirana; species Glandirana rugosa. The sequence continues at coordinate 345,206 of BLSH010180881.1, forward strand.
GCGATAACTAGCATTGTGCACGCGCGCGCCCTGCCGGAGGCGTGATTGCACGCTCACTGTGTCCAGGGAGCGGGTAGGGCGGACTTGTTCGCCGCTGGCTACCCGCGATGGCCCCCCCGCAGTGTTTACATACACGGACCTCTGTTCTGACAGAGGGGGAAGGGCTGTGATCACAAGCTTCCTGTATATGGAAGCCGTGATCACTCCCCTCCCCCTGCCAGCCCAGCACCAATACAGTTAGAACACAGTGAGGGAACACAGTTAACCCTTAGAGCGCCCCCTCCAGGTTAACCCCATTCGCTGCCAATTTACACAGTAATCAGTGCATTTTTATAGCACTGATCATTGTATAAATGCCAATGGTTCCAAAAAAGTGTCAAAATGGTCCGACATGTCCGCTGCAATATTGCAGTACCGATAAAAATCACAGATCGCTGCCATTACTAGTAAAAACGCAGCAACTTTTGCGCAAACCATTCAATAAACGCTGATTGCGATTTTTTTAACCAAAAATATGAGGAAGAATATAAATCGGCCAAAACCAAAAAAAAAAATTTTTATATTTTTTTGGATTTGTATTTTAGCAAAAAGTAAGAAAAATGTTTGCAAAATTGGCGCTCTTTTTTTATTTATAGCGGCGATCAGAAATGACCCAGAGGGGATCAAATACCACCAAAAGAAAGCTCTATTTGTGGGGAAAAAAGGATGCAAATTTTGTTTGGGTACAACGTCACACGACCGCACAATTGTCAGTTAAAGCGGCGCAGTGCCGAATCGCAGAAAGTGCTCTGGTCCTAAAGTGTGAAATCCTTCCGGGGCTGAAGTGGTTAATTATCAAGATATAAAATAATGGATGTGGGGGGCCTTTTGGTGGGCGTGATTTTTTTTTGGGGGGGGCAGCATTTCATTCTGTTTGGTCTTAGCAGAGGCTGTAAAATCTTGGGGATACACAGAACCAAAACATTTCGGGGTTGCCGTAGCGGAGAAATGGGTTTATGGTAGACACATAACATGTGCTTTTGAAGAGGCAAGGAGCAGAAAACTTTAGTTCGATTTTGTGGAATACTAAGACCTTGTACGTTTAGCGTAAGGACATTTAAGGGGGTCATAGGTAAATCTTAAAGGATATATAATATATTACATTCATAAATTGTGAAACCACAGTCACCCCGGGGAGGAGCAGGAACCAAGGTTGGAATAGAGAAAATTGGACGTGCATCTTAGCGAACACTATATACAAGGATATGGGAAATGATTATCTACACCAGGCATCCTCAAACTACGGCCCTCCAGCTGTTGCGGAACTACACATCCCATGAGGCATTGTAAAACTCTGACATTCACAGACATGACTAGGCATGATGGGAATTGTAGTTCCTGAACAACTGGAGGGCCATAGTTTGAGGACCCCTGATCTACACAAACACACACACCTACACAGGTTGAACTGGATGGACTATTGTCTTTATTCAAGCTTACCTTCTACGTAACTATATTATGACAAGGTCGAATGGTCTGTGAGTTTTTTTCATTCAGCCCAATGGTTGAACAAAATTAAACTCCCCTTTTATATCCTGCTTGAAGTTTCAGCAATGAAAACAATGTCTCGGCAGAGTGTTCACACAGACTAACCTGAACATATTGTGCATGTGTGCATTTCAAAGAAATCTCATTGGAAGTCAAATGTTTCTAATGTTCACTCACACGAAAAACACACAGGGGTGTATGGTAGCCAATCAGCTTCTAACCTCAGCTTGTTCAATTAAGCTTTGTCAAAAAACCTGGAAGCTGATGCTATGCAGAGCTGCAATAGATTTTGCACTCTCCAGTTTTAGTAAATCAACCCCATAATGTCAAACTACACTATATTACCAAATGTATTGGGACACCCGCCTTTACAAGCACATGAACTTTAATGGCATCCCAGTCTTAGTCCGTAGGATTCAATATTGAGTTGGTCCACACTTTGCAGCTATAATAGCTCCAACTCTCCTAGGAAGACTGGCCTGCACAGAGTTCTGACTTCAACCCTATAGAACACCTTTGGAATGAATGAGAGCGGAGACTGCAAGCCAGACCTTCTAGTCCACATCAGTGCCTGACCTCACAAATGCGCTTCTGGAAGCATGGACAAAGGATGGGCCAACTCAACATTGAACCCAAGGACTAAGACTGGGATGCTATTAAAGTTCATGTGTGTGTAAAGAAACATCAATACCCCTCTGGTTTCCCTGACCCTGTGGGTCCTCTGCCACCTCTGTCACACTGGGTTCAAGCATTTTGTTGGTTCCCTTTAAATAATGACAACAGTAATGGAGTACACCAACTTGAGTTGAATCAGTAATGTTTACTCAAAAGATACAGTATATCAAAGAAAGAATTTTGACCCAAATGGGCGGGATTACTCACACAAACTATTATTGATAAAAGAATAACTATCACACTTTAGTTCAAAATAGCACTTAATGTATGTTACTTTTATTAAACCCAACAAATACATATACTGCCCATGTAAGTGGGACACAGGAGAGTAGAGGAATGACTCCTGCTACTGTCAGACCACTCTCTACTGCACACTCACACAAGAACAACAAAGTAGTAGATAAACAAGTACAACTCCAGCAAACAGTAACTAATATAGGACTATTCAACCTGCTCTTATAGAGAGTTCTTTGGTGAAATGCAGCTTTGGTAACTTCAACAAGGTAATGTACTCCTAAGTGGGGAGAGAAGTAGAAGTAGTCCAGTGTTACTGTTTGACAATTCAATAGGTCTTCAGCTAACTTTCTGTAATTGTACTTGTAAGGATGAAGTATGATCTGGAAACAGCACTCTTATAGTAGAAGAAACTGTAGGAAACTTCACAGTGATCACTGACTTAGCAAGGCTAACTCTGTAGAACTACAAGCAGCAGCAGGCTAATGGATAGCATGGATGTCTGTGTACAGTGTCCAAACTCAGTGTGTAGGCAGACCTTTGCATCAAGGATAATAGCAAATGTAGAGAAAACAATGCTGTCTATACACAGTGTCTGTTAAACTGGGGTTTCACCCGCTCAACACACTGGAACAGAGGATGTGGATGATGATGAAGATGTTGTAGTTAAAGACAAGGAGGATGATCTCCCCGGTATATGGCTCAAGGGATGATCTTTGGCCTCCACTGCACCGCACTACAGCTCACACGGATCTGACACCCCTTCAGGAATGGGCCTGGAGTGAGATGAAGAGATGAGGAGTGAGAGGAGCTTGCCAAAGAAAGAGCCGGGGCTTCTCCTTTTGGCTGAACAGGAAGTAAGTCCTGAAACTCCCTGGCCAATCGGACCTCAGGACCCGCTTCCTGAGTGACCGGGAGAAGAATCAGAAGGACAATAGTGAATATTAATTAGCTATTGTCACACAACCGGGTGGACTCAGGGTGCAGTGCTCTGCACCCCAAGCCCACTCTTTTTTGAAGCCAATTAGAGCCTCCAGCTCTTATCATGTGCTTCAACAAAAAAAAAACGACCCCAATGAAATCCATGCGTCTGGCGCCCTGCATGTAGATTAGGGGCTGGGCGCATGGATTAAGGGTGCTGCGCCCCTGCTCTGAACGAATGCAATGCATTCTCTTATTGGACAAGGTTAAGTGCTTGACATCACTGCCTCACTTCTTTATCTCGTCCAATCAGAGAATGCTTTGCATTAATTCAGAAAATGCAAAGCCTTCTCTGAATAGTGCCTGTGCTGAGCACATAACCTCCTGTGTTCACAATTCAGGAGAGCAGCTGCTCAGCACATGGCCTGGAAGTAAGTGGAGATCATTGAAGTAGTAGTGTCTACTTCAGTGATTTCCAGCTTTGGCATTGGCCAGGTATGTCATCTACAGAACATAGTTACATTGGTCCAAGCTGGACATACTGTATGTTATTATGTGTAGCACCCTGTAGTGTACAAAGCTGAAAATTTAGCTGACTCTCTGTGGCTTAACCTCCCTAGCGAAAATCCCGAGAGTGACTCAGGGTTAATTTTCAGTACCATAAGTGGTAACCCCGAGCCACACTCGGGATTACACTGTTAAATTCCTCTGCATGCTCCCTGAGTTCCCGCGATGTGCTCCTGCGGTGTCCTCCGGCTGGATCCTCCGCCCGATGTATCAGGGTTCTGGGCTCCGTTCCCTGCGAGCGCTGTGGCACATGGGGGGCGGAGATGGTGGGAATTTCAAAAAGTTAAAAACATAAACACACACCCAATACATAGTAATCTGTAGATTACATTACTGTATCAAATCATTTCACCTCAGTTTTGTCCCTAGTGCTTTGTCCAGTGCCCTACCTCCACTTTTACCATTCTTTCTGCCTGAAAACTTGAGAGCGTCCATGGCATCCAAAAGGTGTTCCTCTACATCAAAAGCGCTTTTGGACCAGCTAGAACACAGCGATAGTGAATTAGAATCACTTGCAAAATTGAGCGCTAGTGATTCGCTGGGAAATTCATCATCAGACACTGAAAGTGACGACAGCTATTTGAACGCGTTTACATATGTGGGCATAACCTACATATGCATTCGCTTCTGCGAGTGAGCACACGGGAATGGGGGCACTTTTTACTATTTGTTATTTTACTTTTATTTTTCTATTTTGACGCTTTCTTTTTGCATTTTCTTTTATCACTTTTATTCCTATTACAAGGAATGTAAACATTCCCTGTAATAAGAATAGGGCATGACAGGTCCTCTTTACAGCCTCTACGCTGGGAATCCTGAAATAAAAAAATAAAAAAACAGTTCAAACCAATATGCAGTGTCTAGTATTACAGTGACTAGTAATATCGCACTCTTGTTTGGACAAATTTCAGTGTTTTTGGTTTGATTACATTATTGAATACAATGATTTTTATATTGCTGTTTTTTATAATTATTTATTATATTATAATTTTTTTTTTGTGTTTCAAATTGTATTACATCCGGGATGTCCACTAAACTCTTGTTTGAACAGATGTCCGCTTTGAAATTGTAAATATTGACATAATCAGACCACCAGGGAGGTTAAAGTGGATGTAAACTCTCACATATACCCAGTGAAGTGAACAGCCTCAGATGATACACATAGATGAAACAAATCTCCCTATATAAGTATTACATGTATATATTCTGTCATCAGCTGTGTATAGCCTTTAGAAAGTGCAGATAGTGTTAGGATTTTTTCTCTTCCTGATTAGCATTGCATGAAGTCTGGGCATACAGCCAAGACAGCTGATTGAAGGAGAAGCACACACCCCCTCTCCTCATAGGTAGAAACTCTCAGCTCTCTTCTTTGTTTAGTTCAGGGCACTGCTAATCTATTTATAGCTCCCTCCCCAACACAAAACTCTGGCTGCTTTGATCATATGATGGAAAACTTGTCAGGCTGATAACAGAAGAACTGAACAAGAGACAGCTAAGAGACTCAGTGCATTGAAGAAAGATAATAATAGCAGATATAAAACCACTGCAGATCTATGTGCCCAGCTCAAATTCCAAGAATCGGGTATACATCCACTTTTAGTGAGTCTGGGTAATTGCTGTGGGTACAGATGCAGGTCAGGCTGGATGGCTCTATGGGTCAGGCTTCTGGGGCCTCCCCCTGGTTCTATAAACTACCAGAAATTTCTAGAAGCTAGTGGGCAGAGCTGAAAGGGCAGTGATCTGCATAATTATGAGAATCTAACCAATCCCTGGGCAGGAGGCCTGGCAAGATGATTGGATGGGCTCATAAATATAGAAGAGCCTGGCCAGCAAGGTTTGTTTTCGGATGGAAGATGGAGTGTTGAGGCTGGAGTCATGAAGCCTATGAGGGGACTGTGGGGCTGGGGGCTCTGCCTTCAGACTGGAGCTGAGAAGAGAGGAAGAGAAGCTGCAGAGGGATTTCCACTAACCTACCGTCTCATTCTGGAGACACCCTATCCAGCAAGAAAAGATCTGTCCGGCAGGAGATCTAAACAGCAGTCTATGCAAGCAACAGGATTCAAGGGACAGTGTGAGTACCTCTACCTGATCACCCCTAGGGCCAATAATGGAGAAGGCTGCCTGATGCTATATTTAACTATATTAGCTAACCTAAACCCCTTGCTCTGGGACATTTTTCAAGACAGCCAGGTGGGCTTGCATTTTCTACTAAGGGGACACAGAATTCCTATGTACAGTTGAGACTTTGTTATTTTCCACTAAGGGGACATAGAGCTCCTGAAAACAGACGGGACATTGCTACTGATCCATTAAAGTGGTTGTCAACCTGTGACAGCCACTTTCACCTACAGGTAAGCCTAGAATGAGGCTGACCTGTAGGTGCACGGAGGTACTGCATATCTCCTGAACCGTGCAGGTTTGGGAGATATGCAGTACCTCCGTGCCATTTCTCAACTGACCCTGTGCTGTAACTAGCGGCTCGCGCGCGCATGCGCGGGAGTGACATCACGCGACTCCGGCCAGTTACAGCTCCGGAGTCACGGCCCCGGAAGGAAGAGGGGCAGAAAATGGACGCGGCCTGGAGCGGGGACATCGCTGGATGCCGCAGGCTTCGTTTGCAGGTAAGTGGCACATAATGGGCTACTATGCAATGCATAGTAGCCCATTATGCTTCCACTTTACAGGGCTATATTGAGGAAGTAAACCCAATCTGGGTTTACTTCCTCTTTAAGGACTGGCATTATTTTGGAGGGAGTACAGTCTAGTATACATTTTTGCTGAAAACTGTATATAGAGAAGTTGGCCTCCAAGTTGTCGCTGAATTCAGTTTTGGGCATTCTGTAACCCCTTTTCCCTATCCAAGTTTTATCCCCTCAATAAAACATAAAAACAAACCCAAGGACTGGTTTCTGTGTCTGGATGCAATCGGGAAAATGCATATTGCATGGCTGTGTACAGGAATAGGGGGACCCAAAATCCAACGGCCCTCTAGGGCATAGCACTACATATGTATAACATGCAGGAATTATTCTTTGTAGCTTGTGTCAGCATATTCACCATACATGACAGCCATTACATTTGTGCTTATTTTTTGCATTGCAAGAGTGAATATGGACAAAGCATTCATCGTGGAGAGAGCTGCAGCTCACTGTACTTTGTGCATGAAATGCTCTTTGTGACCTATAGATGGCACAGTTTTTATTTCCATCAGCTTGGTAGCGATGACAGTTGGCACCAGGTTCTACAAAGAACCTACAAATAATTTTTATATTGTATGCTACAAATACTGTTTAAAATGTAAATAATAATTTTGATTTTTCTGGTTAGACTTGCCTTACTCTGAATAGCCTCCCAAGGGTATTTTGTATTATGAACTAGAAAAGTATCTGTGCATTGAAATGTACAATTTATAAATACACTCCGGCAGCTGAGGATGATTTTCTAATTGCTGACAAGGGTAGGATTGTTAATGCAATGAAGTTGCTTTTTATGTATTGGCTGATCCTTTGTCTGAAATAGAATGTTAAATGAGTCTTTATTTCTTACTAAGGCTTTATTTGAACTTGGGGGGCAGCAAAGGAACAGGGTTGAGACATATATTTATCACCCCCCAACTGCCTCTAAGTGTTACTAAAGGCATTCTTTTTAAATTAAAATAATAAACATGTTATATTTATTTCTCTATTCTATCTAAACATATTACTCCTCTTCTCCGTGTGGCCGCATAGAGGCATACGTGTGTGCTCGCTCCTGAGTGGTGTGTTCTTATGGCCCCGCCCCCACTTCCTCTTTACAGCATTTGATTGGCAACAGCGGGAGCAAATGGCCCATGCTGCTACTCGAGTTCCTGTGTGAAGAGGAAGAAGAGAGAAGAGATCCAGCCGTGCACAGTGCTGGATCGATTGAGGACTCAGTTAAGTGTTTAGGGAGGTGGGGAGGACAGCAAACTGTAAAACTTTTTTTTACCTTAACGAAGGGAATGCATTAAGATAAAAAATGTTTTGGCTTTATAACCACTTTAAGAGGACAGGGTTGTACATGTGGGGGGGGGGGGGTGTGTGTGGCAAAGTTATCCTCCCCCTCTCGTATATATAGTGATGTTTGGGAGCGTTAACGCCATGTATAGAGCTTTCCAGTGAGTTCATGCCAACCAGTAAATTCAGATTCAGGGCTTGGTGACAGTTTTAATTAACAACAAAAGTAAAGTTCAAGGAAGGCATTTGCCCTTGCGGGGATTTCCACTGTCACTTCAAACATGAAAGGAAAATTATCTTAAGCCTCCAGGCTTCTTCTCACATTGTCTCTGCTCAGGCCTCCATCCTAGGGCTTTTTGTCTGGGTCCTCCAGGCCAGCTTAAATCATGGCTGTAGTTACATACATCACCTGTACAGCTCTCATCTTTCCCAGATTTCTTAGCTTTTTTGACTCTCAACTCCCTTTTGCCCTGGCCCACACCTTGGTCTCTGGGCAGGGAACCACCTGACTCCTGCATGAAGCATTTCTATCTCTTGTCAAGCACACCTGTCTCCTGGATGGAGCCCCAAACTATGCCATGCCTCTGATTATAAGGACTGTGTACACCTGTCCGCTCAGCACGCCGGTGTCCAATGAAACCTGGACACAGAGGTAGAGGCTTCTTCCCTCCCAAAGCTCTTTGAAGGCTCTAGACTCTGGATCCTGATCTGGGAATGACAAACCCAGAAGACCAGTTTTCTCTGCTCTACAGATCTTCTGGAGCCCTTCACTCTGCATTCATGAGAACCCTGTGCGTTCTTTACCTCTATTTCCATACAATATACAATCTAATATACAGCACTGTACAAAATTTTAGGCAGGTGTGAAAAAATACTGTAAATTAAGAATGCTTTCAGAAATGGAAGTGTTAGTAGTTTATTTTTAGCAATGAACAAAATTGAAATTAAATGAACAGAAGAGAGATCCAAATCAAATTATTATTTGGTGTGACCACCCTTTGCCTTCAAGACAGCATCAATTCTTCAGTTTTTCTAGGTACACTTGCACACACTTTTTGAGGTACTTTGGTAAGTCAGTTGTTCTAAACATCTTGGAGAATCATCTATATTTAATTCCCAGCTCTGTCCTTTCAAAACATACAATTCATATCTTTATGACTATAAATAAATATAAATCAAAATTCCATATGGTCCAAGGGTAACTCTGAAAACGCCCAGTGGGAGGGGCAAAACATGTTAGGCAGGAATTTCCGGTGACGTCATGTCTGGTCTTTGGAACGCATGCCTGAGTTGGAATTACATGCTTGTTTCCACAATTTGCTTGTGAGTTCCACATGGGAGAAAAAAAACATAATTCCTAAATGCCACTATATTGAGAGGAGGAGAGGAGCTGGAGGAGCAGCAGCATTAGAGGAACATTTCCCTACCAATAGGCACAATATAACTTTAAAGTTGTTGAGTGAAGGCACATAAGAGGGGAGCACGACATCATTAACTGCACAGAGAAGAATTGGAGCACTTTTGCAATTTTGGAGAAAGCACCATTGAACTTTGTTTTCAAAAATGTATTAAAGCTGAGTTCCACCCAAAAGTGGAGCTTCCACTGTAAAGGAAGGTGACCCCCTGACATGCCACAATTGGCATCAGTGGCAGCCCGTGCATTAAGGGCGCACGGGCGCTGCCCCCCCCATACCTGCTGCCGCCTTTCTAGCCATACGCCTGGCCCCTTTCAGGACGCTGGACACATGGATTCCTATGGCGGGGCGGGAGGAGGTGTTTTTTTATTGAAGCATCTAAATTAGGTGTGAAGCACCTAATAGGCTTCAAAAAAGGGTGGGCTCGGGGCGCAGAGAGTGCGCCCCAATCCCACCCAATTGTGTGACGATAGCGAATGAATTTTCACTATTTTCACACTACAATGCCTCCCTGCCAATCGGAAGGCAGGTCAGTCAGATCCTATTGGATGCCTAGCAGCGCTTTGGTAGCAGGAAGGAAGGAGGAAGCATGAGGAGCGGGGAACGCTGTAAGTGCCGGACCGGGGGGGGGGGGTGTCAGGTGCTGCTGTCAGAGCCACGATTCCCACGGCGGGGGGGGGGGGGG
>BLSH010180881.1:356404-368033 GCA_018402905.1 Glandirana rugosa
CACTTTAAAATCCTACCCCCGCGGTCTGGGACGGGAAGGAAAAACTGGGGAGGGTGAAGAGTATTCAGTGTGGGGAATATCAAAGGTGGGAATCACAGTCCTCATATTTCGGGTCGTAGTGGTCTATCTCATATGTCGTAGTGGTCTACCCCATATGTCAGTGGTCTATCCCCATATGTCTCAGCGGTTTATCCCCATATGTCTCGGTGGTCTATCCCCATATGTCAGTGGTCTATCCCCGTATGTCTCGGTGGTCAATCCCCATATGTCTCGGTGGTCTATCCTCATATGTCTCGGTGGTCTATCTTTATGTCCCTCACGTCTTATTGATATTAATGAGTTTTTGGAATCATTGAGAACATGGTTGTTGTTCAATAATAAAATTATTCCTCAAAAATACAACTTGCCTAATAATTCTGCACTCCCTGTATTTCTATCTGGTGGCTCTGTATACTCCTATCTGGTGGCTCTGTATACCCCTAACTGGTGGCTCTGTATGCCCCTATCTGGTGACTGTATACCCCTATCTGGTGGCTCTGTATACCCCTATTTGGCGACTCTGTATACCCCTATCTGGTGACTGTATACCCCATCTGGTGATGCTGTATACTCTATCTGGTGATGCTGGGCTTTATACTCCTGACACTAAGGGTGGAAACTATAAGGGGTGTGACTTATGAGAAGTGGGAGGGGTCAAAAAGGAAGGGCAGGGTCTGGCGCCCCCATCCTAAAATTTCACCAACCGCCACTGATTGGTATATCATTTTTTTGGGGGGGGGGGGCCCTATTTTCACAGGGTCCCAGGTCCACTTCCTCTCCTAGAGCCACGGCTCCGGAAGGAAGTTCACCTTCCCCCCCTCCCTCTTGGCGAATCCCACAGGTCTCAGAAGATACGCCGGCCATTCACAAGGCGAAGCCGAGGGGGAGAAAAGCAAGCCCTCGGGTGACCGCGTCGCTGGAGCCTGGGACAGGTGAGTGTCCGATTGTTAACAGTCAGCAGCTACACTTTTTGTAGCTGCTGACTTTTAACTGGGTGTAACTCTGCTTTAATTTACACTTGGGCTAGCATTTGTATTTATTTATAGTCATAAAGATATAAATTATATGTTTTGAAAGGACAGCATGGGAATTGAATGTAGACATCTTAAAGGGAGCGCTACACCTTTATTTTAGCAGCAGTCCACACATTAAATACAGTCACTATGTAGCGTGGGTACATAGGCATCAATCTTGAAGAATTAACCACAGATCTTCTGTGGATGTTGGCTGTCTCAGATCCTTCTGTCTCTTCATAGAATTCCAGACAGTTTTGATGATGTTGAGATCAGGTCTCCATGGGGACCAAACAATCACTTCCAGGACTCCGTGTTCTTCTTTACGCTGAAAATACAGTAGTTCTTAATGACATTGGCTACATGTTTGGGGTCATTGTCCTGCTGCAGAATAAATTTAGGGCCAATCACTGATCCCTGATAGTATGCCATGATGAATAAGTATCTGCCTGTATTTCTCAGCAATGAGGACACCATTGATCCTGATCAAATCTCCAACTATATTTGCAGAAATGAAGCCCCAAACTTGCTAGGAACCTCCATCATGCTTCACTGTTGCCTGCAGACACTCATTATTTCACCACTCTCCAGCCCTTCAGTGAACAAACTGCCTCATTCTACAACCAAATAATTCAAATTTTGACTCATTAGTCCAGAGCACCTGCTGCAATTTTTCTGCACCCCAGTTCCTATGTTTTCGTGCATAAAACATAATCACAAGGCTAAGCGACTCAACTACAATAATGAGTGTAATGTCCCTTTAAGAACTGATGCAGACACTACCACTGTGTTCCTTGCCAACAACTCTGTCCCTCTTTTATCACAGTGTAATGTAGGGTTGGCTAGTGGCCTTTCACCAACTCCATGTCAGAGGTGGATCTCCTTCTGCCTACTGAACAATGTATCCCATCCAGTGTCCTTAGCGGCCAGCTCCTCAATTAGGCAGTAGGCTCAACCAGCATCCAGAACATCCTCTGATGTTTCGGAATGGCTGTCACTGTGTCTCTCCATCCCTCAGGTGCACTGTCTTTACCAGTCATCCCTTCCTCTCCTCAGATCAGTAACATGGTTACTCCCTCCCTTCATCCCGTCTTCCTCTCCACCACAGTGCAGCTGGGAGTTGAATTATTTTTCCTATACAGTCTGAAGCTAACGCTGCCTGAAGGAACTACACTTCCCACAGCCCTCTACACTTCTTCCCAGAGGGTGCCTTAAAGTGGTTCTATAGATTCAATTTTTTTTTAAAACAAACATGTTATACCTACTATACCTGCTCTGTGCAATGGTTTTGCACAGAGCAGCCCTGATTCTTTTCTTTGAGGGTCCCCCGCCAGCGGTCCTGGCTCCCCCCCCCTCGCTGAGTACCCCCAAAAGCAAGCTGCTTGCCATGAGTGCACTGGAGCAGGCTCACTCCTGAGCCGCGCTTCTGTAAATTAACATTGTCCATTCACACACTGAGCATGGTCCTGCTTTCTCCTCATTGGCTCACTGGCTGTGATTGACAGCATCAGGAGCCAATGGCTCCCACTGCTGTGCCAATGGAGAGACCCGGGAAAGCTGCTGCTCTGATGCACATCACTGAATTGAGATAAGGCTCAGGTAAGTATAAGGGAAGACTGGGAGGAGGAGCTGCACCAAGAAGGTTTTTTACCTTAATGCTTAGATTGCATTAAGGTAAAAAAAAACCTTCTGCCTTTGGAAACACTTTAACACTGGCTACTCTATGTTCTCCAAAAGAAGTCTCCTCCTGCAGCGTGCAAACCATCTCTGATCAAACACAAAAATCCTCTTCTTGTCAGTACTGCAGACTGGGCTAAAAAATGTTTGTGTGTGTATGCTAAGTTCAGCACAATTACATTACAGTTTGTAATATTTCAAGGGCTTATGTCTCATCTTGGGATGTATACACTCCAGCATTTTTTTTAATGCATTGTGAACTTTTAAGTTTTGCTGCTCTTGACACTTTGTAATAAGGTAGTGTTAGCACATACTGAAAGAAAAACATGCAGTATAGGGAGCATCTTGTGATAAAATCCATGTTATTCATCACCGCCCTGTTATTTCCCACTGTGGTTCACTTTTTTATCCCAATACACCTCAAAGCACAATGGCGCATGTGCAATGTATACAGACAGGATTCACATGAGCAAATGGGCTTCCAAAGTTATTCTTCCAATGTTCCAAAAGCTCTTCCTTTGGGGGAACAATGTAATATCTCTGTAATAACTGAGGTCTATGCATTAGAAAGAACATTATGGTCGCTGCATTGCATTACCCTTTAGCTCAGAGCTAAACACCCCCCTATTGTTAATAAGGTCCATTTTCAGGGGTCATACCCATCTGTTAAGTGCAACCCTACCAACCAAGTCCACTTTTATAGAGGGTGGACAGAAGCGGAGCATAGGATGGGAGATAATAACAACATGCGAAGAGTGCCACACCAAATGTTGCTAACAGTCTGAGGGGCTTGAAAGGGCATGGTTTAATAACACCTGAGTCTACTTTGCTCTGGTTCAAGAGTGCAGGTCCATGTTTTCACTGCAGGTCACCATCACAAGCAAGGGTAACGCAGTAAATTATTCACATACTTACCTCCTACAATGACGTTGGCACAAGTTGAGACAGGAGGTAATGGAGAAAATAGAAGGACCGCATAATATTGGCAAGTGACATCATCAATAACCCCAGTCACTGCTAGGAGCAGATACACTCCTCCTCTCCCTCTATCTGCTCCAGGCCAATCTCAGAAATGTTGATAAGATGCATCCAGCTGTTCTAAGGATGCCATTATTAAAAGAGAAGTTTGGGATTAAAAAAAAAACAAACATTCATACTCCTAGATGGATGCAGAATCAATCCGATACTGCATATGCCCCCTGCCGCTTCTACACCGAGAACTGAGCAATCAAAGACCACTGATCACTCAGTTCTCTTTTTTCAGTGAGCAGAGAGCAGGTGACTGACAGTCACCAACTCTCTGTTCTGCTCCCCAGCACTCACTGGAGCACTGGGCTGTGGAGGGGGCGGGAGAGGCTGACTCGTTGAGGGGCTGAGCCAGCTGCTGGTCTGTCATCTGGGTGGATCCCGACATTAAAGTCAGGATCTCTCCACAGTCTGGAGTGCCTATGTGATGCCATAATAGCAGGCTTTAGCCATATGTTAGCTAACTATTGGTAACAGGAGTGCAGAAAGAAGTACACCCCTGTGATCCCCGGAAGTAGAGCTTTGACCCTACTTCTCCTTTAAAGCTGGAAAGAAATTGGGGACAAATTCTTTTAACCACTGATGAAATTGGGAACATTTTTTTCCCAGGGATAGCCCCTTAAAATCAGGGATTTTCCCTGGAAATGTCTGGTCCCCCTTCCAACACTCATGGGTTTTGAAGCAACACACTCAATGATGTTCCAACTCATTCAGTGTTGTCATTCATACTTTACCAATAATCAAGCCCTGAAAGAATATGTAAACCCAATTTCATATTCCTGATACCTGCATGCTGTACCATGTATTACTTGTATGAGAATGTATCCTGTTCTCTTTGTATTGCTTCTTTTGTGTGAAATCCCTAGTATTCCTGCCAGTCCCTCTGGCTATACTGACTACACTGGGGATGACAGCACAGCGTGGTCAGTTCTCTAGCTGTGTTGGGAACTTAGCCTGCTCTCCTCCAATGATTTGTCGTGTCCTGACACCCCCCCCCCCCCCGCACAGCCATTCACTGGGAAAATCAGTGTGCTGCTGTTTCTCCTCCCTCACACCTCTGTAAAGATGAGAACAAAGGATATGTGATGACTTTAAAAAAGGGGGAGAAATATTTATAATGTTTTTTTTTTTATATCTATACAGAAATATTTTGCCTTTCATTTCTATTTTAAACTGAATGGGTTGTTTTATAAGCTGAGGGTTTACAATCACTTTAACCTGTCATAATTTGTGGTTACCTGACTTTTTTTGGATATGTAGCTGAAATTAAATAAAAAAATGTCTCTATACATAATCCAGAAAATAATAGATTTGCATCACACTGTGCTTAGAAAGCAGACTCACTAATACAGGCTCATGAACTAGGTGAAGTCCTTGAAAAAGCAAGTGTTTTATACACTTTAATATTTATACCAGAAAAGTTAAAAGGGGGGTTAAATATCCTTTAATATATTCAATGTGCCAGAGTGCCTTTTATTTGGTGTTGACAGGTCTGCGTTACACCGTAAAAGTGGAATGTGCTATTAAACATATGATTCTGCAGATATCTCGTAGCAGACAGACTGCAGTAAATACCCCTTTCGCCTATACAAGTAATGTTCACCTTAATGACCTGATATTACCTTTCAAGCTCTAGGACTTCTTGGCTTCCTTTCCATGAATGGTAAATTGAAAAGATTTCCTGTGCTTAACCTGCTCTGCAGACCTGCACTGCATATAAATTAAAAGGCAGTTCAGGATTTATGTTCCGTGAGAATGGTGGGATGTTTAAGGCCACAGCTTGGAGGAAAGCTGTGAGATTTCTGGTAAAGATCCAAATTTCTCATCATTGAATACATTAATATTCTGGGTTACAAGTTATATGAGCAGAGGCAGCAAGGGAATTGTCTTTAACACCAAGTCAAACAAGGGAGCATTGTTCTGTGGCAGCAGAAGCTCGCAGAGTCTGGCCAGGGTTGAGTAACACAACTCTTGTAAAGTCTTATAGACTAGAAAATCATAAAATAAATGACTGATGTAAAGTTAAAGGGACAGTGTCACTACTTTCATGGTTTAGTAGAAAAAAAAATCTATAAAAAAAAACCCTAATACAGTTGACTCTACTAAGGTCTCACTTTTTGTTATAGCCACTATGACTACCTGAGCTCCACAAGGAGGGAGAAAAATAACCTTAAAGTTGAACATCAGTCAAACAAGTAAACACACATTTAGGTAGGTGCCTACATGGTGAGTTATTGTTAGTGCAGAAGTATGGGTTGCCTGGGTGGGGAAGGGTTAACACTGGGTCTGCTGGTTCCTGGGCTTTTTGTGTTCTTCCCTCCACCCTGTTCAGCCAATAAATTAAGGGGTTCAGTGAGCGAGCGGGACCACATGGGAAATGAGCAGAGGGTCCAGTAAGAAGATGTAACCCTTGGTCATCATCGCCCTAAGGGAACCTACCTTCTTACGGAATTTGCCACTAATGGACTTCTACCTGCAAAGATGGGACTGGGCATCTGAAAAAAAAGCTAGCAAATGACTTGTATATTCTTGGGCTGTATTGTCGCAGCCTTCAAGTAAAGTTTCGTTAACTGTTCATAAGCCTGGTTTGAAGTTATTCAAAGGGGTGTGTGCATGGTGGTACTTGGCGTATCAGAAGAACAGGACCTGTAAATCACAAACTCGGGGTACAGGTGGAAAGTCACCACAAAGGGTTAACTTGCGGTAGAGACATAGCAGGAGAGTACTTGCTACGGGTAACCGTGAACGGGAGAATATGTACAGTAGCTAGACAGCAAGGAGCAGTGCCAGGCTCTGGTGACAGGTCCTCCGGTACAGAGGGGGTCGGTATTCTGGCTCCCACAGCTCTGTATAGCAGGGGAAAGTACCTGATATTCCTAGTGAAAAAGTTATGATGTACAGGTACAGGCAAGAGAATACTACCTGATCAATTTGAGCAATTTACACTGTTTTCATGTAAAAAATACATTTAATGATAGGTATATTAACCCAAAGCTGCATTCATTTTTGCCTCTTATAGATGCTTGGAGTTCAGGTTCAACACTTTTATATATTATTATGGAAGGATTTATATAGCACCAACAGTTTGCACAGTGCTTTTTTTGTTTTAGAAGGAGTGGTAAGTAATTAGATCCCCGGTCATCTTTTTATTGCTGTCTGTGTCTGCTCTGAGGAGGTTAACCCCCACACTTGGTGACCACTAAGACTGAAAGTGCGGGATAATCCAATTATTTCAGTTGTCACCAGAGCAGAAATAGAGGTGAAGTCTTCCAATAGGGACTTGTAGGCAGGTTGCTTGGAACTTTCCTTGGACTTTTCCTTGGTCTTTTTTTGATATGTGTTGCCCTCCATTGCTCCTTGCTGTAAAGACCAGTTATAGGTGGGGGCAGCGGCTAATGTTTTGTATGTGTGTTGATTTTAGCCAGGCTAGTGTGGCTTCCCAGGTGTGAGGGAAGGGGTTAATACTGCTTTGCACCCCCTGCTCACATTCATAGGCATTTTTGGGGTCCCACCTCCTGACTTGTGATAGACTGTATAAAAGACAGAGGTTCGGGTCCGAAGGGAGCACGGGGTAGCGGGCTAAGAACAGGAACCTTGCTGAGACTTTTAGCTCTTTTAAGCACTGGTCTTTTGGAATACATCCATGCCATGATCTTGTCCAGTCGAGTCATGCCAGCTATGGACTTCACCCATAAGGACTTGTGAAGGTATGCTGGAGCAGCCGATGTTAGAGCTAATTAGGGAAAAGATGTTTTGTCATTTTCTGTTTGCCATGCTGAACTTTCAGAAAAAGTTGTTTAACTGCACAAAGCCTTGTCTGAAGTTACTTAAGGGGTGCATGTGAGGTTAATGTCTACAACAACACACTAGGGGTTCTGGTAACATTACAAACAAAGGTTAAACTCCAACCAGTCATTGGCGTGGTACCTGGTTATGTGACAGGTCCTCCAGTAGCGAGGGGGCTCCCTCCCTATTGGTACATCTCTGTTGGTCTTCTGGAGCAGATTAGTGTTACGGAGATATATGGCTTGATCACTAGGTACAGAGAAGCAAGAGTTAAGTTAAGCACGTATGAGGTCTGCGCTATGTGCGCAGCAGAACCCCATTCTGTTACTAGGAGTGAAGTACCAGAGGTACGCTAACTGGTGGACTGGGCATAGGTTTTGCATGTGCCTCCTAATGCAACACATACACCTGTTCAAGTGTGTAGGACATGGTACACTATCTTTTTGAGGAACTCCACATACAACACTACACACAAGTGGTTCAGCTCTGAGTTGGAGGACTGACTTAATGTTTGACTTTCACATGGTATCGGCCTTCGCCTGGTCCCGGGCATTGATAAGCATGCCTTTGAGCTGGGTGTAACCCCCGTGACCCTATTCCTCGCCTGGTGTAGCCCAGAAGAACCCACCCCGGGGTAGCCCTTCTGTGTGACCCACACTTGGCAAACAACGAGTTAAAGGGGAACAAGAAGGAAGTGTCCCCCCCCCGCCCGCACTACAGACTCTTATTTAGATGACAACTGTCTAAGATTATGTCCCTCAGTGTGGTTGTGTCTCCCTTACTTGCTATTCAGTCTACAGGACAGGAGGTGAAGGAGAATTTCTACAATGGGACTCCGATGGCAATAAAACTGATTAGGGTTTTAACCCTTCTTACTTTATCCAAAATGTAAAAAGGCTCTTGCTTTTAGATATTCCAGGTTCTCATGAGTTAATACTGAAGTTAAACCAATAAAATAAACAGGGCTTTATCTTACTGTTTTACAACAACCCTGTGTTCCAAATGGGAAATAAAATTAGATTAGTGAATGGAGTTAGGCAAGAATTGTATGATAACACATTTATATCCATAACGAATATACCAGCATATGCAGAATTAAATTTAAAGAACGCACTAATGTGGCAATAATAACTTTTTAATGTATATATTACACTATAGATATTTCTCCCAATTGGACAAAACACAAAGTGGTTGATTTACTAAAGGCAAATAGACTGTGCACTTTGAAAAGTGTAGTTGCCTTCTGCAAGTGCAGTTGCTTCAGAGCTTTGTAAATGAAGTAGAGCTTCACTTTGCAAAGAATACCCAATCACCTGCAAGGAAAATAAAATAATAGCATTTTTGCTTTCACATGATTGGGTGATGAAAGTCAGCAGACCTTCTGCTCATTTTCTAAGCTCTCGAGCAACTGCTCTTACAGCGTGCAACTGCACTTTGCAAAATGCACAGTCTATTTGCCTTTAGTAAATCAAACCCAAAATTTAATGTAGCCACTTTGCCTTCAGCAGGAGTGTCTTTGAAATTAGCATGGACTGGCTGTATCCGGCTAGTATGTATTTGATAGATAGTGCTGTTTCCTATGGTTTCCTCACTAGGATTTCTGTAGATAGTGGCGCATAGAGGGGAAACATATAAATATTTGTGTAAACCTTGAGGAGGGGCATTTTCCCCAGTCATAGGCCTGGGAAGAAATGCTGTCAGTGCTGCTGTTCTTCTAGGCCAAGGTGCCTACACCTGTGTTTGAAGGTCAGGCCTGGGCCAAGGTCTGGAGCTGTCCTACTTAGAATGGAGGAAACTATACACAAGCTGGAGTGCCAGGGGAAGAAACTCTGCTGAAGGAGATCTCCTGAATAGCTGTGATCAGCTGGAATCTCGCAGAGCTTTGGTACCGGCTTGGAGGGGCTGCAAGGTACTGGTAAAATACAGAAATGACAGTCTCGGCAGAGTAACTCCACTTTTGTTGAGGAAAAAAAACATTCCCCTCTGGGTAATCTATGTAAATTGCAGGGGTTTTAATAAACTTTGTTGCAGATTCCTACCTTTTGTTATATTAAAGGAATAGCTGTTTGTTTGTCCATCATTGTGTGTCATCAATCAGCTGCTGCACTTGCAGGCTTCTAATGAGGAAAGTGGCAGGATCAGCATCCCTTTAGACGTGATTTTCGTTTGGGAGTATCCCACCAAATATGACATATTTGTTGAAGGTAGGGTTGCCACCTGTCCGGTTTTGACCCGGACAGTTCGGGATTTGAAGCCTGCGTCCGGTTTGAGTCTATATCAAAATCGGACAAATTATTAAACTTGGATTGTGGTTTTCTCCATTGCTGCCTAATGAGGAGGAGAGGATGTAGTGCCCCCAGTCGAGAACGGAGGCAGCACAACACAGTGAGGACAGTCTGATCACGGAGGACACCCCTGGCCGGTTCAGGTTACACTCTTCTTGGTTAGTAGCAGAGACCGGTCATGCTGGCTGGAGCACGGCTATAGTGTCCACTCTGGAGGTAGGGGAGAGGTCATCTATTAATGTATCCGCATAGTGTGTGGCTCGTGTGTCAGACAGTGTGTAGTGTGCCAGGGGTGGAGGAGTGGCCCCTCATTATTCCATGCTCTCCAGGTGTCAGGAGGAGGAGCACAGACTTGTTTCTTGCTGGGAGGGGGGTCTCTGGGCTGTCCTCTACTGTCACCATCCTGGTCTCCTATGCCCACACTTCCCCTGACTTGTCCTTGGTATGGTCGCAGACCATTGGTCTGAGCTGTGACCCGTCATATGGGGGCTGTATGAGGTCATAGCCTTTATTTTTTTAAGGTTGGGTTCACACCATGGCGAATTGAAAGGGGGTTTCCCACATCCGATTGGCAATAGCAGGAGATTGTGACCGGCTCTCTATGGAGTCAGTTCATCTCCAGTGTGAATTTGCACAGGAGTCCTGTGTGTCTTTTGGTCCATTTCAGCTCAAAATTCAGGCTGAAATGGGACCTGAAATGGTGAATGATGATGCACAGGACCCCTGCTGTGAGCAGCATGCAGAAATAGTATGAACCCAGTCTTACGCTCGGTTCACACTAGTGTGATGCGGGAACCCACTGCAGGTTCCCGCATCGTACCTGTCTCCCAGGCAGCTCACACCGCCATATGCGAACTGCTGGGAGTGTCAATACAAAGTAAATGATGCCTCCATTTCAGCTTGCATATCGCACTGAGAACTGACAGTTCTGACATGAATCGGGTCGCATGGGTGCGGACCAAAAAAAGGGTCCTGTGTGAGTTTTGTCCAAATGTGATGCAAATTCAGCCATACTATCTGTATGGCTGAAATCACATTGCACTGAGGTGCACATGTGGTTTGCACTGCAGGGAGAATCAGGTGCAATCTTGCACAGCGCAGCAGTGTGAACCAGCACTCAATGATTGTGCTGAGGTTTATACATGGCTGTGAAACACTTACTTGTGGCACAGCAAAGTAAGATTATTTTACGGACACAAGAATGCTTTTGTTTTCTTAAACAATGCCCCTTCCATTGTTAAGACAATTTGGCCACACTCACTCTTCGCTGCATGCATTACTACTCTCCTTGGGGCACTCAAAGGTGTCCCAGATCTTTTACAATTTTATAGTGTATACTACAGGGAAAAAACCCTGTGCGCTGCTAAAGTGTTCGGGTTTGGCTTGGAGAAAAGGTGGCAACCCTAGTTGAAGGGGATGCCCAAACTCTGACTTTTTTTCTGATTTTAGAGCAGACTTCTAGGAATATCAGTAAGCCAATCACACAAGCACGAAATGCCTCCAGGTTGCCATATTGCTGAGGTTTATACATGGCTGTGAAACACTTACTTGTGGCACAGCAAAGTAAGATTATTTTACGGACACAAGAATGCTTTTGTTTTCTTAAACAATGCCCCTTCCATTGTTAAGACAATTTGGCCACACTCACTCTTCGCTGCATGCATTACTACTCTCCTTGGGGCACTCAAAGGTGTCCCAGATCTTTTACAATTTTATAGTGTATACTACAGGGAAAAAACCCTGTGCGCTGCTAAAGTGTTCGGGTTTGGCTTGGAGAAAAGGTGGCAACCCTAGTTGAAGGGG
>BLSH010180881.1:375959-385994 GCA_018402905.1 Glandirana rugosa
GGGGGGGGGTTTACTGGGGTAAAACCATCATCTGTGGGGTTCCTTAAACGACTCTCCGTACAACTCGGGTAACTTATAAAATAAAAAAACAGTCTTCACTAACTTTCTACTGGTTTTTTTTTTTTTTAATGTGTTTCAACAATGACTTTACTATATAACGAGTGGGTACGGTACCCATACACACCTTAATGTGGGGTTTTATGCAGCAGAATGTATTTTGGGGTGTAATTCCACACATACCCATGGAATATGTGAGCAATATATCATTTCAGTAACCACTTTGTGTAATTTTTTTTTTTTTTGGTCATCTTTCAATCACTTCTGACAAAAAAATAAAATATTCAATGGGCTCAACATGCCTCTCAGCAAATTCCTTGGGGTGTCTACTACCAAAATGGGGTCATTTGGGGGGGGGGTTTGTACTGCCCCTCCATTTTAGCACCTCAAGAAATGAGATAGGCAGTCATAAAATAAAAGCTGCGGAAATTCCAGAAAATATGAATATGAATAATTTTGGACTGGACACTTTTTGCTCAAATGTAAATAAAAGCTGAGATGTTTTTTTTCCACAATAATGACTCTTGTACATCATCTTATTATCTTTTGGGAGACATCTATGTCATTTCCCGTCAAAAAATTATTTGCTGGTTGAATAAAAGTAACTTTAAGTCAAAATTTGCCAGGGGTATGAATAATTATGGGCAGCACTGTAGCAAGTTCTTACATCGACACTTACAGAATATCACAAAAGTGACTACACCCCTCACATTTTTGTAAATATTTTATTATATCTTTTCATGTGACAACACTGAAGAAATGACACTTTGCTACAATGTAAAGTAGTGAGTGTACAGCTTGTATAACAGTGTAAATTTGCTGTCCCCTCAAAATAACTCAACACACAGCCATTAATGTCTAAACCGCTGTCAACAAAAGTGAGTACACCCCTAAGTGAAAATGTCCAAACTGGGC
Organism: Glandirana rugosa; assembly: GCA_018402905.1. Lineage (NCBI taxonomy): Eukaryota > Metazoa > Chordata > Amphibia > Anura > Ranidae > Glandirana > Glandirana rugosa. The sequence continues at coordinate 376,932 of BLSH010180881.1, forward strand.
CCAAAGTGTCAATATTTTGTGTGGCCACGATTACTTTCCAGCACTGCCTTAACCCTCTTGGGCATGAAGTTCAGCAGAGCTTCACAGGTTGCCCCTGGAGTGCTCTTCCACTCCTCCATGGTGACATCATGGAGCTGGTGGATGTTAGAGACCTTGCGCTCCTCGACCTTCCGTTTGAGCATGCCCCACAGATGCTCAATAGGGTTTAGGACTTGACCAGTCCATTACCTTTACCCTCAGCTTCTTAAGCCAGGCAGTGGTTATGTTGGAGGTGTGTTTGGGGTCGTTATCATGTTCGAATACTGCCCTGCGGTCCAGTCTCCGAAGGTAGGGGATCATGCTCTGCTTCAGTATGTCACAGTACATGTTGGCATTCATTGTTCCTTGAACTGTAGCTCCCTAGTGCCGGCAGCACTCATGCAGCCCCAGACCATGACACTCCCACCACCATGCTTGACTGTAGGCAAGACACGCTTGTCTTTGTACTCCTCATCTGGTTGCCGCCACACACGCTTGACACCATCTGAACCGAATACATTTATCTTGGTCTCATCAGACCAAAGGACATGGTTCCAGTAATCCATGTCCTTCGTCTGCTTGTCTTCAGCAAACTGTTTGTGGGCTTTCTTGTGCATCATCTTTAGAAGAGGTTTCCTTCTGGGACAACAGCCATGCAAACCAGTTTGATGCAGTGTGTGGCGTATTTTCTGATCACTGACAGGCTGACCCCCCCCACCCCTTTAACCTCTGCAGCAATGCTGGCAGCACTCATACGTCTATTTCCCAAAGACAACCTATGGCTATGACGCTGAGCACGTGCACTCAACCTCTTTGGTCAACCATGGCGAGGCCTGCTCTGAGTGGAACCAGTCCTGTTAAACCGCTGTATGTCTTGGCCACTGTGCTGCAGCTCAGTTTCAGGGTCTTGGCAATCTTCTTATAGCCTAGGCCATCTTTATGTAGAGCAACAATTCTTTTATTCAGATCCTCAGAGAGTTCTTTGCCATCAGATGCCATGCTGAACTTCCAGTGGCCAGTATGAGAGAGTGAGAGCGATAACACCAAATTTAGCCCACCTGCTCCCCATTCACACCTGAGACCTTGTAACACCAATGAGTCACGTGACACCGGGGGGGGGGGGTGGCTAATTGGGCCCAATTTGGACATTTTCACTTAGGGGTGTACTCATTTTTGTTGCCAGCAGTTTAGACATTAATGGCTGTGTGTCGAGTTATTTTGCAGGGACAGCAAATTTACACTGCTATACAAGCTGTACACTCACTACTTTACATTGTAGCAAAGTGTCATTTCTTTAGTGTTGTCACATGACAATATTAACAAAAATGTGAGGGGTGTACTCACTTTTGTGAGATACTGTACATCAACACCGTAGAACTGAATAAAGAGAACAAATATGAAGGACAAATCATCAGACATACAGTGAATTACATTTAAAACAAACATGACTTGAAACTCATAACTAAACAGAAAAAAACCTACATACAACGTTTGCCTGCTTGTGAGCTAAGATTGGGTGTTGTATCTTGAAGATTCTTAGTAGATGGCTTACTTTACACACAAAAAACACTTTAAACCTTGAGAAAACAGCACAGATAATCTCCTTTCAGTTGTAAGAAAAACAAACAGGAAGCTGTAATAATGCATGATGAGAGAAATAAATTATCAAATAAGCACACATGCTCCAGCTAGAGGAAATTAACATTATAGTCACAGAAACTTTGTGCATGCCAGTACACTCCCACCATCACGCAATGTGTGATTTTTAATGGAACCCAAATGATCACAAATAACTCAATAGGAATCTGTACCACCTTCAGTTCTGGGTCTCCATCATCAAACTCTCCCACCTTAATGTCTTGTTCTTCTTCAGAGAATTCCATAGGAAACTTGGCCCAGTGAACCAGTTCAACTCTACTAGTTGCTCTGCAGTGAGTCCACAAGAGGCGTGATCAGCTTGGTTATGTTCTGAAGCAACATATCTCCATTGACTAGGCTTAGTGTTTGACCTGATCAGTTGAATTTGGTTGGCTACAAATTCATGGAACCGTCTTGCATCATTATTAATATAACCAAGCACAACCTTGGAGTCGGTCCAATAGAATTCATGGATATCACACAAGTTTAGTTCACTCTTGAGCAAATCACCAAATCTTGTGGCCACAACTGAAGCTGAGAGCTCCATTCTTGGAATTGTTATTATCCGTTTTGAGGCAACTCTTGCTTTACCCATAACAAGCGTGCAGTAGACTCCTCCTGACTTGAACACAGTTCTGAGGTATGAACATACTCCATAGTCAGACACGATAGTGTCAGAAAAATGGTGGAGCTCATATTGCTCAACATCTTTAAATGTTGTTAGCACATAACAACGTGGTACCTTTACTAAAGACAGGTTATGAAGGTCTTGAAGCCAAGCTTCCCAACATGGCCTGAGGTCATCAGGAAGTGGTTCATCCCAGCCTATCTTGTCTTGACACATCTTTTGTAGTATCCCTTTACCAACTAAGATGAAAGGATCAACAAATCCGAGAGGATCAAAAATCGGACTGTACACAGCGCTCCTCTTCTAGTGAAAGGATTTCCTCTTACTAAGACTTTGAAATGGAACTTGTCTGCTGATACGCACCATTGGACCCCTAGCACCCTTTTTATTTTAGGTTCATCTGGGGTCAAATCAAAGTCAGTTGCACCTTCAGCACATTCCTCCTTTGGGATTGTGGCCATCACCTTCTTGCTGTTGGTGACAAATTTGTTCAAGTGAAGTTTCCCGGTATTGCAGAGACTCCTGGCTTCCTTCACAAGCTGGATAGCATCTGCCTCTGTGTCTACATTTGTTAGACCATTGTCAACATAAAAAATGTGTTGTATAAACTTCACTGTAGCTTGATTAAACTTGCCTTTGCCTTGTGCGACAAGGTGCTTGAGCCTGAAGTTTGCACATCCAGGCGAGGAAGCAGCTCCAAATATGTGAACTTTCATGCAATACACTGATAGTGGGGATTCCATGTTGCCTTCTTCCCACTGCAGGAAGTGAAGGTAGTCTCTATCCCTTGGAGCAACATGAAACTGATGGAACATATGCTTCACATCACACATGATGGGCACTTTGCCTTTCCGAAAAACTACATAAAACTCCAACAAGGGTATTTGTGAGGTCAGTCAGTAGATGTTAATTTAGGGAAGCATTCTGAAATCTAGCAGAGCAATCAAAGATGACACGGATCTTGCCTGGTTTCTGGGGGTGGTAAACCCCATGATAAAGGATATACCAAGCTGGGTCATTGCTTATCTCCATCTCTGGGACCTTTTTAGCGTCGCCTCTTACTATTATGTCCTTCATGAAAGTTATGTAGTCCGTGTAGTATTGCTCTTTCTTCAGACATTTCTCTAGACATTTGAGTCTATGTTCTGCACAAGCTTTGTTGTTTGGCAATACTGGTCTCCTGTCTTAAAAAAGGCCAATGGCATTTCATACTGTCAATCTTGCCTTTGCTTAATTCCTTCTAATGTTGCCAAAAACTGTAGGTCCCCTTGTGACATAAAAACTTCTTCCCTAATCCTTTTACTAAAATCTGACTCAAAAACCTTCAGTATATCTGCTGGAATGATAATTTCCTTTACTTTGTTCCTACACACAAAGTAGACTTCAGATTTCAATTTTAAAGATGGTTTGACAGCGGGTAAAACTTGCTTCAATTGTCAGAGTTATGGTATCCGATGATGCTCCAACCCAATACAGATCTCTGTGCAAATGGCTGGTCTTCGTTACCACTGAGACCCTCTCTGGGCAATAAGGCTTGAGGATAGTTGTAGCCTATTAACAACCCTAGTTCACGGTCAAGTTCAGGAAACATTTCATCTGCTAGGTGTTCTAGATGGGGCCAGTTCCTTGTGGTGTCACATGTAGGTATATGGGATCTATTGGCAGGTATGTAGTCTCTGGTATAAGTTGTTGGAAGCTCAATTTTTATTTCAGACTTGATGCCTCTTACTTGTAGACCGATCAATTTCTGGCTGGACACAACCTTTGTTTTAGAAGTTATGGTAGAAATCTTGAGTTTGACTGGCTCTTTTTTAATATCAAGCATTTCAGCTGTATCTTTTAGGATGAAAGTAGTGTCACTCTGGGTGTCAGGCAAAGTGTACACTAGAATTTCTTTCACTGGTTCAGTTATTGGTGACACATATACTGGAATAATTGATGAGGTATGAGTATTATTTCTTTCTTGGACAACTCTGTTGGAAGTCACTTGCATAGACTCTTGTGACTTCTGTGAATCAGCTGTCCTTTCTGCAGGTCCATGATTGATTTTTGTCTGCTCTGGATTGGTTCTTACTCTTTGTTCTTGATCTTTATTCTCCCAATCTTAATGTAGGCATGTTGGGTGATGCCTTTCACATTTTTCACACACACTTCTGGAGGTGCAATTTTTGGAGTTATGACCGATTTTAAGGCAGCCAAAGCACAAATTCTTTGTACAAACGTCACTCTTTCTTCCACTGGTCTTTCCATAAGTTTGCAACACTTATGAAGATTGTGGCTATGTCTTTTACAAAAGGCACTCATGATGCTAGTTCTTTCGCTAGAACCAATATTAAAGGCTTTGGCACTTGAACTTCGATTGCGTTGCGACTTGACCTGTATGTTAAGATCTTTCTTGTTCTGTTTGCTTTATTGCTTGCAGCGAGGTAATCGGGTTGCATGCAATTCTAGCTTCTTTGTTGAGGAATTAGGCAAAGTACCTGAAATCAGGGAATGCTCTGTATTCATCTTGGAACCTTGTGACAGCTCTGTTCCAACGTGTACTCAACCACTCTGGTAGCTTGGCTGCTATCCTTTGATTTTCAACACAGTCATTTAGCACTTGTAAGCCTTGAACATAAGGCATGGCTAACTCAAAGCTGCTTAGGAAATCTACTAATTCACAGAGATCTTTACTGTCCTTTGCTGGCAATCTTATGCCATGCTTGCATTTTGTCACAATAGGATTTTCCAACTAAAAACGAATTACCAAATCTGTCATCAAGTATGTCTCAGGCAGCTCGATAAGTGGGTTCTGTTCCAACCAAGAAGTGTCCTTCAATGACTTCAATGTCTCTCTTTGCTGGGCCACTTACTATGTAAAAAGAAAAGCTTTTCTTGGGTTGGCAAGTTCTTGCAGTCAATTAATATCTGGAAAGAGAGCTTCAAGTCATTATACTTCAGAGGGTCTCCAAAGAAAACAACAGGTTCTGGAATTGGAATCCTATTGGCCGTAATTGCTTCAGTGAGTGTTTTCACAAGGTCATTAGAAGCTGCATGGGAGGTAGTAAAAATAGCTGACTGAGGGACAGGACCTTGGGTGAATGGAACCCTTTGAGGGGTAACAAGGGTTTGGTATAAAGGAGCTGTGACTTAATTGAGCATGACTGGCTGAGAAAGAGTAGAAGGAGCACTTGTTCATTGAGGAAAGGGAGCAGAAAATTGTTCTTCATCCTCGCTTTTGATGCTTCCAGTATACACGTGTAGCATTGCTTGTGCTGCATTGTGCCTGTTTAGTTCCCCCAATTGTTACACTTCTTTCTTTTTGTCTTCCAACTTCATTTTTCTACTGGTGCTTTCTCATATAAATTGTGCTCTTTTTCTTGCATTATCTGCTTCTATTTCCCATTCTTGGGCTTCTCTCTTTGCTGTTAACCTCACATCCTCTGCCTCAAGTTTTCTAATTTATATTTCATATTGATGTTGTGTCTTCATTATTTTGATCACCTCTTGTGCGGCTGCTACTTGAGCTGCTGCTTCTTGTTTTTTTTCTGCAATGACTCTTGAGAAGACTGACTGGACGTCTTGGAAACAGACCTTAAAGCGGAGGTTCGCCTAGAACGAAAAAAAATTAAAAGCCTGCAGCTACACATACTGTAGCTGCTGACTTTTAGTAATAGGGCACTTACCTATCCTGGAGTCCAGCGATGTTTCCATCAGCTGTCGGCTGCTGCCGCCGCCATTGCGGGTAAGGGTACCCGGCAGTGGAGCATTACGGCTTCACACCGGAAGCACTACTGTGCATGCGCGAGGCTCCGCACTGCACTCTGCTATTGACCCGGTGGCCAGTTGCAGAGCGAGGAGGGGGGCCAAATGTGACACCTGGGGGGGGGGGGAAATACGATCAGAGGAAGTTCCAAATGTGGGTGGAGCTCTGCATTAACTAACTGGAGGTTGCTGAAATGATGCTGGGCCCAGTAGTTTCAAACGCTGATTCTGAATCAGGCCAAGATATGTCTTCTGGACCTTCGTTGAGAAAGTGTTAAACCTTTTCATTTGCAGTATTAGTGATTGCAAAACAAGTGTCATTTTTTCTCCCAATTTCAGGTTCAGGACTTGTGATGCTTCTTATGTCATCATAAATAGGAAGGCTGACCGGAGGTCAGCCTGAGTTTGTAGGAGGAGTCTGGCCACATATAAGCCAGCCTTCTCCTACAGGTGACACAACATCATTTCTGGTGTTTCCTGGGGAGGTTGTAGGATTTCGTCACTCCCGATTCCCGTTCAGCGGCTTGTCAGGCCACGAGGCAAGAGCTGTGATCTTTAGGGGGAGGATTTCAGCGAGGGTTGGGCAAGTCGGGCCGGGTGCCTGTTATTTCAGCCTTCAAATCATACTGCATTGTTTTCATACGGTCGCAAGCGGCAAGCAGCCTGCTCCTTCGCTCCCTGTCATCTCTGCTGTGTGCTGATTGGTCGCTGACTGCAGCAGCAAGCACACAGCCAGAGTATGAGGTGTTCCCTGTGCCTGGTCCTGATAAGGAGGATCACCCGCCGATAAGGGGCTATGCGGCCGAGTGCATCGTCATCGGCACAGGAGGCTACATACCTTCAGAAGTATGCACCTAAGCGTCAGTGATGGGACGCTTAGGTGCAGGATCCCATCTGTAACAGCCGATTCATTTAACCAATTGTCTACTAAGGCATGTTGTAATGGAAATCAGCACTGCGAATCACCCCCCCCCCAACCTACATGCAAGCAGACATCTGCCGGCGTAGGGGCAGCACGGGGGCCATTAGTGCAGGTGGACCTGGGATAGCTGGGGGAGGTTGGCCCGAGCTTCCTTGGGCTGTCAGCAGCAACAGTCTGCATCACCTCAGTCTGTTCAAGCCTCACAGACAAATGTACAAAGGTAGCACAGCTGTCAAGGGTTGTGATCCTGTTATCCAGGCACATTCAGGCTCCCACATCAGCCGCTCACAATGGCTTGGGGGGTCACCATCACTGGGCATGGTGCAGGGCTGACGGGGGCACTTCCAATGGGTCCTCTCTCATGGGGGGGGGGGGCAGCAGGGCATCACTGCAAGCTCATCATTACTGGGCATCCCTCCAGCACGTCCAGGGGTCATGGAGGAGAAGCATAGGGCATGTCGGATTAGCCATGTCACTTTTATGTCATGCCGTTGTGATTGCTGTGGTTTGTCATCAGGCTGGGGGGGATGGTGGGCAGGCTGGACATTAGGTCATTCAGTCATTCACCTTACAAGGGGGGGAACCTGTCAGCCTCATGACTGCAGGTGCACATGCCGTGGAAAGCACATGGTTGCACGGTCAAAGTGAGGGACTCATTTGTGGCTTACTAAGCACAGCTCTCCTTCCACCCACGCAGGGGTCTCTGGGAAGGAGCAGCAGGGCATTTCGATATATATATATTTATATAAAAAAAACAGACAAGTCAGGGGAACATTTCATGATTCATTTTTGGGAGGGGGGGTGGGGTATGTGGAATCACCAGGTGTTGACATTTCTTTGAGTTGTGCAACTGTCCCTCTGCCCACTTCAGGGCCATGGCCACGGAGGGCTACAGTATTAGGTTTGGGATTATATTTCTTCAGGTGGGAGGCAAGGAATGCTTTCATTTCTGTCTTCATGTGGACTGTCACGAGGGGGGGCGCAAGTCACAGCTGTCAGGTTTGGGGTAGGGGTATTTCTGTTGTACATTTCATGGCTGTCCCTTCACCCATTTAGGGCCACAGAGAAGGGTAGCAAGACATCATTTCAATTGTCATATTCATGGGCAGGTAACGGGTTGTAGCTTTCTCATCCTGTTTTCTGGTCATCGGCCAAGATCAGGAAGGTCATTCTGTTCAGCAGTAGACAGGAACAGGTTGGTGAGTTTGGTGGGGGGAGGGTGGCAGGTATCCCCGGGTTCTTAGGATAGTCGGGTCAGCATGTTGTTCATTTCTTTGCTTTAGTGCTGAGGAAGACGCTGAGGGTTGCTTTCAGGATCATCGTTGGCGCAGGTCAGTACGTTCAGACGTCATTTCTCTCTCCATGCACTACACCAAGTTGGGGCGGCAGTCAGGATTGGCATCACACCAGGTGCTCTTTCATCTGTCACGTCTATAGGTGAAATGGATTGAGTTGTGGTTTTTAATTGGCTTGTTCTCTGGCAAGTCTGTCATCATTTCACCACTAGAGTTGAGCGAACCTCTGGAAGTTCGGGTTCTGCTGGTCCGGCCGAACTTCGGGACAAAGTCCGGGACCGGGTCCGGACGTAACCCGAACGATCGCACGGACAACGAACCCCATTGAAATCAATGGGGACCCGAAATTTTAGGCACAAAAATGCCTGTAACAAAGTCCTGGAAAGCCCTAGAGGGCTGCAAAAGGAAGCAAAATGGGGGTAAGGGTAGGGCAAGTGCCCTACAAAAAAATGGGGACAGGGAAATAACTTTAAATATTTTTTAAAAAATATAAACATGGAGGTGAATGTGGATCATCTTCAAACTGTGTCTGAAAAGTATTAATTAACGGTAGAAGCCATATAACTGTTCTAAAATCATCTTCAAACTAGGGCAAGTGCCCTACAAATAAATGGGGATAGGGAAAATAAATTAAAATCAAATAAAAAAATGGGAAGGGGGGTGGATGTGGAGTAGGAGCCTAGAGGTTGACTAGGCCGTGACCGTGGCAGTGTAGATGGTGGCGGTGGTAGAGGAGTAGGAGGAGGTAGCCAACATGGTTTTTTTTTTGTATTGAGGCCTATTCAAAAAAAGAAGTATATGAATGGCTGTGTGAG
>BLSH010180881.1:398981-412101 GCA_018402905.1 Glandirana rugosa
CTCTCATGCTCCAGTGAGGGAATTAAGGACGGCACGTTGTCCTTGTAACGGGAATCCAGCAGGGTGGCCACACAGTAATCAGAAGAAGTTACAATGTGGGCAACTCGGCTGTCGTTGCGCAGGTACTGCAGCATGTAGTTGGCCATGTGTGCCAGGCTGCCCAGAGGCAAAGACAAGCTGTCCTCTGTGGGAGGTATATCATCTGTGTCCTCTGTATCCCCCCAGCCACGCTCCAGTGATGCCCACGAGCTGCGTTGGGTGCCACCCTGCTGCGATTCCTCCTCCTCCTCATCTTCCTCGTCCTCCTCGTCCTCCAGAACTGTGCCCTGGCTTGAATATTTTGGACCTGGCCTATGCTGGTGCAGGAACCCACCCTCCGAGCCACTTGCTAATGACTGGCCTGATAACCGTGGAAATGACCCCTCTTCCTCCTCCTCATCCTCCTGTGCCACATCCTCTTCCATCATGGCCCGAAGTGTTTTTTCAAGGAGACATAGAAGTGGTATAGTAACGATGAGAACAGCGTCATCGGCACTGGCCATGTTGGTGGAGTACTCAAAACACCGCAATATGCTACATAGGTCTCACATGGAGGCCCACTCGTTGGTGGTGAAGTGTTGCTGCTCCACAGAGCGACTGACCCGTGCGTGCTGCAGCTGAAACTCCACTATTGCCTGCTGCTGCTCGCACAGTCTCTCCAGCATGTGCAAGGTGGAGTTCCACCTTGTGGGCACGTCGCATATGAGGCGGTGAGCGGGAAGGCCGAAGTTCCGCTGCAGCGCAGACGGGCGAGCAGCAGGGTGAGAACCCCGAAAGTGTGCACAGATGGCCCGCACTTTATGCAGCAGCTCTGACATATCCGGGTAGTTTTTTAGAAAATTCTGTACCACCAAATTCAGCACATGCGCCAGGCAAGGGACGTGCGTAAAACGGGCTCGGCCCAGAGCCGCTACGAGATTTCGGCCATTGTCGCACACTACCAGGCCGGGCTTGAGGCTCAGTGGCAACAACCACTCATTGGTCTGTTGTTCGATGCCCATCCACAGCTCCTGCGCAGTGTGGGGTTTATCCCCCAAACATATCAGTTTTAAAACAGCCTGCTGTCGTTTCCCCCTGGATGTGCTGATGTTGGTGGTGAAGGTGTTACGCTGAGCGGATGAGGAGATGGTAGAGAAGGAGGAAGCGGAGTAGGAGGAGGAGGCAACAGGAGGCAAAGAGAAATGCCCTGCAATCCTCGGTGGGGGAAGGACATGCGCCAAATGGCTAGCCGGCTCAGGCCCACCTGCCACTACATTTGCCCAGTGTGCAGTTAGCGAGATATAGCGTCCCTGCCCATGCTTACTGGTCCATGTATCAGTGGTTATGTGGACCTTGCCACTGATGGCGTTGCGCAGTGCATACTTGATCTTGTCCCTGGCTCTAAGATTATAAAGAGCCAAAACCGCCAGCAAGCAGCCAAAAGTTAAACTATCCGTTCCAGTCAGAGAACAAACAATCTTCTCCTCCCACAGGAATATAATCAGCTCCAGGAGTCAGACTCAGCAGAATGGCCCATACAAGCCGGCACAGTGTGACCTCAGAGAAATGGAAGAGTGTACCGCAATGGTGTAATACGTTCACACATAAAAGATTTATTGAATAAAAAGTTACACTCACAGGTCCAAGGAGTAAATGCGCATGAATCAAATTAAAAGCCGTGGTAGTAAAGCGTGCCTGCGTCATCCAGAACCGCCTAACATGTTTCATCAAAGAGTGACATCACGTATTACACCATTGCGGCACACTCTTCCATTCCTCTCAGGTCACACTGTGCCGGCTTGTATGGGCCATTCTGCTGAGTCTGACTCCTGGAGCTGATTATATTCCTGTGGGAGGAGAAGATCGTTTGTTCTCTGACTGGGACGGATAGTTTATCTTTTGGCCGCTTGCTGGCGTTTTTGGCTCTTTGTAATCTTAGAGCCCATACTCTCTGGTAAGCAGGATTCCCCCTTTTTGTGCACCAAGGTGATGAGTTGCTCCTTCATCCTCTCCACTCTAGATGGTGTCGGTTTCTTCACTCCTCTCTCTGCTGCCATGAATATGTACTTTGGACTATGATAAATGACCTTTTATATATGAACTAGCGCTGCATTACTTTATTATTATTGTCATTGTGGGTTCTATCAAGCTCATTTCTGTTGGCAGCTGTTTTTTTGTCGCTTTTTGACTTTGTTTATGTACCAAGCGCAAATTGTATTTAGATTTTATAATATATAACAATCTTCCGAAATTCAAATAGACTGGTTAGAAAAGAAAAGAATAGAATAGAAAAACAATAGAAAGGATTGTCAAATATTATACCAATAAAATTCTATCGCATTCGAAAGAATTCTACCGCATTCGATTATAATTTTCTATTTTATTCTCTTATTTTCTATTCTATCCTATTATTTTCTTTTCTATTATAATCTTTTCTATTCAAGTTCAATTTCAGTCTATTCGAATTCATTCTATTTGAAATTCAAATTTTGGAAGATTGTTATAATTATACCAATAAAATTCTACCGAATTCGAAAATTTTCTATCAGATTTGAAAAAAGTCTACCAGATTTGAAAAAATAAAAAATTCTAATTTTGGAAGATTGTTATATTTTATACCAATAAAATTCTACCACATTCGAAAAAAATTCTACTGCATTCGAAAAATTTCTATTGGATACGAACATTTCTACCGGATTCGAAAAAATAAACAAATTTGAATTTCGGAAGATTGTTATATATTATATTATTTCTGTTTTTTTATTATGATTATTATTTTATTATTTTATTGTTTTTCTATTCTATTCTTTTCTATTCTTTTGTATTCTCTTATGTAACATTATATTTTCTAACCTTTTCTATTGAAGTTCGAATTTGAATTCATTCTATTCGAAAATCGAATTTCGGTTTATGTTTTATATTATAATATATATATATATATATATATATATATATATATATATATATCTGTTTTATTCTATTCTGTTCTATTGTTTTTCCATTTTTTTTCTATTATATTCCATTTTTTTTCTATTATATTCTTTATTCTTTTCTACTCTTTTCTAGTCTATTCTAATCATTTCTATTTGTATTCATTCAATTTCAACATTCGAATTTCAGAAGATGGTTATATATTCTATTTTATGTTTCAATGTTTTTATTTATTTATACAACAGAGTCATAAGAAACAGTGTCATTACACCTTTTGAGCCATATTTTATCAGAGATAATTGCAGATCACTTCTTATAATAAGTAAAGTTTAGTTACATCATCATAGAAGAGCCATAGGAGTAACAAGTTATAATTCTTTCTTTGCATGTTAACCCACTATTATAACTACTATAAAGACATACCAGCTTTTATAGCAGCTTTATGGCATAGTAGCTAATGCCTGTCCATAAGGGGCACTTACTCATAGATTATCTAGCTAGGACTTTTGTCTTACAATTTAGGTTATCTGTGCATCTCCTATGCAACAGCAATCTGCATTTAATGGAGCCCTGAAAGCCTGGAAAGGGGGAATTGGGGAGAGGGCATTGCGATCCCACAGGCACAGGCCGGGTCCCGCATCATCTAAGCTCAAATAAAACACTTAAAGAACAAAAAAGAGAAAAAAAATCCTGTATTAACAAAGAAGAAAGATCAGAGAAGAGAGGGAAAAGAAAGGAAGGAGAAAGATATAGGGGTAAGGAGATAGGGAGGGGGCACCACCCTCCTGCCCATCAACATCTAGAAATCAGTCAGTCAGGAATTGTCCGTGGATACTTGTGCAAGTAACGGATCCAGGGCTCCCACACCTTTTCAAAGTTCTTGATTTTGTCCTGTAATATTGCTGATAGCCGCTCATTAAGCATAAGCCATGAAAGTTTACTTTTCAGTTGATCAAATGGTATGGTTGCCCGTTTCCAATTCCTGGCTATCGTGATTTTAGCTGATACAAATATAAATTTTATTAATCGTTTCTGGGTCCCAGAAGCCTGGTCCACCCTTTCACCCAGTAGGGCCTGCCTAGGGGATTTAGGTAGATTGATCTGGGTAAGGGAATAAATGAAATTATAAACCCTTATCCAAAACCGTCTCACCTTGGGGCACTGCCACCAAATATGATAGACCGTGCCTTCCTGCCCACAACCTCGAAAGCATCCTGATGAGGCTCCTGGGACAAAAGCAGCCCCTCTAGCTGGCACCAGGTACCACCTCATCAAGACCTTATAGTTAGCTTCAACTATAGACGTAATAATGAGCGTCTTAGAGGCCTCCTCTGCTATCGAATGCCATTCATCTAAGTCTATCGACCCCTGGGTGTCCTTTTCCCAGTTTACCATATAATTCAGTTTAACCTGGGAGTACGTTAGCATAGCATATATTTCAGATATGTGACCACAAATTCTGTCATAACGATTGCATAAGTATACCATGGGCGACATAGTGGTAATGTCCTGATAACGGTGTAAAGTAGACAGGTAATGATATATTTGGGTATATTGAAAACATTCTGACTCTGGCATTTGATGTTTTTCTATCATCATCCGTTTTGTCAGTGGTCCTGTCTGGTCACATAGATCCGCTATTCTCAAGAATCCCTTGTTGGACCACCAGGCAAAAGGGAGGGGGGTGAGACCCGGAGTGCATTCTCTATTACGCAATAGAGGGTCAAGGGGCTGTGTGGCGATTTAAATTTATATGGTTTAAGTAGTCTATCCCATATGCTAAAAGACAACGATAAGGATGGGCACAAAATTGGGGGCCGGTCTCTCTGCGGTAACCACAAGGCATGAGAGATCAATCTCGTTTGACAAGCGTAGGATTCTATTTGCATCCACATCGCCTGAGGACCCTGAGAATGGAACCTAGTCAGTTGAGCCAATTGGGCCGCATAAAAGTATTTTAGGAGATCAGGAAATCCCAGTCCGCCCCTTCGCTTTGGGGTGAATAGTGTCCCTTTATTCACTCTAGGTGTCTTATCCCCCCACATATACTGTAACCATTTTTTTGAAAGGATTGCAGATCAGTTTTAAGTGGCATGACTGGTATAGTGCGAAACAAATACAATAACCGTGGAAGAATATTCATTTTTATCGAGTGTAGTCTGCCAAACCACGACGGAAGGTGGAGTTGCCATCCATTTAGGTTGGCGTTTATAGAGTATCAAGTAATTCTTTGCGTACAGGGTCTTTAATGTGGGTGTCAGGCTTATTCCCAAGTAGGGAAGGGCCTCCGTCTCCCACTGGAATTTGTAGGAGCGCTCGAGGGTCTGCTGAATGGTATCTGGTAGAGATATGTTTAGGGCCCGTGATTTGTCATCATTAATTGATAGTCCGGAAATTACCAAAAAAGGATGAAATATGGCGTATAGGTTAGGAAGAGTGGTAATTGGTGAAGAGGTAACCATCAATATGTCATCTGCAAATAGCAGACACTTATGCTCCCTGTTTCCACATGTTATCCCCCTAACATCCTGGCTGGATCGGATCTTGATTGCGAGGGGTTCCATTGCTAAAATAAAAGCAAAGGGGACAGAGGGCATCCCTGTCGAGTCCCTCTCTGTATAACTAAGGGTTTTGTAGAGTAGCCTTTCAGCATTAGAGATGCCGTGGGTGCGTCATATAACATACGTAATATAGTTAAAAACTGATGCCCGAACCCATATCTTGAGAGAACATTGAATAGGTAATCCCAAGACAGGGTATCGAACGCTTTATGTATATCTAATGAAAGTTATATATTCTATTTTAATCTATTCTGTTCTATTGTTTTTCTTTTCTATAATTTTCTATTTTATTCTCTTATCTTCTATTCTATTATTTTCTATTCTATTATAATCTTTTCTATTCGAGTTCAATTTCAGTCTATTCGAAATTGGAATTCATTCTATTCGAACTTCGGAAGATTGTTCTATATTATACCAATAAAATTCTACCGTATTCAAAAAAATTCTACTGCATTCGAAAAATTTCTACCGGATTCTAAAACATAAAAAAATTGAATTTCGGGAGATTGCTATATATTATATTATTTCCGTTTTATTATACAGTATTCTTTTCTATTGTTTTTCTATTCTATTCTTTTCTATTCTTTTGTATTCTCTTATGTTCTATTATATTATTTTCTAACCTTTCCTATTGAAATTCGAATTTGAATTCATTCTATTTGAAATTCGAATTTCAGAAGATGGTTATATATTCTATTTTAATCTATTCTGTTCTATTGTTTTTCTATTCTATAATTTTCTATTTTATTCTGTTATTTTCTATTCTATTATAATCTTTTCTATTTGAGTTCAATTTCAGTCTAATTGAAATTGGAATTCATTCTATTCGAAATTCAAAAGATTGTTATGTATTATACCAATAAAATTCTACTGCATTCGTAAAAATTATACCGCATTCGAAAAATTTCTATTGGATTAAAAAAAAAAAATTTTCGAATTTCGGAAGATTGTTATATATTATATTATTTTTTCTATTCTATTGTATACTCTTATGTTCTATTCTATTCTTTTCTAACCTTTTCTATTGAAATTCAAATTTTAATTCATTCTATTTGAAATTTGAATTTTGGAAAATGATTATATATATATATATATATATATATATATATATATATATATATTCTATTTTATTCTATTCTGTTCTATTGCTATTCTATTCTCTTATTCTCTATTCTATTCTTTTTTATTTTTATTTATTCTATTCGAAATTTGAATTTTGGAAGATGGTATATATTCTATTTTAATCTATTCTGTTCTATTGTTTTTTTATTCTATTATACTCTTATTTTCTATTCTATTACTATTCTTTACTATTCTTGTATTCTTATTATATTACTTTCTAATTTTGTATTCTTTTTTTAGAAAATCAATGTTTGTTTTTTCTAATTTGTTTCAAATTTGTTTCCAAATTCTATTCAAATCAAATTTCATCCGAAATGTTTTAGATTTGAAATGTTATTTCGGATTCCTTTAATATTGTTATCGGTAATTCGGATGCAAAAATGAACAATTCGTCCGAATTTCGATTTGGAACTAAACGAATTGCACATGTCTACTGAATGGGAATTTTGTATCATAGTACTGCATCACAGCTGAAAACGTAATAGTTCAGCTTGTGGCTGCAGCACAGTCCTATTGACTTCAATGGGAAAGTTTCACAGGCAGTGCCAGCTGTGAAGCTCACCCGAGTTCATAATGGCATTAAAAGCAGGCATTTGAGAGGCTTTAAAAATGCCCCTCAAACGCTTATGCACAAGATACAATAGACGGCACATAGTGCTGTTCACACTAAGCGTTAGCATCACATCGCTTCAAAATAGAAGCCTCATGTTGAGTTAGGAAGCGTTTGAAGCCTTTCAATGCCTCCCATTCAAGTCTATGGTAACGCTTCGCAACTGCTCTGGCAGGCAGTTGCGGGGCGGTTGCAGGGCGTTAGGAATAGTTCATTTACTGTAATGGAATAGGTGTTTGTGGAGCAGTTTTAACGCTCGTCAAATGCTTCAAAACTGCCCATAGGGCGTTTGGGGAGCATTATTAACGCTTGTAAAATGCCCCATACTAAAGCTCATTTACGCCTGTCTGACGCCCATACTAATGTCTTACAAATGCTATAGGAGCATTTGTTGAGCATTAGACATTTAGTCGTGTGAACAAACCCTTAACATGTCAAGTTAGATTGGATGCACCATGACGCTAAACACCAGAGTCACAACAATGTGTACTCACCCGAGCGGCTGATAAGTTCATTCAGAGGTAGGTGGTCAGGGGGTGGTTCTGTTTAATCATCCTCTTTTAACCACTTGCCAACCGTCAACCGCAGGTTGACGGCGACAAGATGGCTCTCCTGGGCAAACCGCCGTCATCAGACGGCGGCTGCCAGATCGCGTATTGTGAGCGCGCGAGCGCCGCCGGAGGCACGCTCGCACGCTCACTGTGTTCGGGGAGGGCCAGGGAGCGGGTGCGGCGGACTCGATCTCCGCCGGCTACCCGCGATGCCCCCCCCGGAGTGAAAGAACGGAGGTCCGTGTAAGTAAACACGGACCTCCGTTCTGTTAGAGGGGGAAGGGAGTGATCACAGCCTTCCTCTACATGGAAGCTGTGATCACTCCCCTCCCCCTGCCATTCAAACACTAAGGCAGTTAGAACACGCCCAGGGAACACAGTTAACCCTTAGAGCGCCCCCTGCAGGTTAACCCCTTCACTGCCAATGGCATTTACACATTAATCAGTGCATTTTTATAGCACTGATCGCTGTATAAATGCCAATGGTCCCAAAAAAGTGTCAAAATGTTCCGACATGTCCGCTGAAATATCGCAGTACCGCTAAAAATCGCAGATCGCTGCCATTACTAGTAAAAAATTAAAAAAAATAAAAACCCCAGAAATTAATTCTCATCATCCGTAAACGCGGCAACTTTTGCGCAAACCAATCAAACGCCGATTGCGATTTTTTTTTTATCACAAATATGAGGAAGAATATAAATCATCCAAAACCGATGAAAAAAAATTTTTTTTTATATATTTTTTTTTTGGATTTGTATTTTAGCAAAAAGTAAGAGATTTGGTTTTTTTTTGCAAAATTGTCGCTCTTCTTTTGTTTATAGCGGCGATCAGAAATGACGCAGCGGTGATCAAATACCACCAAAAGAAAGCTCTATTTGTGGGAAAAAAAGGATGCAAATTTTGTTTGTGTACAACGTCGCACGACCGCGCAATTGTCAGTTAAAGCGACGCAGTGCCAAATTGCAAAAAGGGCTCTGGTCAAGAAGGGGGCAAATCTTTCTGGGGCTGAAGTGGTTAAGCCACTGTTAGATGTAATCTGGTCATCCCTTTTTTTTCTGGGGCATGCATAGCAGATCTTATTTTTCAATATCCTGGGGGGGTGATATTTTGTCACGCTCTGTTTACTTTGTGAACCAGACAAATGACTTTGGAGATTGTCAGTGTTTTCATATTGCATTCATACTGTTTAAATACTGATCGTCTTAGTTTCCAATAGTTCTGTCATTTTTCAGATTGTCAGTAAAAAAAAGTTCTCGGTCAGTAAATTTTTCATGATTTGTCAGTAAAAAAAGTCACTGAAGGTTGGCAACCCCAATGTAGGACCACCTTACAGATAGATAATACCATTACAGTTGACCAGATTAGATATTTTAGTCTAGACGCTGATGTCCACAAAAAAGAGGTCAGCGAAACATAGATATCAAGGCGAAATTTAGCAGCATCAGTATGCAATGGTTAACCACTGCGCGCTCCTAGTTCCACATTATAATTGTTCTTTGTGCACAGGGCAATATGATGAGAGATGTCAGTCTACAGATTGTGATTGGGAACAGATTAATTTCTCAGTTAAAGGTGCTAAACAAGTATTGATACATTACCTTCACCAATACAAGGCTCTGTAACTTCCAGCATTATCAACTGCTTTACTACTTTCTTAACAGTCATCACAGCACAAAGGTAAACCCCAGAGTCTTCCTTTGTCAGGTCTGTGATAGTGACATTCAGGCCGTTGTTGGTGAACTCCAATCTATCTTTGTAACGCTTGTAGGAGGTGAGGTTCTCTTTCCCAGGGAACACGGTCCATGCCGCAGAGAAAGAACCGACTTCCGGCTTACTGCAGCTTAACGTCACAGACTCCCCGGCTCCAACTTTAATATTCTGTACCTCTTCCTCATAGGGATCTGTTGTAGAAGAACAAACTTCTAAATAAGCCTCAATGTAAAGCTTCATAAGCAAGCTGTAAATCTCGAAGGGAAACGGCATTATATTACAGTTTTTTTGTATGGTTGCAAAATCAAATACATGGAAATAATTTTCACTACGATTAAGAAGTTCATCCGAACTCAGAAGTCATACACACAACCACACACTCACACATATACATACAGTATATATACATACTGTATATACACAGATCAGCTATAACATTATGACCACTGCTAAGTAAAGTGAATAACACTGATTATCTCACTTCAATGGCATTTCAAAGAATAGATTTTATCTGTCCTATAAAGAAATTACCACTATTTGATTTGATATCTAGTTAATGGTACTCCTCCTATTGAATGGATTGCCGTAATCCATGTCTGCAATGATTTGGATGAACACTGGAGGCCGCTCTTTCAGGTTATATCCTGTTTTTGAATTTAGAATATCTTAAGAATTAATTGGTTAGTACGAATAACAAAATTGGTTTATAGATTAAGGTGCATTACTAAGAGTAGGAGTTCACAATTTTATATATAATTTGTAATTTTAATAATCAAGGATATTTAATAAGCAAATTGGAGTTGTATTGTGTATAGGAATTTATTTATTTATTTATTTATTTTAGGTACTTATATAGCGCCGTCAATTTACGCAGCGCTTTACATATATATATTTTACATTCACATCAGTCCCTACCCTCAAGGAGCTTACAATCTAAGGTCCCTAACTCACATTCATACACATACTAGGGACAATTTAGACAGGATCTAATTTTACCTACGAGCATGTCTTTGGAGTAAAAGTATCTAATAATTGCTATGGATCTAATTTAAATATACCCTACATTTGTGAGTGTTCTGGTTTGTTTGATCCCGATTGATGGAACTAAATGAGGAAAATCAGTTTTCAAAATGTGAGTTTGTGGGATATAGACAGCCTCTATTATTGACATCTGCCCATAATCAAGATGGATGAATTGGATCGGCCACTTGAGACTCAGAACGAGGGTTGGTGCTTTATGTCTAATATAAATAGCGGTGAGTGAGCACTCAGTTGACGTGCCCCAGGATGACCTCATTTGATGATGAAACGCGTCAAAAGGAGGGATGTGCTGACATGACCGCGTTGTTCGTGTTCCCGGAAGGACGGGTGTTTTATGTGAACCGGCCAGCTTATGTTAACCTGCATTTATTCTTTTGACTTCTTGTAAGTGCAAACCCCCTTTTTAACCAATAAATGTGTTAATGGTAATACACTACGGCTAGAATTTTTCTCTTTTGGGGATTGCATTGGCATGTCGGCTTAGTAGAGGCTGCAGCGTGGTTTCTCTAGGTCCTCTTGGCTGCCTCCGTGACATGCTCTGCAGTTGTTTCTGTGTTTTTGCTGGTTTGTCTTGTCTCCGGTTGTGTTCCTGCAGTCAGTTTCACCGGGGACGAATTGCTGGACATTCGGCAACACATATCTCCCAGTGTGTTTCCTGTTTTTGACTGCTTTGATGTTTTGGACGTTATTGTTGGTGGAATGGTTGCACTGACTACACGCTTCAAGAGGAGGCGTAGACGGGGAAAAAGAGCTAGCGCGCTCGTGAGACTCAGAAAACGCAGATTTCGAATGCCATTGCTTAGTATTCATCTGGCAAATCTTCGCTCTCTACCCAACAAAACTAATGAACTGCTTCTGCTCTTTCGGTCAAATAAGGATTTTTCACACTCTGCTGTTCTGTGTTTCACGGAAACTTGGCTGAATGATACCATACCGGACAGAGCACTCCAACTGCCGTATTTTTGGCTGTTCAGAGCGGACCGCGAAGCAGAGTCAACGGGGAAATAGTGCGGCGGTGGGGTATGTTTTACATTAATGAACAGTGGTGTACAGATGTAACTGTGTTAAAGAAGATGTGTTGCTTAAATTTGGAAACACTCTTCATTAACTGCAAGCCGTTTTACGCGCCGCGGGAGTTTCATTCATTCATTCTGGTGAGTGTGTGGAAAAGTCTAAAGAGGACCACCAATTACAAGACACCACCCCCCCAGCATTGTGGAGAATCAACGACTGGCAGACGATCTGAACGAGTTTTACTGCAGGTTTGAAATAACACCCATCACCTGCCCTGAACGCCTCCCCACACAATCATTCACACTATTTACAACTCCTGCAACTCATTCTGTACACCTCTCCAACAACCATTCACACCATTCACACCTTCTGCACTCCCCCTTTCTCCCACACCGGCAATTCAGATTAGTGAGGATTCGGTGCGCTAGGTCTTTCGGAAGCAGAAAAGGAAAAAAGCACCAGACCCAGATTGTGTTACACCAGCCTGTCTGAAATCCTGTGCTGAGCAGCTGGCCCCCATTTTCACAAAGATCTTCAACAGATCACTGGAGCTGTGCGAAGTCCCTTCATGCTTCAAACGCTCCACCATCATTCCTATCCCAAAGAAATCCAAAATTACAGGACTAAATGACTACAGGCCTGTGGCTTTAACATCCGTAGTCATGAAGTCATTTGAAAAACTGTTGCTGGCCCACCTGAAGGACATCACTGGACCCTTGCTGGATCCTCTTCAGTTTGCCTACAGAGCAAACAGGTCTGTGGACGATGCAGTAAACATTGGACTGCATTATGTTCTGCAACACCTAGACACACCGGGGACTTATGTGAGGGTCCTGTTTGTGGACTTCAGCTCGGCCTTTAACACGATCATCCCAAACCTTCTTCTGTCCAAATTACCTCAGCTCTCCATGCCCACCTCCGTCTGCCAGTGGATTAACAGCTTCCTGACAGACAGGCAGCAGCTAGTGAGGCTGGGAAAATACACATCCAGCACCCGTATAATCAGCACCGGAGCTCCTCAGGGCTGTGTTCTCTCCCCACTGCTCTTCTCCCTGTACACCAACAATTGCACATCTAAGGACCCCTCTGTTAAGCTCCTGAAGTTTGCAGACGACACCACACTCATCGGCCTCATTCAGGACGGTGACGAGTCTGCTTACAGACAGGAGGTTAACCACTTCCATACCGGGCCTGTTTTTTGGGTTCTGTGTTACGACTTAAAAACAGGTATTTTTGCTATAAAAGTACTTAGAACCCCCAAACATTATATATATATTTTTTGCAGGACTTACTCCGGCTACTCACACCACAGCAGACGTTTGAAGTCCTCGAATTGTCTCCCCAGGAATCTACACGTTAACAACCACATGTCCCTCTTCTCGTCACCCCTCTCTTGTGTCGGGACTCCTCGAGGCCACGACTAATATGCCCACGACCTACACATAAAAGGGTCGGAGTGATCGACGACGGACAGACAGTCCTTCGACAATTAGGTGACCGTCTGCCTCCACCCGTACCTCTCGACTCCATTAAACCTGTCTTCTTCCAAACCCTACTAGCAC
>BLSH010180881.1:437236-449480 GCA_018402905.1 Glandirana rugosa
TTTAATGAACATTGAGGATGGAGGTATAAAACCATTGGAATTATTATATACAGTAAAGATATCAATTGAAAGTAATATATTATTAAGGTTACCAAAATATGGAGGT
This sequence comes from Glandirana rugosa, assembly GCA_018402905.1. Taxonomy (NCBI): domain Eukaryota; kingdom Metazoa; phylum Chordata; class Amphibia; order Anura; family Ranidae; genus Glandirana; species Glandirana rugosa. The sequence continues at coordinate 437,343 of BLSH010180881.1, forward strand.
AGGAGTTACAAGTAATTTCTATAATATCAAGGTGAGTTTTGTACAGGGCTGGTGCAGAGATTTTTGTCACCCTAGGCGAAACCTCATTTTGCCGCCCCATTTGGCTCCGGCCCTGAATCCACCCCCTTTGCCCTGTCCATGCATACGTTGGAGGTGGCGGAGTTGGAGATTTTTGCAGCACCTCCCTACCTATTTTGTTAGCCATGGTCCACAGGCCAGCACCCGGCCTAAAGTCAAATAATGGCAGCACTGGCTCGCTTACTCATGCCAGCCATGGTCTGCAGGTATATGGACAGGCTGGGTTAGTATATGGACAGGCTGGGTGGTATATGGACAGGTTGGGGTAGTATAGGGACAGGCTGGGGTAGTATATGGACAGGGGCTTGGCGCCCTGGGCATCAGAGCGCCCTAGGCGGTCGCCTACTCCGCCTAGTGGTAGAGCCGGCCCTGGTTTTGTAGTAGGGGGTACCATCAGAGATAAGGGAGTAGATGTAAAGGAAGAATTGAGGTTAAGGTGGCAGGATAGAGAAAAGAAGGAAAAAGAGAGAAAAGAAAGTAAAATACAGTGGGTACGGAAAGTATTCAGACCCCCTTACATTTTTCACTCTTTGTTATATTGCAGCCATTTGCTAAAATCATTTAGTTCATTTATTTTCCTCATTAACGTACACACAGCACCCCATACTGACAGAAAAACACAGAATTGTTGGCATTTTTGCAGATTTATTAAAAAAGAAAAACTGAAATATCACATGGTCCTAAGTATTCTGTACTATTTGTATGTCACGATCAAGAGTCAGGCTCGGAGGTCAGTGGTAATAGTAGTGGAAAGTCTCACACAGAAGCTACACAAGCTAATTCCCTTGGTAGGTGATGCGGACTCACCCGAGACACCAGGTCTAAGTGCTAACCAGTCTTTACCAAAGCTCCTGATGGTGGAGATGGGTTTTTACGATCCTCAGGATCGCCCCACCAGGCAGTGAGGAAGCCAGGGTGCACTAGTAGATGTAGCAGGTAGGGATCAAGCAGAAGCATAGTCAGTAACTAAGCCAAAGGTCAGTAACAAGTAGTACGCCTCAAAAAACAGGTGAAAGGAATCCAAAGGAAGGAGACCTTGAGTATATAGAACAATAAATTTGTCCTGTACCACATCCTATTACTGTAACCCAAAAAAAAAAACATCTAACCTTAGAAACTATCAGGACTTTAACGGTACCATAAAAGAAATGAATAAAATGTCACATTTTATTTGTACAAATGTTAAAGTAGTTGTTAAGCCACTGTGACTTCTTGCTACCATCCCCTCGGTTATTGTAAATGATTTGCCCAGTGTTTGTGGTCCCTTAGTGGTCCCTTAATCTGCCTGTAAAAGGTGCATCTCTGTGATGTTTAGCCAGAGCAAAATTGCATTTGTGAAGAAAAAATTGTAATTTATTATCGCGGCTGTAATGTATTGCTGGCTCCCAGAAATATACAGAAAAAACACAGAATTTGCAAAGGGTCCCCCACCCCAGTCCTTCAGGTTTGGTTTGGATTTTAAGGGGAACTCCACGCCAAAATTGAAAAAGAATTTGATGTGGGGTCCCCCCTAAAATTCAGACCAGACCCTTATCCGAGCATGCAGCCTAGTCAGCCAGGATGGGGGGGGGGGGGCAAGCGAAGCGAAGCCCCTTTAATAAGGGGGCCCCCAGATCCCGACCCCCCTATATGAATTAATATCGGGTAGTGTCAAAAAAGAGAAAAAAACCACAGAAGACAATTAGGGACAAGTCCTTTATTAAAAAATAAAAATAAGTGTCCCCCATTGTAATCCATCGTCAATCACGGCGCGCAACGGACCTAAAAAAAAAACCTGCAACAGCTCCTCCTCCATGGAAAGGCTCCCGCCGACTGAGCTCTTGTTGTGACAGTTTATTTATATGGTAGAACGGGGCCACTCGGTGACATAGGTGTATGACCCGCTCCCTCTGGCATCACATGATGTCAGAAGAGGAGGGGGCGCTCGCTTACATCACCGGGTAGCCCCGCCCTGCCATATAAATAATCTGTCAAAACAAACAGCAGGCAGACTTCGGGAGCCCTCCCAATAGGGAGGAGCTGTGTGCGCCGTCTTCCCGCATTGCATTATGGGGTGCTCCGCGGCGGCGAAGTCACTGCGAACACCCCACAATGTTCTACATTCAACGACCCACGGGCCCATCCCTAGAAAGGACAGAGAGGACAGAGGAGAGCTGCGGATGATGGAGGCATGTAAACTGATCACTGTGTCAGTTAAATAAATTGATCAACCTCCCATACCCCACCAGACATAAAAAAAAAACCACCATATAACGCGTACAAGGGGGAACCAAGCAGTAGTGTCCAACACAGGGGTCTTGCTACCACATGTAGGGCCCTGTGTTGGACACTACTGATTTAGCCATTAGAGACACGGTGTTGACATTTGATGTGAAGAACCTCCACTTCTTTGGTTGTTAATCTGCTGATAGCTAACAATTTATTATCAATAGATTTCTATGAGATCTTGGCAAGTCTAAGATATGTTTTGTGATGTTTAGGGTATGTGGTGATTTACTACATAATACTTTGATTAATCAGAATTGTGCGGACGAGCCCACTTCTTTTTTTGCCTGCGTATTGGCCCTTTGTTATGCCTCCCTGCAGCCTGAGAGAATCTGATTTTGAAGCAACTCATCTGTTTTTGTAAATAGTTGAAGGTGTTATTTGGTGTGTTGCATTTCTTTTGTATTTTATTTGTGCCTGGTGGGAGGATAGGAGGTTTATCAATTTATTTTGTACTTATGAAAAATGATATACCTATGCATATTTTTCTTAATTGTATGTCTTTCATTTCTAGAATTAATAGATCTTTTATTGGATAACTGTCATAAGTGAACATGATAATCTGGAGAAGCGGTGTGTAGTCTTGAAACGCGTTGTTGAATCAACACACTTGACAGTCATTTCTTACATGATATAAGTTTACTGATGTACAAAAATTGTACATGTTTTTAATGGCACTTTGTATAATAAAACTTCTAATATGTTTTATATGAATACTTGGTGTATCTATTTGATGATATGAAATACCGGCAAGCCATCCTTGAACGCACTTGCATTCTTTTCCTTTCCTAGTTTTGATATTTTGGGTTGGTGAATTCCCGGTATAAACCATCTTTTTGACTCCCATAGCTGTCTTCTGATAGTCCCACTGCACATGTAGCCCTGTTGTTCCTGGGAGTGTGACTATTGACCCCCCAAAATACCTTGTTTGAACATAGCTATGTCCCATAGTTTGAAATCCTGCCTCAACACCAGGTTGGAAAACTGTAGGTGAAGGTGTTTTATGTTAAACAATGACATAGGGGTGTTGAAAGATTTTTCTGGCTGATATTTATAATGGCATTAGGCAAAATGCAGTAGTACCATTTAGCGTAGATAGTATTTTCTGCTCAATGGTGAGATTCATAGGTCCTTGGAATTTTAAATCTGTGTAATCACTCCAGGCAGTTGATAAAGCACTTAGGTTTGGGATTCTCTGTTTCTAACCAGCAATATATGAACTGCTCCTGTGATCCAGCTCTCTTCAGTGACTCCTCATCTGTATTCTGATCAACTGTAGTTTTTGGTTCAAATGTGTTATGATGTTGAGATACGCATCTGGGATTAGTGGGGTATTTCTCATTAAAAATTGAGGTTTCACAAATTCTGCACAAAAAAAATTCCATTCACGAAAATCTGAATTCTATTTTAGGGCCCATACTTTGAAAAATTCTTGTATCCTATCCTGCACTTGGAAAGTTAATGCTATAGCATTCTACTTTTCTAGGGGATTAAACAGAAGTCTTGTATACAAAGGAACTGTCTGGACTGTAAACTGGTGGTTCCCTTTTTTCTCTATTTCTGCTGAGGTGACCTTCATGTGAGACCTGCTAGAAACAGGAGAACGCTCACACAAATGTCTGGCAAAATTCTATATAGTTTCATTCTACAGCTCCTCATCCATGCCTACATCTTCTCTTTCTTTTCATTGTTCAGTTAAATGTGTTAGTGGAGTGCTGGGCCCCCAAATACAAATAAACTTTTGATTCCAATGTGGAGGCAGCACTTTTTCAACCAGGGAGAGGGGGCATCAGGTCACCTGACGGCAGGTGACAGGTGCACACTGCTGGGATCAGGAGCACACCGCTAAGGATGTGGACCCTTTGCTGACTGCTGTGAATGGATCTCTGGGTGGTTCAGGAAAGCAGGTCCACTGGAGCACAGAAAAAGATTACACAGGGAGCTAGAGCATGAGTTTACCCAGGGCACGGAGTCTAAGAGCCACCAGGTTTTCAAAAGAGCCTCTGATGGTGAGGATGGACTTGGCTGCAACTGGCTGCAGGTCGTGGCCCCCAGGGTCTCCCAGCTCACACTCACAGCTGGCTACTGGTGGATAGAGAGGAAAGAGCAGTGCAGGACAACAAGGGATAGTCAGTAGGATAGCCAAGAGTCAGGGCAGCCAGCAGACAGGGGCAAACAGGAGAGCATGCCAAGGTTGGGGTAACAAGCAGACAGGAATAGTCAATGAACAAACCAAGGTTGGTAAACAGAATCAGACGAAGAGCACACGACAGGAACAACATACAGGAAGCCTAACGCACAATGTTGATCCGCAGCGCTAGCTTGCACTGCAAGGTGTTATATAATGTTCCTAATTAGAGGCTGGGGTGGAGCCCTGCTGAGGGAAGATTACTTAAGCACACAGGTGAGGGGTACATGGTCTCTAAGCTGAACACAAGCAGACAAGACATGAATGTTACTGCAGTTTCATGAGTTTCTTACGAGGCCTCCCCCTCCCCCACTTGGGCCCAAGTTTGGTTGGAAACCTCAAATGAAACCTCCTCACAAGACGAGACGCAAATACCTCAGATGCAGGGATCCAGGACCTCTCCTCAGGACCAAACCCTTTCCACTGCACAAGGTACTGAAGATTGTCTTTACAAAGCCGGGAATGCAGAATTTGACTAACTTCATACTCCTGACTATCCTCAGAGACTGGAATCAGGGTATGGAGAGGACGATAGAACTTATTGAGGACTAAAGGCTTCAGAAGGGAAACATGAAAAGAGTTTGAGATCCTGAGGGTTTTAGGGATCCGAGGTTTAAAACAAACCGGATTAAGCTTATCAATCATGATATACAGCCCAATGAATCTTAGGGAAAATTTTAGAGAAGGAACCTGGAACTTGGTATTCCTGGTGGAAAACCAGACTTTGTCCCCAGGCTGTAGAGAAGGCGGCTTACACCTGCAATGGTCGGAACAACCTTTTAATTTATCAGCAGCTGCCTGGAGGGAATCATGAACATTATCCCAAAGAGAATTGAATGATTGTTGAACCATGGCCAAAGCTGGAATGTCCGGAGAACAGGTCACAGGAAGAGGGAACTTGTCACGTACCAGGTTGTGAGCCTGACAGTCGGGGGTGGCCTCTCCTACGACTCTGGTTCGAGGGACCGCTGGGAGTGAGACAGCAGCCACAGGAGCATGGTGAGGTATGAGTGCCTGTGGAAGTTCAGGAGTGTCCCACCAGCAGATGGTCAGAAGAGGTGCTGGAAAGGTGCTCTGCTTGAGGAATTGAAAATGCAGCCAGGCGGGAAGTAGAAGCAGTCCAGAGGGACTGGGTGCTGGTGACGGAGCAGGATACTTGAGGAGGCCGGATGGACACAGGCACAGCAGCGGAGTCAGGCACAAGCAGGTTTGGCAACAGGCTGGCAGCGAGGTACAGAGGATCAGGCAGAAGAGTATTCAAGACAAGCCGGGTTCGGGTGCAGGCAGATATCAGCGGTGTCAAAGCAAGCCAGGTCAGTTAAACAAGCAGGAACAGATAGCAGGTAAACACGGGTAACGCTGTAGATCAGACAGCACCCTTTCTGAGCATCAGCAAGGTTTAAATGGCCCGTTTGGTGCCGGGACTCACTCACGCGCGCACTTCCCGCACGCACACAGGCATGCACATGCGCCGTTGTGCACCAACCTGAATGGAAGTTCTTCTGATGGGACTTTACTGAGAGATTTTATGCTGGTGATCTTCCTGACAGAGCTGAGGGTGTTTTCCATAAACTGTAAGAAAAGGTGTCTTCTGAGAACTGAAGCTGACATGTTTGTTATGAGAGAATTCCGCCCACTGAGTAGAGATGACCAATCATCATGATGAGCTGAGACTAAAGTTTGGAGAAAGACCTATAACTCCTGCTTAACCCTCTCAGTCTGTCCATTGGATTGAGGGTGTTAAGAAGAAGAGAAATCCAGGACAATATTGAGGAATTTGCAAAAGGCTCTCCAAAAGCCAGATTTAAATCGAACACCCCTGTCCGAAACACTATGGGAAGGAATCCCATGGAGACAAAAGATTTCTCGAACAAAAATGGGGACCAAAGAGGGAGCGGAAGGGAGACCAGGAAGAGGCACAAAATGAGCCATCTTGGAGAACTGGTCGATTACCACTCAAATGACTGTATTATTCTCAGATAGTGGAAGATCAGTGATAAAATCCATGGCAATGTGAGACCAGGGCTCCTTAGGAATGGGTAAGGGCATGAGGAGACCAGCAGGAGCTTGTGTGCAGGACTTAGTCTGGGCACACGCATGACAAGCCTTAATGTATCCTTTAACATCCAAACGGAGAGTAGGCCACCAGTAGTAGCGACTGATGAGCAGAAAGGATCCGAGGAACCCAGCATGGCCTGCCACACTGGAATCATGTCCCCAACAAAGGATCTTAGCTCTTAGTTCAGTGGGGACAAAGGTCTTGCCAGGAGGAATTTTTTGACTCCAGAGTGGTAGAATGGGCAAGAATGCATGCGGTCAGAATGATTGGCTCAGATACAGAGGTGGGCTCCTCATCCAGCGTGTCAAATGACCTAGAGAGTGCATCAGCCCGACTGTTGCAGGAACCAGGTTTGTATGTAATAGTGAAATTAAAATGAGAAAAGAAAAGGCTCCACCTGGCCTGTCTCGGATTCAGTCATTTGGCATTCTGTAAGTACTGCAGATTCTTATAATCAGTGAAAATTGTTATGGAGTGAGGGGAACCTTCCACAAGATGATGCCACTCCTTTAAAGCCAATTTAATTGCAAGAAGTTCCTGATCGCCAATGGCATAATTTTTCTCTGCCTGAGAAAAATTTTGGGAGAAAAACACACGTTTGACATTTCTCCTCTAAGGATTGAAGAAGCACTGCTCTCACCCCGTCCACTACAACAAAAATGTATCCCCAGGATTAGGTCTCCTCAAGAGAGGTCCAGAAACAAAGGCCTGTTTCATATCATTGATAGCAGAGACAGCATCAGGAGACCACTCCTTGGTATTCGCACCCTTCTTGGTCAAGGCAATAATATGTGCAGCAATTGAAGAATAATTCTTAATAAACTGCCTATAATAATTGGTGAACCCAAGAAATTGCTGTGTGGCCTTGAGGCTGGCAGGAAGAGGCCAGCTGGTAATGGCCGAGACCTTTCCAGGACCCATACGAAGCCCAAAACTGGAGACAAAACATTCTAGAAACAGGACCTCAGAACATTCAAAAGAACATTTCTCCAGCTTGGCATACAGGTTATTTTCCCTAAGGCGCTGAAGTACAACCCGGACATGGTTTCTGTGGGCAAGCAGATTTTCCGAAAAGATGAGGATGTTGTCCAGATAGATGACAACAAACTAATAAAGCGGATCCCTGAAGATTTTGTTGACAAAGTTTTGGAACACAGCTGGGGCGTTACACAGCCCAAAGGGCATAACCAAGTATTCATAATGCCCATCTCTAGTGTTAAACGTGGTTTTCCATTCGTCGCCTTCCCTTATCCGGATCAGATTGTATGCACCCCTGAGATACAACTTGGTAATAATGGAGGCACCTTTCAATCTGTTGAATAGTTCAGGTATTAAGGGCTATAGGTTCTTGATTGTCACTGCATTTAAGCCTCGATAATCAATGCAAGGTCTTAAGGTACCATCTTTTTGGCAACAAAAAGAATCTTGCTCTCGCAGGCGACAAGGACTTCCAGGTGAACCCTTTCTCTAGGTTTTCAGCGACATACTCAGACATGGCTTGGGTCTCTGGGATGGACAGGGGGTAGGTATGACCCTGGGCAGTGTCGCCCTAGGAACAAGGTCAATGGCACAGTCAAAGGACCTGTGAGAAGGAAGCACTTCAGTTGATTTCTTGCAGATCACATCCTGGAAATCGCTATATGCAGCAGGAAGGGCAGAAGATACTGAGGTGTTGGCAACAGAAAGTCTTTCTTTAGGGGCAACCTTGAGTAGGCAGGATGAGAAACAGGGGGAACCCCAGCTCAGGATCTACCCAGAAGTCCAGCCAACGTGTGGGGAATGGAGCTGTAACCAGGGAAGGCCCAATACGATGGGGGTAGAGGCCTTAGGTAGGTTAAGGAAGGATATCTCCTCCAGGTGGAGTATTCCTACCGACATCTTAACAGGAAGGGTCTGGAAGTAGATAGAGCCCCCTGGAAGAACAGTGCCATCGACCGCCGAGACCACCAATGGAGTGACGAGGAGTGAAAGGGCAAGCTTCATGGAAGATGCAGTTCTCCGGTCCATAAAATTGCCAGCAGCTCTGGAATCCAGATATGCCAAGACCGAGTGAGAAGAAGCGCCAACATGAAGGAATACCAAAAGAAGGAGATGAGAAAGTGATGTTTCTGGGTCCAATACTTCACCTTCCAGATGTATTAGACCCGAGCGTTTCCCGGACGAAGTGAGCAAGTGTCACGAAAATTACCTTAGCCCCCACAGTAGAGACACATGCCCAGAGTTCTGCGCCTAGCACGTTCCTCAGGAGACAGCCTGGTTCGGCCCAGCTGCATAGGTTCCTCAGCTGGTAGGGGATGCTCCACGGGTCCCAGAGCAGGGAGCTCAGGCTGACTAGGGTCCAAGGGGTGATGGCGTCTTTTTTCTAGGGTCCTCTCCTGAAAGCGAATATCGGATTGGTTACACAGGGAGATCACCTCGTTCAGATCAGCGGGGATGGTTCTTCCTGCTAGTTCGTCCTTCACTCTGTCAGACAGGCCCTGTAAAAAGGCTGCTACTAAGGCTACATTGTCCCAGTTCAGCTCAGCAGTTAGAATCCGAAAATGAAGAGCATACTGTCCCACAGAAACAGACTCTTGGCGGAGGCGTAAAAGGATGCTGGCCGCTCAAGAGACACGACCTGGTGCCTCAAAGATGTTCTGAAAGAGTTTCACGAACATAGACAGACTAGAAACCACTGGGTCATTCTTCTCCCACAGAGGGGGAGCCCAGGCTAAAGCCTCGCCGGACAGGAGGGAAATAATATAGCTCACCTTCGCCCAATCAGATGGGAAGTTTTGAGGCTGGAGCTCAAAATGAATAGTGCACTGGCTGAGGAACCCCCTGCAGGGCTTAGAGTTCCCAGAGTAAAGGGACGGAGCTGGCAAATGCAAAGGGTTCATGGCTGCGACTGTGATTGGAACAGACACAGCAGCAGGCTGCGGTTGAGGTTGTTGAGCCGGAGGTCCTAAGGAGGCCTGAAGCTGCTCAAAGCGGGAAGCCAAATCCTGGAGAAATCGCATCACCTGGGTCTGATTAGACCCCTGGGTCTCAAGTCTGTGGACTATGCCGTGCAGTGGATCAACTCCGGGGAGCAGCACATCAGCTGGGTCCATGGCCGATCAAACTGTCAGGTCACCTGACGGCAGGTGACAGGTGCACACTGCTGGGATTAGGAGCACACCGCTAAGGATGTGGACCCTTTGCTGACTGCTGTGAATGGATCTCTGGGTGGTTCAGGAAAGCAGGTCCACTGGAGCACAGAAAAAGTTTACACAGGGAGCTAGAGCATGAGTTTATTCAGGGCGCGGAGTCTAAGAGCCAGCAGGTTTTCACCAGAGCTTCTGATGGTGAGGATGGATTTGCCTGCAACTGGCTCCAGGTCGCGGCCCCCAGGGTCTCCCAGCTCATGCTCACGGCTGGCTACTGGTGGATAGAAAGGTAGCAGCAGTGCAGGACAACAATGGATAGTCAGCAGGATAGCCAAGGGTCAGGGCAATGAGCAGACAGGGACAGACAGGAGAGCACGTCAAGGTTGGGGTAACAAGCAGACAGGAATAGTCAAAGAACAGGCCAAGGTCGGGGTATCAAGCAGACAGGATTAGTCAAGGAACAAGCCAAGGTCGGTAGACAGAATCAAATGAAGAGCACATGGCAGGAACCACACACACACAGGAAGCCTAACACATAATGTTGATCAGCAGCGCTGGCTTGCACTGCAAGGTGTTATATAATGTTCCTAATTAGAGGCTGGGGTGGAGCCCTGCTGAGGGAAGATTACTTAAGCTCACAGGTGAGGGGTGCACAGTCTCTAAGCTGAACATAAGCAGAGAGGTAAGCAGACAGACAAGACATGAATGTTACTGCAGATTCATGACAAGCCAGCAGTGTAGGTGAAGGACCTGAGTCCAAGGCGTTATTATTCACAAATCACAAATAATAGCCAATGCATTTCAGGGGCTCAGCAGTCCTCCTACATAAGGGTTTTGATGCTAACTTTGGGTTTTAAAGGTTACTGGACCACACTTCTGGGTAACAAAAAATCGTTGTAAAATAGTACTCATTCGGGTCGATGGCCATTCAGCTTGTCCAGTTACTCAACTGAACACTATTTTGCAACTTTGACAATCTGACCAGTGACTCAAAGGAGCACTTTTCTAAATACCATGAACTGCTGTCCTGTAACCTTCCAAACCCATTGTAAGCATCAAAGCCCTGATAAAAGGGGACTGCTGAGCTCTCAAAATGTGTTGTCTACTATTTTGGCCTCTTATTGTGATTTACCCCTTTCCACCCTTCCTAGCATCCCTTTAACTGGACTATTATGCCTGGGAAGGGGGAGGCAGGATGGTCTGCCTAATCACTTGACCACTGTGATTGGCTGTCACAGTGGTCACATGATTGGGAGCCAATCCTGCTGGCTTCCAATCATTACGAGAGAAAGGAAGCTGTCTTCGACAGCTTGGTCATTGTGCTAGGAGTACACAGTGAGTACATTCTCAGCACAGAAACCCCAGTTGTCCATGGGCGCATATGTGCAGCATTTGGACATTAAAGTCCACCCTCTTTTCTGTTGTACATATGTGGATGGCAAGAGGGTAATAGGGACTTGCTGGATCCATGTTACACTTGTGGTGCTCTCGTGCTTTATATTTATAGATCGCAGTCTGGGCTACACAATGACTTCATGCCACCTCATTCCGCTAGAAGCTTCTGGCATCAATGACATCCTTTGCAATGCATGGTGCAATGGACATAAAGCCACACAAAAAATATAATGAGGAAATTACATTATGTAAGTCAGAGATAAGGTATTTGCAATGGTGCTGCAATTTTTGCCATTTAGAAAGAATGTGTGAACCTGTTGTGATATAGTGGGCTTCCCAGTGAGTCCATATCAATTCACCCTCACCACCACCAACAAGGACCATAACAGCCTGCATAGTGTGATGGCTAATTTCCTCATTCTTTGCCCACCAGCAGATGTGGAAGACTATGGTTATGGACAGCAGATTGAAAAGATAGTTATGGCTTAACATAACTGTTCAATGACAACAAATGACCCTATTAATATTTGTGTTATAACAGTGTAGTGTGTTGCAGCATGGTAAAATGCATCCGTGTTTTAGCGCACCACAGAGCACAGATGTGAACCCTATATGCATTGTGGTGCTCTGAAATGACAAAAGGGACCTTCAATATTCCAGGATCATATAGCTTTACCTCTAGTAATGTTGTGTACCTCATCCAATACAAAAAAAATGCAACCAAGGATCGTATGTAAATGTACAACATATAAATATATATTCATCTACAATCACCTCAAGCAGAGTGGTTCTACATGTTTTTATTTTTTTTGTATTTTTTTTTTAAATAGAGTTTAATTGCCCTCTTGTCAGTGCTGTCCCTATGGGGGTGTGGGGGTGCAGATCGCACCCGGTAACACCCACCAGAGGGGTAACACCTGTCGGCAGCAGCTCCACTAACACCGCACCGGGGGATCTATACTGATGGAGGGAGGGTGTGTTCTTAATGGGGGGGTCTATACTGAGGGAGGGGGTCTGTACTAATG
>BLSH010180881.1:461315-482522 GCA_018402905.1 Glandirana rugosa
GGGGTGGGTAGGAGTGGGTTAGGTAGGAGTGGGTTAGGTAGGAGTGGGTGGGTGGGTGGGTAGGTAGGTAGGTAGGTTCGAGGGGTGAGCATGGATGGATGGATGGGTGAGCATGGATGGATGGATGGGTGAGCATGGATGGATGGGTGAGCTTGGATGGATGGATGGATGGGTGGGTGGGTGGGTGAGGATGGATTGGGTGAGGATGGATTGGGTGAGGATGGGTGGGGGGTGGATGGCTGGGTGGGTGGTGGGTGGCTGATGATGGCTGGGTGGGTGGTGGATGGCTGGGTGGGTGGTAAATGGATGGTGGGGGGTGTATTGTGTCACCTAGCAGCGCTGTGGGCATTACACATCGCCCACAGCGCTGCAGCACGTCCTCTCTCCCCCCTCTCTCCTCTCACACTGCACCAATCGGTGCAGAGAGGAGAGAAAAGCCGGCGCTTCCGCCGGCTTGTTTACATGTGATCACGCCGTCATTTGACGGCGCGATCACGTGGTAAAAGGCCGCTCACAGCGGCCATTCACCACGATCCGTGATCAGTCGGGTCCCCCAGACCCGACGGTCACGGATGTTCCCATGTGCGCGCCCCAGGGGGCGTGCGGGAAGCGCAATTCTGGGAGGACGTCAATAGAAGTCCTCCCAGAATTAAGCAACCGCTCTGTAGACGTTATTTGTCTATAGGGCGGTTGTTAAGTGGTTAAATCTATTTCATATGAATGGGAACAGGCACAGATGAATTAAAATTCAGCTGGTCCCTGCTGAACCGTCCAAATTTTGATCCATTTCCTACGGCCAGCTTTAAAGTGTCTGAGAACAGTAGGATAATATCTGATTGGTAGCTTAGGGTTACTGCTCTCTATTCAGTACAATGCCTTAATAGTTAAAGGATAAAAATTATAGTAAATAAGTGTAGCGCCCCCGTAGTATAGGTGCGTTTTTGTAGCAGGGTTTTGCTAGGGAAGGCAAAATTTAATCAGGCCTGAGTATAAGAGCAGGCCTGAATGTTTTGATAATGGCCGGGTGGAGTGGCTCAGGGAGGATTGAGTTGGTTCAACAGATGAGGTCACCAGGATCTCCCACTTCTTTCTAGAAACCTGGAGGAGGGTTTCTGGTCAGAGATCTGGGAGATAGATGGAGCCATCTGGAGTGTTCTAAGGAGCCCTGACCAATCCCCAAGCAGGATTGAGAGGGGGCAGGCCTCCTTAAATACACTGAGTCAGCCCAATCATGAGAAGAGTGTAGGGTGGTAGTCAGAGATGTAGCAGAAGGCGCTGTGGAGGCCTCTACCCGGAAGGTCGTCCCCATCTTGGAGGGTGACCTTGAGGCCTGGAGGTTCGGGGGCAGCCAGGAGTGGATGTGATTCCTGGAGTCGCACAAGGGAACAGGAAAACAGCGGAAGAGAGAGACTTTAAAGTGATCCACTGGTGTTGGTGAGTGACAGACCCTGGAGATAGGAGAGAAAGTGCTGGAGCAGGCTGGGAGAGGAATTGTGGACAGTCTGTGGAAGCCTTGTGAGCCACTCAGGCGAAGGAGTGTAACTGAGGAAAAGCAGGTCGGTGGGACCTGGAAGAGGAATGGGCTGGGAGTTGTAGTCCATCAAAGGCCCGGCTAGCACTTGAGTACTTTGCTACATATTCTGGGGCTCGTGATCCCTGGCCTATAATAGGCATTCCTGAGGTCCTGCTAACACAGAGTAGGCCTCACCATTTGCTAGCCGCGGTGAAGAGGAAGGAGTAGAGAAGCTTGATAAATTTCCTTTCAGGCTGGAAACAAAGTGATGTGCTGGAGAGAAGTAAAAGAGTGATAATCTGCAAGTTCTGTGCTAGAGAGAGAACTGTAGGAGAAACGGTCAGCAAGTTGAGTGCTGGAGAGTTGTGAGGAGTAATAGTCTGCAGAAGGATAGCCTGCAGTGCAAGTGTGCATATACAGGACTGTATATGGAGTTTGTGTACCATAATTCTTTGGGTCCCACAGTCATCCCTTATCCCCATCCAAGTTATTTCCCCTAAATAAAACAACAAAAACAAGAGCTGTCCTGTTCAGTGTCTCTGGATGTGTGATATATGGTGTGATTGAGGGCAGCTATAAGGTGAGCTACTACTACCAGTCACTCTCAAGGGAGCACATGGCTACATAAAATAATAATAATATAGCATATGCAATTGCTACACAAGCCTTAATGTAATTTAACCCCTTGGCGCCGGCCGCATGCAAATATGCGGCCTCTCGGCGGGTGGGTCTTAGCGCAGAGCGCCCGCATATTTGCGTGCATTAGTGTAAATACAGCTGTGCCAAAAGCGTGCACGGTTAACAGAAGGCTCCCGATTGCTACTTGCAATCGGGAGCTTGCCAATCAGGTGGTCACATGATCATAAACCCCTTAAAGGGCCAGGAGGTGCCGGCTCTAAGGGGTTAATGTTATTAAAATCACCTTTCCTTTTCAATCTGCAGCTGCTGTCATTTTCTGAGCTGACTGAGCTCTCTTTGTTTTGACATTTTATTTATAGTGAAGGGCGGGGCCATCCAGTGACATAATTGAGTGACCCGTCCCTCTGACATCACGTGACGTCAGAAGGGGGCGGGTCACCCGTACGCCACCTGGTGGCCCCGCCCTGCACTATAAATAAAATGTCAAAACAAAGCCAGTGCAGACAGTGGCAGCCCTCCCATGAAGGAGGAGCTGTGCGCTCCATCTGCGGCAATGCATTATGGGGCACTCTTCAGCAGCAAACCAGACAGCAGAGCACTGCGTCTTGAGCTCACCCAGTTGTGTGCCAATAGCAAATTAATATTCGCTATTGTCTTCCTGATTCTCCTCCAGGTCAATCAGGAAGCTGTTCCTGAGACCCCATTGGCCAGGGAATCTTAGGATCCACTTCCTGTTCGGCCCAGAGAAGAAGGCCCGGAGCAAAGCCATTATAGGAACAATGTGTGCAGCAGGGACGGCTCACCCGCAACCACATTCTGCACTCCCTGGCTCGGACAGTGGAGGGAGGAGGAGGGGAGATAAGAATGGTATCCCGGCCAGGACTCGTCACCTGCCCCCTTAGGTAAGGAGGCCTCTGATTGCTGACTTCCCCCGTTGGTCCTTCTCCCGCTGGGGGGAGGGTGATCACTGCCTTCCCATTCATCCATCTCCTGTGGGGACGGGGAATGGCGTTAGTTTAACACCCTCCCCCCCAAAATAATGACCACCAGCAGCCACTGGGTACACGGGAGCAGGAACAAGCTGGCGGGCACTGGAACACGAACAGGGTAGCAGGTCAGGAGGCACATAGATCAGGGGCACACAGCAAAGCACTAAGGTCAGATGGAGTAGCAAAGGGATGGTGTCAGTAGGGCAGTAGACGGTGTCAGAGGGGCAGTGGATGGTGTCAGTAGGGCAATGGATGGTGTCAGTGAGGCAGTGGATGATGTCAGTAGGGCAGTTTCTGGTGTCAGTAGGGCAGTGAATGGTGTCAGTAGGGCAGTGGACGGTGTCAGTAGGGCAGTGGCTGGAGTCAGAAGGGGAGGGGATGGTGTCAGTAGTAGTCAGTAGTGTGATTGAGGGCAGCTATAAGGTGAGCTACTACTACCAGTCACTCTCAAGGGAGCACATGGCTACATAAAATAATAATAATATAGCATATGCAATTGCTACACAAGCCTTAATGTAATTTAACCCCTTGGCGCCGGCCGCATGCAAATATGCGGCCTCTCGGCGGGTGGGTCTTAGCGCAGAGCGCCCGCATATTTGCGTGCATTAGTGTAAATACAGCTGTGCCAAAAGCGTGCATGGTTAACAGAAGGCTCCCGATTGCTACTTGCAATCGGGAGCTTGCCAATCAGGTGGTCACATGATCATAAACCCCTTAAAGGGCCAGGAGGTGCCGGCTCTAAGGGGTTAATGTTATTAAAATCACCTTTCCTTTTCAATCTGCAGCTGCTGTCATTTTCTGAGCTGACTGAGCTCTCTTTGTTTTGACATTTTATTTATAGTGAAGGGCGGGGCCATCCAGTGACATAATTGAGTGACCCGTCCCTCTGACATCACGTGACGTCAGAAGGGGGCGGGTCACCCGTACGCCACCTGGTGGCCCCGCCCTGCACTATAAATAAAATGTCAAAACAAAGCCAGTGCAGACAGTGGCAGCCCTCCCATGAAGGAGGAGCTGTGCGCTCCATCTGCGGCAATGCATTATGGGGCACTCTTCAGCAGCAAACCAGACAGCAGAGCACTGCGTCTTGAGCTCACCCAGTTGTGTGCCAATAGCAAATTAATATTCGCTATTGTCTTCCTGATTCTCCTCCAGGTCAATCAGGAAGCTGTTCCTGAGACCCCATTGGCCAGGGAATCTTAGGATCCACTTCCTGTTCGGCCCAGAGAAGAAGGCCCGGAGCAAAGCCATTATAGGAACAATGTGTGCAGCAGGGACGGCTCACCCGCAACCACATTCTGCACTCCCTGGCTCGGACAGTGGAGGGAGGAGGAGGGGAGATAAGAATGGTATCCCGGCCAGGACTCGTCACCTGCCCCCTTAGGTAAGGAGGCCTCTGATTGCTGACTTCCCCCGTTGGTCCTTCTCCCGCTGGGGGGAGGGTGATCACTGCCTTCCCATTCATCCGTCTCCTGTGGGGACGGGGAATGGCGTTAGTTTAACACCCTCCCCCCCAAAATAATGACCACCAGCAGCCACTGGGTACACGGGAGCAGGAACAAGCTGGCGGGCACTGGAACACGAACAGGGTAGCAGGTCAGGAGGCACATAGATCAGGGGCACACAGCAAAGCACTAAGGTCAGATGGAGTAGCAAAGGGATGGTGTCAGTAGGGCAGTAGACGGTGTCAGAGGGGCAGTGGATGGTGTCAGTAGGGCAATGGATGGTGTCAGTGAGGCAGTGGATGATGTCAGTAGGGCAGTTTCTGGTGTCAGTAGGGCAGTGAATGGTGTCAGTAGGGCAGTGGACGGTGTCAGTAGGGCAGTGGCTGGAGTCAGAAGGGGAGGGGATGGTGTCAGTAGGGCAGTAGACGGTGTCCGAGGGGCAGTGGATGGTATCAGTAAGGCAATGGATGGTGTCAGTAGGGCAGTGGCTGGAGTCAGAGGGGCTGTCACGTACCTGGCGGACGAGTCTGACTTATGCAGGGGTTCACCTCTAGTGCGGCCCTGGTTTGAGAACCCCTAATAGTGCAAACAGGGAGTTCAGGAGCACAGGGGGGCACGAGGGCTGGACTGGATCACTTGGTGGTGTGTGATGGTCGACTAGAGCTCGTGCTGAGCAGAAGAGTAGTCGTGCGGTCCGGGTCGGCAACTGGCTGGCTAGGTGGTGCAAATGGAGCAGGCAGGCGGGTGGTCAAGTGCAGGCAGGGTCGGCAACGTGCGGGCAGCGAGGTACAGGTGGATCAGGCAAAAGAGTTGTCGTAGACAGGCCGTGGGTCAGGGCAGGCAGAAATCAGCAAAGTCCAAGGAAAGCCGGGGTCACAGGTACAGGTAAAGTCTCTCAGAGTAAGGCAAGGGGTCACAGGAACGCTGTAGAACCGACAGCATCTGCTACAGGGAACAGTTTGATTAAATGAGCCGCTTGGCGCCCTCGGCGCGCACGGGCGCGCAAAAGCGCACGAGCGCTCGCGAACGTGCACAGGCGGCCAAAACGGCCAGAAAATGCTGATCCTAACAGGGGCAATGGATGGTGTCAGTATGGCAGTGGCTGGTGTCAGTAAGGTAGTGGATGGGTTCAGTAGGGCAGTAGACTGTGTCAGTCAGGCAGTGGCTAGAGTCAGAGGGGCAGTGGATGGTGTCAGTAGGGCAGTAGACGGTGTCAGAGGGGCAGTGGATGGTGTCAGTAGGGAAATTGATGGTGTCAGTGAGGCAGTGGACGGTGTCAGTAGGGCAGTGGCTGGTGTCAGTAGGGCAGTGGACAATGGCAGTAGGGCAGTTGACAATGGCAGTAGGGCAGTTGACAGTGGCGGTAGGGCAGTGGATGGTGTCAGTTAGGCAGAGGATGGTATCAGTAGGGTAGTGGTTGGTGTCAGTAGGCCAGTGGCTGGTGTTAGTAGGGCAGTTGATGGTGTCAGTAGGGCAGTGGCTGGGGGCAGTAGGGCAGTTGACAGTGTCCGTAGGGCAGTGGCTAGTGGCAGTAAGGCAGTGGATGGTGTCAGTTAGGCAGTGGACAGTGTCAGTAGGGCAGAGGTTGGTGTTAGTAGGGCAGTGGCTGGTGTCAGTAGGGCAGTGGCTGGTGTTAGTAGGGCAGTGGACAGTGGCATTAGGGCAGTTGACAATGGCAGTAGGGCAGTTGACAGTGGCGGTAGGGCAGTGGATGGTATCAGTTAGGCAGAGGATGGTATCAGTAGGGTAGTGGCTGGTGTCAGTAGGGCAGTGGCTAGTGTCAGTAGGGCAGTTGATGGTGTCATAGGGCAGTGGCTGGTGTCAGTAGGGCAGTGGCTGGTGTCAGTAGGGCAGTTGAGGGTGTCAGTAGGGCAGTGGCTGATGTCACCCCCGCAGATCACAAGCGCTGAATTCTCAAAGATCTGATCTCCCAGGCTCGGATGATCACTTCAAGATTGGAACACCCCAGGTATCTATCAAAAGTGAGTACACCCCTCACAGTTTTGTAAATATTTTATTATATCTTTTCATGTGACAACACTGAAGAAATGACACTTTGCTACAATGTAAAGTAGTGAGTGTAAACCTTGTATAACAGTGTAAATTTGCTGTCCCCTCAAAATAACTTAACACACAGCCATTAATGTCTAAACAGCTGGCAGCAAAAGTGGGTACACCCCTAAGTGAAAATGTCCAAATTGGGCCCAAAGTGTCAATATTTTGTGTGGCCACCGTTATTTTCCAGCACTGCCTTAACCCTCTTGGGCATGGAGTTCAACCAGAGCTTCACAGGTTGCCACTGGAATCCTCTTCCACTCCTCCATGATGACATCACGGTCCTGAAGGATGTTAGAGACCTTGCACTCCTCCACCTTACGTTTTAGGATGTCCCACAGATGCTCAATAGGGTTTAGGTTTGGAGGCATGCTTGGTCAGTCCATCACCTTTACCCTCAGCTTCTTTAAGCAAGGCAGTAGTCATCTTGGAGGTGTGTTTGGGGTCATTATCATGTTGGAATACTGCCCTGCAGCCCAGTCTCTGAAGTGAGGGGCTCATGCTCTGCTTCAGTATGTCACAGTGCATACTGAAGCAGAGCATGATCCCCTCCCTTCAGAGACTGGGCCGCAGGGCAGTCTCCGTACATGTACATGTTGTTATTCATGGTTCCCTCAATGAACTGTAGCTCCCCAGTGCTGGCGACACTCATGCAGCCCATACCATGACACTCCCACCACCATGCTTGACTGTAGGCAAGATACACTTGTCTTTGTACTCCTCATCTGGTTGCCACCACACACACTTGACACCATCTGAACCAAATAAATTCTTCTTGGTCCCATCAGACCCCAGGGCATGGTTCAAGTAATCCATGTCCTTAGTCTGCTTGTCTTCAGCAAACTGTTTGTGGGCTTTCTTGTGCATCATCTTTAGAAGAGGCTTTCTTCTGGGACGACAGTCATGCAGACCAATTTAATGCAGTGTGCGGCGTATGGTCTGAGTACTGACAGGCTAACACCCCCCCCCCCCCCTTCAACCTCTGCAGCAATGCTGGCAGCACTCATACGTCAATTTCACAAAGACAACCTCTGGATATGACGCTGAGCACGTGCACTCAACTTCTTTGGTTGACCAAGGCAAAGCCTGTTATTAGTGGAACCTGTCCTTTTAAACCGCTGTATGGTCTTGGCCACCATGCTGCAGCTCCGTTTCAGGGTCTTGGCGATCTTCTTATAGCCTAAGCCATCTTTATGTAGAGCAACAATTATTTTTTTTTTAGATCCTTAGAGAGTTCTTTGCCATGAGCTGCCATGTTGAACTTCCAGTGACCAGTATGAGAGAATGAGAGCAATAACACCAAATTTAATACACCTGCTCCCTATTCACATATGAGACCTTGTAACACCAACGAGTCACATGACACCGGGGAGGGAAAATGGCTAATTGGGCCAAATTTGGACATTTTTAGGGGTGTACTCACTTTTATTGCCAGTGGTTTAGACATTAATGGCTGTGTGTTGAGTTATTTTGAGGGGACAGCAAATTTACACTGTTATACAAGCTGTACACTCACTACTTTACATAGTAGAAAAGTGTCATTTCTTCAGTGTTGTTACATGAAAAGATATAATAAAATATTTACAAAAATGTGAGGGGTGTACTCACTTTTGTGAGATACTGTATGTGAATCCCTTAAACATATTCCATGAAAAATTAGCATTCAGTGTTGGTGTACACATACACTGTGAAAAAAATATATTTACAAAACATCCAATAATTTTATAAGTCCACTTCAAAGAACGTTCCAAAAGTGAAAAATGAGAAATGTGCTATCTATCCACACAAAGCAGTGGCGGCCCGTCCATTAGGGCACTGCGCCCTGAGCCCACCAATTTGTGTATGAATATTGTCACACCGATCCTCCTCCCGGCCAATCAGAAAGCGGGTCACCCGACTGGCTGAAAGGACAGAGGAACCTATTGGACACCTAGGAGGAGGAGGAGGGAGGAAACACACAGCGGAAGCCGTCGTGATGCAGAGGAGATGCGATGGAAACTGCCGCCCGTTGCCGTAGGATCGCTGCCCGCCTGTGACCTAGATGGGGTAAGTGCAGGGCTGGATGACTGACCGAAAGCGTGGGGTGGGGGTGGTTGTTTGCCGCCCCCCCCCCCCAACCCAAAAAAAAACCACCAGCCGCCACTGATGCAAAGATTTTATAAATCTTGGGTTATTAGCTTGGTGTGCCACCAGATAGATGACCTCCTCTTGTACTCTGCCCTTTTGGTTAAGCAAACTTCGCTAGGTACCGGATGCTCTGCTTGGGTGCACTCCAGTCTCTCACATCTTACCTTTACTGAACCATTCCTTTTATATTATATATGCAATTTGAGTGGCAGGAGTTACACTATTAATGGTGCAGCAGTTTCTTTTATAGAACATTCACTTGGTTCTATTTACATAGCAGTGCATAACTACCTCACACACAGTAACACAATACACCACCATGGATTGAAATCCTGCAGCGCCTGCAAGACGGGCCTCCTCAAGAAGGCACATGGTACAGCCCGTCTGAAGTTTGCCAATGAACATCTAAATGATTCAGAGAAGGATTGGGAGAAAGAGCTGTGGTCAGTTGAGACCAAAATTGGCATTAACTCGACTCAATGTGTTTGAAGGAAGAAAAATGCTGACCCTAAGGACATCCCTACAGTCAAGCACTGAGGTGAAAACATTAAGCTTTGGGGCTGGTTCTCTGCTTAAGGCCAACTTTGCCGTATTGAGGGGTCAATGGACGGGGCCATGTATTGTAAAATTTTGGATGAGAACCTTTTTCCCTGTATTTCCCAGAACACTGAAGAAGGGTTGGGGATGGGCTTCCAGAATGACAATGACCCAAAACATACCGCCAAGGCAACAAAGAAGTGGCTCAACAAGAAGCACATTAAAGTGGATGTAAACCCGATTAATGAAATTTGAGCTGGGCACATACATCTGCAGTGTTTTGTTATCTCTCTTCAAAGCCCTATGTCCCGTAGTTGTATCCTGCTCCATTCTTCTGTTATCATCCTGATAACTTCTGACAAGTTCTCTGACACGTGATAAAAACAGAATGACATAGGGGCGCAATATGTGCCCACGTACATGGGATAGCGGCCGCCCTCCTTCTCTCTGCTTAATATTATTGTGACTGTAAAAGCATGCTTTATGTTTGTGATTTGGTACTGTTTCATTAAGAGACCTGGCGTGAGGTACTTGTTCAGGTATCACCTAAATGGCCAGGTAAGTCATGTGACCATAGAAGCTTCCAGAACTCACCTGGCCGGTTATAAAAAGCTGCGCTCACCTGGGCTCATTGCAGTTGGCTGGACACTGGACACTGATCCTGCGGGTCCGCCATGAAGACTCTCCTCAGACAGCTGCTGGAGCGGGCGGAGAGTGCTGGGGGAGACTAGTGGATTCGCCGGTGCCTGTCCGTCCCAGCTGAAGCGGACGGAAGGCAGGAAGATCATATGGGAGAAGCAGCGGTTCTGCCGGGAACATCCAGCGTCCCTCAAGCTCCCTCCGCCATTCAAGAAAGGCCGTCACCTGCCCGCAGTCGCCGGCACAGCCGTGCAGTGGTATGGCCTGATGTTGCGAGAGCCGAAGAGGAGGAGCCTGTGGGTGAGCAAGTAAATGACGTTGCTGCTCCTCCGGCCTTACGAAGTGGAGCGAGGCCAAAGCGCGCTTTGTCGTTTTCTCCTGGGAGGCGCAGCCATGGGCGGAGTCGTGTTCGGTGCACAGCACAACCTGCTCAAGCTACACATGCCACATAAGCACAGGCTGCGGACCAAATGCCGGAGCGGCCATCCAGGTGCCCCCTGCTGGAAGCTTCAGCAATGACACCTACTATTGCTCAGGAAGGTATTTTAACCCCTTCTGTCCCTCATGTCAGCCCTTCTCAGTCTGTGCCTATGGGTCACCTGCCTTTGCTTGATTCGTTAGTGTCTTCTTTTTCGAAGATAGCAGAAGCAGTGATTGCCCAACAGTCGTCAGTTGTTCCCCTTTTGTCAAACTCTCCTGTTTCAAGTCCGTCTCCTGTGTTAACCTCTTCCCATGTTTGGGCTCCTGGTGTTAACATTCCTGTTACTAATTTTAATAATGAATTGGTAACCCCCACTGTTGATTTGCTTAGCCATGCTTTTCCCGAAACTGCTATTAGGGAGGTATTGCCATGTGATATGTCCCCATTAGGCTTTCATTTGTCACTTCAGGTAAAAGAAAAAATTTAGAAAGGGGAGTTCATCGACATCTTGTCATTGCTTCCTTCTTCTAAAGAATTTCTTAAAATAGAAAAAAAGTCAGAGGAAAAGTCAGAAGAGGATAGAAGGAGGCCTGTATCCAAGACCTTTATTAATTGGCTACAGGCTTTTTGCATATTTTCTAGCATTATGGGCGAAAAGTTTCCTGACCGCTGCAGCGGTCTCTTCCAACATTTAGAGATAATTCTTGAAGTCTATAGAAGTTTTGGGGGCCTTGGATGGTTCTATTATGACGAGTCATTTCGTCAAAAGATGGCACTTTATTCCACTTTAAAATGGGGAATGAAGGATGTGGGCTTATGGCTCAATTTGATTATTCCCTAAAAATCTTTATCAATCAAGCAGGTGCCCTCTAACAACAATTCTCAATACCCATATAGGTGGGGGTATTGTTTTGCATGCAATGAGGGTCAATGTATGTGGGGTGCTTCATGTCGTTACAAACATGAATGCTCATTTATTGTTCTGGCCCTCATCCTCTAGCTAGGTGCTTCAAGAAATCCACCCCCCAATGTGCATAAGGATATTTTTTCCAAAAACCTGCACGTCAGTGAGGCTGGAAAGAATGCTACATTGGTTAGCAGTGTACCCAGACAGGGAGAGGGCCAGCTTACTAATTAAGGGTTTTAGTGAAGGTTGTCCTTTGCCTTCTTTTGTTGGACCTGGTTGCCTCCCAGTAAAGAATTTGAAATCAGTAGAAATGTACCAAGACATTGTTAGGGAAAAGATATGGAAAGAAATTTCAGAAGGTAGAGTGGCGGGCCCTTTTCGCACCCCTCCTTTTGATCATTTCCGTATATCCCCCTTGGGCATTGTGCCCAAAAAAGAACCAATTTCCTTCAGAATAATGCACCATTTGTCCCTAAGGGTGATTCTTTAAACAATGACATCGACTCTTCCCTCTCTTCGGTTTCTTATTCGTTCTTAGAGGATGCAGTCAGCATTATAAAATCCTGTGGCAGAGGTGCTTTGCTGTCCAAAACCGACATCAAATCTGCTTTCAGATTGCTGCCTATATCTCTTTTATCTTTTAACTCTCTGGGTTTTTGTTTTGAGGGTTTTTATTTCTTTGACATGTGCCTCCCTATGGGATGTTCTCTGTCTTGTGCCTACTTCAAATCTTTTGCTTCTTTTTCACAATGGGTCGTCACCGTGGAAACGGGCTTTGACACCATTATTCATTATCTCGATGATTTTTTTGTTTATTGGTCCAGCAGGTTCTAATGTTTGCCTTATTCTTTTAAACTCATTTATTGGTATCTCAGACTATTTGGGCATCCCTTTGGCCACTGAAAAAACTGTCCTGCCTTCCACATCGCTTGATTTCTTGGGCATTACCATTGACACCTTGTTTATATAGTTTAGGCTCTCTGAAGCGAAGATCGTTAGATTGAAAGCTTTGATTTCCGTTCTGCTTCATAAGCGCAAGGTTTTGCTTAGGGAGCTTCAGTCCCTGTTGGATCTCTTAGCTTTTGCTTCAAGGGTGATGCCGGTAGGTCGAATTTTTTCTTGGCGCTTGTCTTTAG
Source organism: Glandirana rugosa (assembly GCA_018402905.1). Taxonomy (NCBI): domain Eukaryota; kingdom Metazoa; phylum Chordata; class Amphibia; order Anura; family Ranidae; genus Glandirana; species Glandirana rugosa. The sequence goes on from BLSH010180881.1 coordinate 473,724, forward strand.
CTACTGCCAGGTTAAAATCTCCATTCTCGCATATCTGACTGTCCAAGGATCTGAAGGAGGATCTGTCTATGTGGCTTCAGTTCTTTGACCAGTATAATGGGAGATCAATGTTTCAGGACGATTTCGTCTTTGCAGCAGACTTGGATCTCTTTACTGACGCGGCCGGCTCAAAAGGTTTTTGCGGCAGTGTGGCACACTCACTGGCTGTGTGGTTCCTGGCCTGAATCTTGGGTTCACAGCAAGGCCATTAAGAACATTGTCTTGTTGGAATTTTTTCCCACAGTGGCAGCCTTTGAGCTTTTGGGTTTGCAATTTGCAAACAAAAGAATTTTGATCCAGACTGATAATAAAGGCGTGCTTTTCGCCATTAACTGTTTGTCATCTAAGTCTCTTTTTGTGATTAACCTGATTCTATATTTTGTATTGCTCTGTTTAAAATATAATATTTGGGTTAAAGCTTTATACATCCCTGGTAAGTTTAACCCAGTGGCGGATGCTTTATCATGTTTGCAGATGTTGCGTTTTTAGTCAGCTCCATCCTCAAGCGGATCGCGAGGGTTGCGTCTGTCCGGATCATCTTTGGAGTCTAATCTAGACGTGCTGACTGCGAAAATCAAGAACTTGCTGTCACCTCACACTTGGTCGGATTATTCAGCAGCCTGGAATAAATGGTTGCTGTTCTGTCGGAATTTTGGCATTCACCATTTTGGGCACTCTGAAAACTCGATTTTGTCTTTTTTATGCTTATTAATGCATGACCATTTGTCTCATGGTCAGATAGTCAAGACACTGGCGGGTATATCTTTCTTTTTTAAGTTACATGGTCTACCCCCAGCGAATGTTTTCTTTTCTGTAAAGCCAGCATTAAAGGGGTATAAAAAATACACTTATGCCCGTGACTTTGGATATATTACAGCGACTTTATTCAGCTGCTCGGGTGGTATGCTTCAATCATTTTGAGGAGCTGCTTTTCCAGGCAGCTTTCTGTTTGGCCTTTTTTGCAGCCCTTAGGGTATCAGAATTGGTCTCCTCTAATATGCTAGGTACCTCCGGGCTGATACAGCAGGAGTGGCCGCTCCCCCCCTTCTCTCTGCTTAGTATTATTGTGACTGTAAAAGCATGCTTTATGTTTGTAATTTGGTACTGTCTCTTTAGGAGATCTGGCGTGAGGTACCTGTTCGGGTATCACCTGAATGGCCAGGTAAGTCATGTGACCATAGAAGTTTCGAGAACTCACCTGGCCGGTTATAAAAAGCTGGGCTCATTGCAGTTGGCTGGACACTGGACACTGATCCCCCACCCTCCCTCCCTGTCGCAGGCACTTTTTGTGTTGGGTCACCCTTCAATCAAGGGGGTACTATAGTTGATGTTTTGTTTATTTCTGCTTGAGTCCTAAGACTGAGCATGATTTTCCATGAGTATTTTATTGGGTTGTTAATATATATGATTGATATTTGGTTTAAATTAAATATAAATAAAAAACAAAAGAAAAATTGATATATTTACCAATAAAAGTGCCATTATTTAGCCATACATGGTTGTCAGTGTTGTTATTTGTTATGGTGGGTTTTTTTGGGGGGGCGGTGGGAGTGTTGTGGCCTGCGCTCCCATGAGTTTTGTGTTGGGGAGGATGCTATAGATTAGCAGAGTGCTGAACTATTCAACTAACAGATCTGAGAGTCTCTACCTATGAGCAGAGGGGGTTTGTGCCTTTCCTCCAATTAGCTGTCTTGTCTGTATGCCCAGGCTTCACTGCAGTGCTGAACAGGAAAATCTCCCAACACTATCTGAACTTTCTAAAGAATGTCAGGGCCACGAAATAATAAAATAAAGGAGTGGCCCCATGGCATTGTCACCTTAACACCCATTTGTTTTATAAATACATTTCACTCTTATTAGAGGGCTATGATGATTGTTAAGTGCATGTCTCTCTATGGCTGCTTTGCTGGTTCTTTCTGTTTTGTGTTTCAGGTGACAAGCTGCCTGCTGTTGCTAGGAAGATTTACCTCAGCTGCTGAGCACTGGATTGGTGACAAATCTTTTGGCGGGAAACATCTAGCCAATGAGTGTAACCTTTTACCTCTATCCTCTCCTGTCACTGGACGGAGTCAGCATCTACCTCAGGTCTGTCAGCTGGTGTTAGAAAAAGACTGAGTGTGGATTCCTCTAATTCATGGAGCAGCAGCAGCAGCTCTATTTAAACTTCCTGCTTCCTGTAGCAAAATGCTGTCTGATCTACAGCATGTTAGTGAGTTCCTGTGACCTGTCTTTCCAGTCTTCCTGCATCTGTGACCCGGCTTGCCTGACCTCTGATTGAACCCTGCCTGTACCGACCCTCTGCCTGCCTACGACCACGTCTCTGCCTAACCCTCTTGTACCTCAGCTGCCTGCACGTTGCCGACCCTTCCTGTACCCGACTATCCGCTTGCCTGAACCACTTGTACCGCACCGCCAGCCCGTTGCCAACCCAGCCTGAACCACCACCCTTCTACCTGCACGAGTTCCAGTGGACCTTCACCTGCCATCTGTAACCAAGTCCAGCCCTCGTGCCCCCCTGTGCTCCAGAGCTCCCTGTCTTCAGTACCAGGGGCTCTTGAACCAGGGCCGCAAGTGAGGTTGCCCCCGCATAAGCCAGACTCAACCACCAGGTACGTGACAGCTGGACTCACCTCTGCACTCTCCTCAGCCTTCCGGCTGGATCTTTTGACCTGCTTTCAGCTCAGACTGAATATTCTACTTCATGAACTACTTCAAATGACTAATTCCCCTGGAGGAAGGCTTGCCTCAGTCATTTAATTTATTTATTTTTACCCCCCCTCAGTTATCACTGGTGACAACTGTATCATCACTTACATCTATGGGCCCTGTGCCTGTATTATACCCCGCATTCCTGAAGGGCCAGGACTACCCTGTATATTGATGGTAATAGGTTATCTGAGTTCAGTCAGGGAACTTTTCATCCACCTGTAGGCAGACCTGGACCTACAGCAAGACCATAGAAGCATCACATCACTACAGGGACTTTACTGGGACCAGAAGATGAGGACCACTATCTGGATGCGTCAATGCACAGGCTGACAGGACACGAGCTGAAAGAATACGCAGGATAAGAAGGCTCTACTCTTCTTCAGATGCCACAACGCCACTGTTCCTGCCACCATAAGCCAGGTAGGCAGCGGGTCTGAAGCTGCTACCATGGGCCGACAGCGCGATCAACACCTCTCCAATAGGACAATCATTATGATCATCACAGACTAGGGTTGAGTGAGGGCTCTGAGGGCTGGGAATGTACACAGATTTCACATTGTACTGTCAGCTTCAGTCTCCTCTGTGTCAGCATCTTCCCTGCTCAGTGTGCTCTGTCACCCCTTCCTGTTCACTCTCCTCTCTCTAGTACTTTCATTTATATTTCATTTATCACACTTCTGACCTGCGAAATGTCTTCATTGTGTGTTCATTTGCTGCAGTTATAGCAGGTACTGTGCTAGGATGGTTAGTGCTCCTGTCCAGTATACAGCATGTCAGGATTATTAGGGAAGATTGTGTGGTTACAGGTGTGCCTTATGGCCCATACACACGATCCGAAAATTGGACCAAAAATACCGCATACGATGCGATCGTACGATAATAGAATTGTTAGTACACAGCTTGTGTTAGTGCACAGTTCATCCGATAATATCCGAACGGACAAGCATGAAAATTTTCATCGCATGGTGCCCAATCGTACGATTTTCGTTTAATCAGTATAGTTGTCGTCTGACAATACATTACAAATACACTAAAACACATGACATCACTTCCGATTTTTTATTCTGTCGTACGAGAATTTTCGTGACTTTAGTACATTCTTCCAATTCGATCTGAGATTAGCATGCAAAAAAAAACGGACGATCTGTCGTCCACTTTTCGGATCATAACAGGCCGATCAGCCAGTTTATCATCATTGGCTTTTCTGAGGGTTTTATTTACTTCCTTTACAGAAATTAAGCTGTTTAACCACTTCACCTCCGGAAGAATTTCCCAGTTTAGGACCGGAGCACTTTTTGCGATTCGGTGCTGCGTCGATTTAACTGACAATTGCGCGGTCGTGCGACGTTGTACCCAAACAAAATTTGTGTCCTTTTTTTCCCACAAATAGAGCTTTCTTTTGGTGGTATTTGATCGCCTCTGCGTCATTTCTGATCACCGCTATAAACAAAAGAAGAGCGACCATTTTGCAAAAAAAACCAAATTTCTTACTTTTTGCTAAAATTCTAATCCAAAAAAAATATAAAAAAAACATTTTTTTTCACCGTTTTTGGCCAATTTATATTCTTCCTCATATTTGTGATAAAAAAAAAATCACAATCAGCGTTTATTGATTGGTTTGCACAAAAGTGGCCGCGTTTACGGATGATGAGAATTCATTTCGAGGGTCACTTAAGCGACTTAGTGATAGGTTGCGGGCCACAATGAGCAGAGTGGGCAGATGACAGGTTCGCGTCTACTCTGCATATGCAAAGTGGACACGGACACAGTCTACTCTACTGTATAGGTCCTCCGATCCTATCTGCCCAGATGGAAGGGGAAGGCTCCCCTTCTGTTTTTTTAGTGGATCGGATTGACACAAGTCTGTTTACATCTGCTGCTCCATAGAGGTGGATGGAGGGTCTGATTTGGTCGGACCAATCGCGTGAAAGGGGCCTAGGGCTGCTTTCACACTGATGTGCTGTGGTTTACCCACAAGCGGGTGCAATGCAGTGCACCTGTGGTTTTCCTGCCAGTTAGCTGCACTTTGCCATAGAATTCTATTACATCCTGCAGGTGTGGTGCACTTTCTTAACCACTTCAGCCTCGGAAGGATTTCCCACTTTAGGACCAGAGCCCTTTTTGCGATTCGGCGCTGCGTCGCTTTAACCGACAATTGCGCGGTCGTGCGACGTTGTACCCAAACGAAATTTGCGTCCTTTTTTCCCACAAACAGAGCTTTCTTTTGGTGGTATTTGATCACCGCTGCGTCATTTCTGATCGCCGCTATAAACAAAAGAAGAGCGACAATTTTGCAAAAAAACCCAAATTTCTTACTTTTTGCTAAAATACAAATCCAAAAAAAAAAAAAAAACATTTTTTTTCACCGTTTTTGGCCCATTTATATTCTTCCTCATATTTGCGATAAAAAAAATCGCAATCGGCGTTTATTGGTTGGTTTGCGCAAAAGTGGTCGCGTTTACGGATGATGAGAATTCATTTTTGAGGTTTTTATTATTTTTTTATTTTTTATTAGTAATGGCGGCGATCTGCGATTTTTAGCGGTACTGCAATATTGGGGCGGACGTGTCGGGCCATTTTGACACTTTTTTGGGACCATTGGCATTTATACAGCGATCAGTGCTATAAAAATGCACTGATTACTGTGTAAATGTCATTGGCAGTGAAGGGGTTAACCTGCAGGGGGCGCTCTAAGGGTTAACAGTGTTCCCTGGGTGTATTCTAACTGTGGGGGGACTGCACTAGCTGGGGAAGGGAAGTGATCACAGCTTCCGTGTAGAGGAAGGCTGTGATCACAGCCCTTCCCCCTTCACAGAACGGAGGTCCGTGTTTACTTACACGGACCTCCGTTCTTTCACTCCGGGGGGGGCATCGCGGGTAGCCAGCGGCAATCGAAGCCGCCGCACCCGCTCCCCGGCCCTCCCCGAACACAGTGAGAGCGCGGTTGACGGCGATTTGCGATATCGCACCACTTTGTCGCCGTCAACCTGCAGTTGGCGGTCAGCAAGTGGTTAAACTGTACCAAACCCACAGATAATAATAGAAGTCTATGGCTCAGTGCAGGTATTGGTGCACCTACGGATCAGTTTGAAAGCAGCCCAGTAACCCCTGCAGAACAGATATGTCCATATATACACTGTGATTTTATAATATAAACTGTCCTTTAATTTCAGTCTTCTATTTGGTTATCTCCGGCTGGTGCTGCCCCCAGCAGAGTGCATTTGGCATCACTCAGCCTATGACAGGAGGCGGTGCTATACAGGAAGCATCGGCTTATGCGACTCAGCTCCGCAGCCCCTTGCTTCCTCTGCTGCTGGCTTCATTCACAACACTGATGCTCTGGGATGGCAGGTCGGCAACCCGCGATCTGGGCCCCGGGCCACTGGTTGGGCACCCCTGCCTTACCGGTACGGCGATTTGTGGGAACATGCTGATCTTCCGCTGTAAATTGTCGTCGGCTGGTTGGCAAGTGATTAAGGTCATGGAGTGGCCTAGCCAGTCCCCAGACCTTAAGCCTGTAGAAAATTTAAGGAGGGAGCTGAAATGTCAAGTTGCCAAGCGACAGCCAAGAAACCTTAAAGCGGTTGTATCCCCAAAACTGACATTTTTACCTACAGGTAAGCCTGTAATAAGGCCTGTACAGTTTAAGAGATATTCACCCTGCATGCAGCCGCTGACATCAGCGACGCATGCGCTCTAAAGGCCCGGTGGATCTTGCTGGACGTTCAGAGCGCCTTGTCGGAACGAAGAACTCCCATGCCCATGCACAGGAGTGACGTCTCGCGGCTCTGGCCACTCACATCGCCGGAGTCAGCGAACATGGAAGGGAAGATGTCAGCGCCTTCAGCGCTGACCGAGTCGGGCCTCAGGGTCCTCATTCTAAGGAAATTCATAATGTGCTAGTATGCAATTTTTTTTTTTTTTTGCGGGTTTACAACAGCTTTAAGGATTTACAGAAGATCTGTAAAGAAGAGTGGACCAAAATCTCTCCTGAGATGTGTGCAAACCTGGTCACCAACTACATCTTACCTCTGTGCTTGCCAACAAGGGTTTCTCCACCAAGTAGTAAGTCATGTTTTGCTTGGGGATCAAACACCTATTTTACTCACTGAACTGCAACTCAATTTATAACATTTGTATTGTGTTTTTTTCTGGGTTTTTGTATGATATTCTATCTCTATCATTTAAAATACACCTATGATAAAAAATGATAGACCCTTCATTACTTTGTAAGTGGGCGAGAATTACATAGTCAGGTTGAAAAAAGACACAAGTCCATCAAGTCCAACCTATGTGTGTGTTTTTATGTCAGTATTACATTGTATATCCCTCAATGCTGTGGTCCCTTAGGTGTGCATCTAGTAGTTTTTTTAAATTATCTATACTCCCATCAGAAACCACTGCTTGTGGAAGAGAATTCCACATTCTCACTGCTCTTACCATAAAGAAACCTCTACGCATTTTAAGGTTAAACCGCCTTTCCTCTATTCTTAGTGAATGGCCGCGTGTCTTCGTGTTTTCCCTTGCGCTGAATAGTTTTGTCCCTATAGTGGGGTCACCAGTACAGTATTTGTACATTAAATTCATATCCCCTCTCAAGCGTCTCTTCTCCAGAGAGAACAAGTTCAGTGCTTGTAATCTTTCCCCATAACTAAGGTCTTCCAATCTCTTAATTAGCTTTGTGGCCCTTCTCTGAACCCTTTCCAATACCAGGACATCCTTCCTGAGGACCGGTGCCCAGAACTGGATGGCATACTCCAGGTGCGGCCTTACCAGAGACTTGTATAGTGGGAGAATTCTTGATTTATCCCTGAAGTTAATCCCTTTCTTGATGCATGCCAACACTTTGTTGGCTTTGCTTGCAGCAGCCTGGCATTGCATGCCACTGCTGAGCCTATTCTCCACCAGGACCCCTAGGTCTTTTTCCATCCTAGTTTGCCCCAGGGGCTCTCCCACTAGTGAGTAGTTTGCGTTCATGTTCTTGGTACCCAAATGCATTATCTTACATTTTTCTACGTTAAATCTCATTTGCCATTTGTCTGCCCACCCCATTAATTTATTCACATCCACATCCTGTGGAGAGTTTATTGCCCTGCTTACTTGGGCAAACTTACAAAATCTGCAGGGGATCAAATAATTATTTTCCACGCTGTATGTGTCTTGCTATATATATTAGGTATGCTGACCCGCACTGAATAGTGCTTAAATGGAATTTAACTGAATTTCTTCCCTCACTTTTGGTGTCATTTTAATTGATGATACCTCTTCCTTGTTTGGAATTATGTACACAATGCATTGTTTCTTTGCTTGTGTACATGTACTTGCTACTTTCCTGTGCAAGCTACATATGATACAGGTGCTATTCCTCCAGGCAATGTTGCTGCAGAGCCAGTTTCTCTCAGTCCCTCTGACACAGCACAAGAAGAAGAATTGCACCCAACTGAGGGTCCCAGTGAACTGCCTCAAACAGTAGTCCTTAGGCGTCCATTGAGAAATACTCACCCTCCCAGTTATTTCAAAGATTTTGAGGTCTAGGGGGAAGGAGTGTTATGTATTTAGTGTGTTATACTGTTCTCCAGCCAGTAGGGGGAAGCATTGTAACATATGTTCACTTCTTTAACCACTTCCGTACCGCCGGACGTCATATGACGTCCTTGGGTTTGAGTGGTGATATCTGAATGGTGCCTGCAGCTGCAGGCACCATTCAGATACCGTTTTTTTCATGACCGACCTCTTGTCATATTGTGTGATTTATGTATTGTGAGGAAGGGGGATCTGGAGTTTTAGAAACTTTATTGACCCTCCCACTCATAAAGAGTTACCTGCGGATTCCTGATGACAAACTCCGTCAAGTGACCCTGGGAGTCAACCCACGTTAAGAAGAAGAACACGACACAGTCTCCCTGACTCTCTTTGACCGAGACGTCGTTGTAACGGACCTCCTTATCGTGGACATAGTATACATCGAACGTGTCCTTTCATCGTTCATGTACATGTGTTCGTTTCTTTGTTACGTAACACATGTATTAAGGTTTGTTCCTTCTCCATAGT
>BLSH010180881.1:482532-499366 GCA_018402905.1 Glandirana rugosa
ACGTTTTTTTACCGCCGGACGTCATATGACGTCCTTGGGTTTGAGTGGTGATATCTGAATGGTGCCTGCAGCTGCAGGCACCATTCAGATACCGTTTTTTTCATCAGGCGATTCCCTGCAAGATAAAAGTGATCTTAGCGGCGGATTCGCCGCAAGATCACTTTTATCAGCGGCGGGAGAGGTGCCCCCCCCCCTCCCGCCGCTTTCCGGTCATCTCCGCTGCTTACCGGACCCGCCGGCAGCAGCGGAGATGATCCGATGCTGTCCCCCCAGTGTCTGTGAGCCGACTGAGCGGCTGAAGCCGCTCACTCGGCTCCATAACACGGCCGGCGGAAATGACGTCAGAAATGACGTCTTCCCAACGGTCTTAAAGGGCCCGATTTTTTTTTTCTTCTGTCACTTTTTTCAGATTTTTTTTTTTTTTTTTTGCATTTGAGTGTAAGTATGAGATCTGAGGACTTTTTGACCCCGGATCTCATATTTAAGAGGACCTGTCATGCTTTTTTCTATTACAAGGAATGTTTACATTTCTTGTAATAGGAATAAAAGTGATCAAAATTTTTTTTTTCTAAAGAACAGTGTAAAAATAAAAAGTAAAAAGCAAAATAAATAATTAAAAAAAAAAAAAAAAATTTAAAGCGCTCCGTCCCGCCGAGCTCACACGCAGAAGCGAATGCATACGTAAGTCCCGCCCACATATGAAAATGGTGTTCAAACCACACATGTGAGGTATCGCCGCGATCGTTAGAGCGAGAGCAACAATTCTAGCTCTAGACCTCCTCTGTAACGCCAAACTGCTAACCTGTAGAATTTTTTAAATGTCGCCAATGGAGATTTTTAATTTTCAAAGTTTATCGCCATTCCGCGAGCGGACGCAATTTTGAAGCATGACATGTTGGGTATCATTTTACTCGGCGTAACATTATCTTTCACAATATGGAAAAAAATTTGCCTAACTTTACTGTTTTATTATTTTTTAACTAAAAAAACTGAATTTTTTCAAAAAAAGCACGCTTGTAAGACCGCTGCGCAAATACGGTGTGACATACATTTTTTCAATGACCGCCATTTTATTCTCTAGGGTGTTAGAAAAAAAATATATATAATGTTTGGGGGTTCTAAGTAATTTTATAGCAAAAAAAACTGTTTTTAACTGGTAAGCACCGAACTCAAGAAACAGGCCTGGTATTGAAGTGGCTATTGTTCTTGGTAGAGCTATATTCTGTAGACATCTATTGTTTCCTGTATTCCTGCATGTGGTATTGCATAGAGTAAAGAAGCCCTATAATGCCTGTCCATGTCTATGGTGCAAATACATCTTAAAGATTTAACACATATATTACATTAAAAGCTTTAAATAAAATCATTCAGACCCCATGAAAAATAATTGACACAAATTGATATACGGTTATTTCTATTATGCTGATTGAACTGGATGAATCTGTGTCTTTTTTCAACCAGATTTACTGTAAGTATGTAACTATACTAGTAGAGTAGAGTCTGGCAAGACTGGGATCACTTCAATACTATATATTCAACCCAAGAAACCTGTGTTTGTACAAAAGATTGCTAGCAGTGTACAAGAGTGTGTAAGATTGAGCAGAGGACTAGTTTACAATTATTAGGTGTTAACATGTAGTTACAACCCTCTAGCTCCTTTTATATGTGTTTTGGATTTGTTTTTTCCTATTACTATTATTTACACCACTCTTGTGTATATCTGAAAACCACACGTTTATTAAAGATGATAAAATTCTTTGTAACCACCATCTCAGGGAACATGATACGCTTCTGTCACCTTGTGGTGAAGACTGAAATTACAGAGCTAAACAGATACCAAAAAGTAGACCTTTCTCCTCTTTTACTAACTGGCATCAGCGTGCCGTCTCTTCATGCTGATATGACATCATCTAACCTTTGGTTTTTTTTTTTTCATTTATTTACCTTTATTTGTCCACTTCCTGTCCCAACAGTACACATGCTCCTTGGGAAGCAGTGGTGTCCCCCGGCCGGTCAGTAGCACCCATGATTAGAGCCTCTGGCTCTAATCATGTGCTTCAAAAAATACACACCCCCCCCGCCCATTGGAATCCAGGGTCTGGCTACATGGTCTAGCTATGTGTGAAGTTTCCTGCCGGTAGCTAATTTTTCAGACAAATGATGGGTGTTTTGTATGAAATTACAATGTGCATACAGGTCACCTATCAGTATATGTTCTATGGGCAGAGTTTAAAACAGATAGCTCACTGTAATTTATTTTGTGATTTTTTTTTTTCCAGCCAAACCCAAACCAAAGGTGTTATCGTGAAACTGCAACATGCTTTGTGTATTTGTTCTACAGTTGTGCTCATAAGTTTACATACCCTGGCCGAATTCATGATTTCTTGGCCATTTTTCAGAGAATATGAATGATAACACAAAAAAAAAATGTCTTTCACTCATGGATAGTGTTTGGCTGAAGCCATTTATTATCAATCAACTGTGCTTATTCTTTTTAAAATCATAATGACAACAGAAACTACCCAAATGACCCTGATCAAAAGTTTACATACCCTGGTGATTTTGGCCTGATAACATGCACACAAAGGGGTTTGAATGGCTATTAAAGGTAACCATCCTCACCTGTGATCTGTTTGCTTGTAATTAGTGTGTGTGTATAAAAGGTCAATGAGTTTCTGGACTCCTGACAGACCCTTGCATCTTTCATCCAGTGCTGCACTGACGTTTCTGGATTCTGAGTCATGGAGAAAGCAAAAAAATTGTCAAAGCATCTGCGGGAAAAGGTAGTTGAACTGTATAAAACAGGAAAGGGGTATAAAAAGATATCCAAGGAATTGAGAATGCCAATGAGCAGTGTTAAAACTCTAATCAAGAAATGGAAAATGAGGGGTTCTGTTGAAACCAAACCACGGTCAGGTAGACCAACTAAATTTTCAGCCACAACTGCCAAGAAAATTGTTCAGGATGCAAAGAAAAACCCACAAATAACTTCAGCTTAAATACATACAGGACTTTCTGAAACCATGTGGTGTGGCTGTTTCAAGATGCACAATAAGGAGGCACTTGAAGAAAGATGGGCTGCATGGTTGAGTAGCCAGAAGCCATTACTACGCAAATGCCACAAAGTATCCCGCTTACAATACACCAAACAGCACAGAGACGAGCCTCAAACCTTCTGGCACAAAGTCATTTGGAGTGATGAGACCAAAATTGAGCTTTTTGGCCACAACCATAAATGCTACATTTGGAGAGGGGTCAACAAGGCCTATGATGAAAGGTACACCATTCCTACTGTGAAACACGGAGGTGGATCGCTGATGTTTTGGGGATGTGTGGGCTACAAAGGCACAGGAAATTTGGTCAAAATTGATGGCAAGATGAATGCAATATGTTATCAAAAAATACTGGGGGAACATTTGCATTCATCAGCCAGGAAGCTGCGCATGGGATTTACTTGGACATTCCAACATGACAATGATCCGAAACACAAGGCCAATTCGACCTGTCATTGGCTTCAGCAGAATAAAATGAAGGTTCTGGAGTGGCCATCTCAGTCTCCTGACCTCAATATCATTGAGCCACTCTGGGGAGATCTCAAACGTGCAGATCATGCAAGACAGCCCAAGAATTTCCAGGAACTGGAGGCTTTTTGCCAAGAGGAATGGGCAGCTTTACCATCTGAGAAGATAAAGAGCCTCATCCACAAATACCACAAAAGACTTCAAACTGTCATTGATGTTAAAGGGGGCAATACACGGTAATAAGAACTGGGGTATGTAAACTTTTGATCAGGGTCATTTGGGTAGTTTCTGTTGTCATTATGATGATGATAAAATGAGTAAACATAGTTGATTGATAATAAATGGCTTCAGCCAAACACTAACCATGGGTGAAAGAAAAGTTTTTATGTTATTCATATTCTCTGAAACATGGCCAAGAAAGCATAAATTCTGCCAGGGTATGTAAACTTATGAGCACAACTGTATGTGTAACATTTCAAGCCGGTACCTCAATGTAACTTATTTTGGGATTTTTTTCAGACAAACCAAAGCTGTTACCTTGAAACTGCAATTTGTATAAGATTGCAATGTGTATCAATTTTATGTGTAACTTATATAACTTGGTTTGTGAATTTTTAACCAAACCAAAGGTTTTAGCACAAAATTGTACCATCCATGCAACTCACCTATGTGAAGCTTCAAGCCTATGAAGCCTATTGGTGTCAGCGGGATAAAATAATCCCCATTGTTGGTGTCATAAATTTATTGTCAGTGAGATAAAATACAATCTCATTGTTGATATCAGTGGATTAACATAAACCCCATACGTGGTATCGCTGAAATAAAAATAAATCCTATTGCTGGTGTCAGTAAAATTAAATATGCACAATCTGTGTTAGAGAGATAAAATAAGTGTCATCTTTGGTGTCGATGGAGTAAAAACGGTGCCATCGTTGTTAGCAAGATAAAAACATCCCAATCAGTGGTATCAGTGGGATATAATAAACCCTAATTGGGGTCAATTTGATCAAATAAACTCCATATCTTTGGTGTCAAATAAAAGCTCCATCTTTGGTTTTAATGGTATAAAATAATCCCTAATATTTGTGTTAGTGGGATAATAAAACTTAATTGTTGGTGTCAGTAGGATGAAATAAGCCTCAGCATTGGTGTCAGTGGCACGAAACCCTATATAGTTGATGTCAGTGGGTTTACAAAAACCCCATTGTTGGTGTCAGTGCAATAAAATAAACTCCATTGTTGGTGTCAGCAGGATAAAATAAACCCCAATGATGGCATCAGTGAAACAAAATAAATCCAATTGCTGGTGTCAGTGGAAGAAAATAAACCCCCACGGAGAACGTTTGAAGCCTCTTTGACAAACACAAGGATTATCTGTAGTCCAAATTCTTAGTTTTGAATAAAGAATAGAGTAGGGAATGTTCATTTTTTTGCCTCTCTGTGTCCCAAATGGGAAATTTTCCCTTCCTTCTTATCTATGAGACACAACGGAATGAGAAGAAATCTCTCCACAGACAATACATAAAAAAAAAAAGTGTTACTGAAATAGGTGTTCAAGTTGGAAAATTTTGTTCTCCATTCCTGTTTTAGTGGCAGCTATAAAATGTTTGATATCCAGACAGACATCTTGCATTTTCAGAAGAATTGATGTTTCTCTCGTTACAAAAAAAAAAAAAAAAAAAAATGCAGTTGTTTATGATACACAGGCTTCACACTATGGGGGAGATTTGCTAAAACCGGTGCACACAGAATCTGGTGCAGCTGTGCATAGTAACCAATCAGCTTCTAACTACAGCTTGATCAATTAGGGTCCATTCACACTAGCGGATCCGTTTTGACAGACTCCGCTTGCTCAGCGGGGATCCATCCTTAGATCCCCGCTGAGCCGGCGGATGACAGGTCAGTCTCTGCACTCTGTGCAGGGATGGACCTGTCAGAGCCCCGCTCTCCTCTATGGGGGTTTGGATGAAAACGGACCGTCTGTCCATTTTCATCCAGTCCGATCCGCCAGATGGATGGAAAATTGGGTTTCCATCTGTCTGGATTTAGCGGAGCGGAAGGGATGTCAGCGGACATGTCACCACTGACATCTGTCGCTCCATAGAGGAGAATGGAGCGTCCTTTCACGTCCGCCTGAAAAACTGACAGGAGGACCTGAACGGTCCATACATGTGAAAGGGGCCTTAAGCTTTGTCATAAAATCTGGAAGCTGATTGGCGACTATGCACAGCTGCACCAGATTCTGTGTGTGCCAGTTTTAGTAAATCACCCCCTATGTGCAATCACTGGTGTTTTTCTGCACTGGATAAGCATCACTCACTGCAGGTGCACGGAGCACATAGAATACTATTCTGTTTTCTATGTACCCTGTTCACACCACAACATCGCTTTGATGTGGTTCAGTGCAGAAAACAAAAATGCACACAGTACATTTTGCATTTTTCTCACAGTGCAGTGAATGGGGCAGTGGATGTCACCGTACTGCAGCTCAAGGCACTGTCCCGTCAATAATAAATCTTGTGCATCAGCGTTCTTGTTCGGGAACATTCATTTTCAGCAGCAAACACCTTGTGATTCTGTCAGTCCCCTTCACTTCCTGGTGCACTCTGAGTATGCTAACTACAGAAATATATTTGTGCTGGAATGGTCAGTTTGTGTCCGCTTTTAATCCAAGCTACAGGATGGCGTGCCAACACACAGCGTACCTGAAGTTACATTGCCAATCTGGCTGACACTGCATTCCTCAGCTTACCCCAACTGTTTTCCACCTAAAACAGACCCCCCCCAGCAAAGAATTAAAAGTCAGCAGCTACACATATACTGTAGCTGTTGACTTTTAATATTAGGACACTCACCTGTCCTGGAATCCAGCAATATCGGCACCCCAGCCGATGTTTCCATTGGCTCATGGGTGCTGCCACCATCATTGCCTGTAAGGAAAACCAGCACTGAAACCTTGCAGTTTCACAGCTGGTTCCCTACTGTGCATGTGCGAAGCGCGATGTGCTTTCTGAATGGCCCGGCGGCGGGGGAAGAAGGAGGAGAGGGGCTGATCTTCCAAGTGATCTCGCTGGAAGTGGGGAAGGGTACCTGCCAAAAACAGGTACCAGTTCCCCCCCTACCCTCCAAAAGGTGCCAAATGTGGCACCGGAGGATGGGACGAGACAGATACGTGGAGCTTCCACCTTTTGGGTGGAACTCCACTTTAACGTGTATGACTTTCTTTCCCTAACTGTATTCTACTTAATGTGTAGGACTTTGATGAGTAACATTTTCCTCTAGTGGATGCAGGGGATGGTGATATCACCTTGGAGTTCAAATGGACAAATGGGGGGAGATTTACTAAAACTGGTGCACACAGAATCTGCATGGTAACCAATTAGCTTCTAGGTTTTAGCCTCCGTTGACAGGTCAAATCACATATCAAATAGGAGCCTATTGCTGGCAATAGGAGCGTCCCAACTGGTGCGACGTCAACTTTGCGGCGCCACACTGATTTCCAAAAGTAGTTCCTGCACTGCTTTTGACGACTTCTGGGGCGATTTCAGTAGACATCTGTGCATGAACCTGCACAGATGTCTTTCAGGTCACCCCAAAAGTCAGACTGAAATGCGGGTTTTAATCGTGCAAGTTCAGATGAACTCTCACAATTTCAAAGACGTGTTCAGTGTGAAGGAGGGCTTATTGTCAAAGCTTAATTGAACAAAATGAAGTTAGAAGCTGATTGGTTACTATGCACAGCTGCACCAAATTTTGCGTGCACTAGTTTTAGTAAATCTCCCCCATCGTGTCCAGATTGGTAACAACTAGAATCTTGGCACAGAACAGCATACACAAACTTTAGAACTGGTAGATGAGTTTATTGGTTATTTTTTATGTATACCAATTGTGATTTGAAGCAGCCTGTACTCTTTTTCCTTGTGAAATGGAAGAGCAACTAAAAAAAAATGTAGGTGGAAGATACAGAAAGTAAAATTCCAACCTAAACCTAATTAGTCTTAAAAATGTCCCCTCCCCTCTGTGATATCACTGGTATATATGGCTTTACTGGGCACCTTAAAGTAGAATTGCTGTATAAAACGAACTAGTCTTAAAATGTCCCCTCCACTATCCTAACATCTATGCTGACTAACCTGTATAGTAAAGATGAACATACTTATCTATTTGCAGCCCACTCTGGTCCAGTCATGTGATCTGGCTTCTGTGCTGCAGAGGAGAGGAGGAAGCACCAACAACGTCTGGGACATAGAAGCCTATGGGTGACACCATTACTCCTGGAGTTCCCAGCCATTGTTGGCGCTTCCACCTCTCCCCTGCAGCAGCTGGTGGCTGACACGGAAGCCAGATCACGTGAATGGACCAGAGTGGGCTGAAAATAGATAAGTATGTACTTTACTATACAGGTTAGTCAGCATAGATGTTAGGAGAAAGGAGGGGACATTTTTAAGACTAGTTAGTATTAGACTGCAATTCTACTTTAAGGTGCCCAGTAAAGCCATAGATACTAGCGATATCAGATCTATCACTTTGCTAGTTCTGCCAGTCTGTTCAGTTCTTGTGAAAGAGCGGTAACAGTTTCCAACACCCGCACCCGGTCCTTTGCAAGCAAACGTGCGCTACATCTCTGCATAAAGCGATCCGGATGCCAAGTCACTCTTTGTGCCCGCAGGTAGCGCTTATATGATGTGATGTCCGAGGAGTCTGAACCTGCTGCTATGAACCGTGCCATCTGCTCTGCAGTGCCACCTGGAACTGGCCAAGGGATGTCCTTGTAGCTCAACATACGGATGCCCGTCCTTGTATCTGTGTTAAGGGCACTATCATTGTCAGTCGTGTCATGACTTTTTTCTGTTGGCTCGACATTGCCAGTGCCATGCTTTGAGCTAGCTTCACGGCTTGCACCCGCTCCCCCAAACACCTCCTGGCATTTCCTGTGATATCTATCACTCTGAGCCTGGTGCAGTTCTCTCTCCATTTGTTCTTTTCTTTCCTGGTATCTCCGATCCTCCACAAGCCTGGAGGTGTTCTGCAAAGTCACAACTTTAGTCTTTAAGCTTGTATTATCACTGCGACAATTTCTGGCATGGTACTCTTTGTAGATACGATCAGCCCAGGATTCAAAGCTTTCTGTTTCGGGAACTGAATCCACGTAGTCGTCATCTTAAAGAAAAAAAAAAGTTGTGTTATAAAATGGCAAATGCATCAGATGTTGTTTGAAGATTGTGCAAAGTGGGTAATTTGCTTAGAAGGCTTGGTTCACACCTACAGGTGCGACAAAGCATGGGCACATTCCTGTGCATCTCATGTAGGGCAGGCCATTAATTTGAAAGGGCTGCACTATGTGCAAGAAAGATGGAAAAGGAGTTTCTGACTCTTTTTTAAAACTATGTGGCACCGTGAGCTTTGGTGCGCACAAAAACACAAGCGTTTGCAGATGCGTGGGGTATCATTAAAAATGAATAGCTCCACAGTCCATCTGCTAAATGCCATTGCGTTCCTTTTGTGATTGTGCATGTGCTCCCAACATGCAAAGGACTAAACATAACCTAAGACTGGAGTGACGCCATATACAACGCATTTAACGTGCATTGACGAATGTTAAACACACTTGAGATGCATTGTTGTGCAGGTTTTTACCATGTTTTGGGGCTTTACATTTTTTCTTTTATGCACAGCAGGAACCAAATGACTTTGGTCCCAACGCACGTTGTGACGTCTTTCGCTGCATTTAAATGCAGCATGTCCTATTTTCACCCATTGGGGTAAACGGGGCCCATTGAAAACTATGACCGGAATTATTCAAAAGTAGAGCAGCCGGCATCTGCAGCTGCTGTGCATGGCAACCAATCAGCTTCTAGGTTTTATTCTCAAAGCTTAATGGAACAAGCTGAAGATAGAAGCGGATTGGTGGCCATCCACAGCTGCTTCAATTTTATTAAACACCCCCAAATGTATTTTTGCTTGTTGTTACATTGGGGTAACATTGAGCAATGATGCCCAATGCACATGGGGTGTGAAAGAGCCCTTAACCACTTCCCACAACGTGGTGCATATATGCGGTCTCCCGGTGGGTGGACTTTAACGCTGATCAGTCGCATATAGTTTGCCCTAGGTAAACACTTTACTGTGCTGGGGGCGCGAAGGTTTCTGATGCATTCTTGCAATTGGAAGCTTTCCAATCATGTGATCACTGTGACTGCCAATCACAGTGGTTACATGATCCAAATGCCCGCCTCTGTGGTTATATTGTGTGACAACCATGGCTTCCTCCATAGATACAGTGTAGGAGAATGTGTAGCCACCCAGGGACAGTAAGTATGTTATTTGCAGGATTATCAGGTGAAAATAAAGAAAAATAAGCTTGAAAAAAAAGGAAAAAAATTGCATCCACCACATTTGCAAACTGCAGTACATTATATTTTTGCCTTTAAATAACCGTCAATGGGTAAGTGTAGCACTTACAAGTATTTATTAACCCCCAAAGTACCCCTTCTTCAGCTACTTTTCTCTCCATAAGGATGAAGGATATTTATTCAGGCATCACTCATGTTCCCAATCAACTTCCTGGACTTAGATTCTGGCTCAGATGACACCATCAGCATAAGGCTTTGATGCTTTTCACTAGGGATGCACCGAAATGTCGGCCGCCGAAAATTATCGGCATTTTCGGGCAAAAACTTTTTTCGAAACAAAAAAACGCCCGATACCGAGGGGGGCGGGGTCCGTTGTGGGTACATGTGTGCATCACATACCCCCGCAATGGATGCAGAAGATGAGAAGATTCACATTGCACAGAGCGCACTGCTTGTACGAGCCGCTCTGTGCATAAAACTGTCACGTAATTACACTGAATGCAGAGAGAGAGCTGTCAGATCTTCAAGTTGATTTCAGAGGTGGGCGGGACCAACAGCTATCAAACTCCAGCCAATGAGATGGGGGCTGGGCGGGTATTTGATAGCTGTTTAGTCTCGCCCACCTCCGACCTCAGCGTGAAGATCTGACAGCTTGCGTCTCTCTCTCTCTGCATTCAGTGTAATTACAGGACAGTTTCATGCACAGAGCGGCTTGTACAAGCCGCGCGATTCTTGCAATGTGAATATTCTCATCTATTCTGCTAGTGCCATCTGCCAGTACCATCCAGTGCCACCTGTAAGTGCCAACCAGTGCCACATTCCAGTTCCAACTGGCAGTACCATCCAGTGCCGCCTGTCAGTGCCAATCAGTGCCACCTGCCAGTACCATCCAGTACCACCTGTCAGTGCCAATCAGTGCCACATGCCAGTGCCACCTGCCAGTACCATCCAATGCCAACCAGCACTACCTGCCAGCGCCAATCAGTGCCACCTGACAGTGCCAATCAGTGCCACCTGCCAGTGCCACCTCATCTTCTCTGTCAGTGCCTATCAGGGCCACCAATCAGTGCCAGTGTCACCAATCAGTGCTTCCAACCAGTGCCACCTATCAGTGCCACCTGTCAGTGTCCAGGCACAGGTAGGCTGCATATGACAATTGTATATAAAAATATAAAGATTTTTTAAAAACTGTAATTTTCAGTTTTGGTTTTCGGCTTAGTGCATTTTCGATTTCGGCACCAAACTTTCCATTCGGTGCACCATTACTTTTCACACATTTGAGGCATGTTAGCACTTATCCCATGGAGTTCAATGCGCACTGCTGGATTAAATCTTTTCAACCTCTGGTAAACTAAGCACTCAAGTTTAAATAATAATATAGCATGCACAACCTTAAACAGTAACACCATGCTTCTATTGCACTCACCATCATACTGCCCATACATCTCTTGGTATTCATCCATGCTCTCAGCTAAAAGCTTCTCTCTCCACTCTGCTGTCTCCTTAGATGGGGGATCCGTGTGTGCCTCAGGGGAGCTCTGTTTTTTAATCATATGTCTCTCCTGTAAACCCAGAAAAAAACATTTTAAACCTAACACAAATCTAAGCAGTGATCTCTCAGCGGAGGTCCAACAAACACCTAAGAGCAAGAGCTCCCCAATCAGCAGGGAGCATGAAGTTTGATTGGAGAACAATAGGTCTAACTCAGCAACAGGGTGTTTCAGGATGTTTTTAGTTTATAAAATGGCAGTTGTTTAGGATACACCGCGATTAGCAACTAAATGCATTTTTGTTAGGGTTTACATACACAGTAACATGCACCCTGTATGAGAGAAGTATGGGTGGGGTAATGCTGATTTCCTCTTGAATTGCGTTCTGCCTGGCTTCACAGAAGTGTAAGAATTTATCATCTCCACACTTTTCCTCGGTCAGTGACTGAAATCATTTACATGATATCCACAGAATTAACCTGATCAAAAGGAGAGGTCAGAAATGGCAGCCTACACAAATTCTCTTATGACAGCTGTAGGATGACAACAGTTACGATCACCGAAACCTGGCTCCACTAATGCAATTCTCCTTCTCCTGCTTCCCTCTCCCACGGTGGCCTTCTCTGGACTCACTCCCCTAGGCCTAATGGACACAAGGGAGGTGGAGTGGGATTCCTCCTGTCCCCACAGAGCACCTTCCAGGTTATTCACTCTCCTCCCTCTCTTTCACTCTCATCATTTGAAGCCCACCGTATACGTCTATTCTCTCCAACCTCCCTAAGAATTGCTGTGATCTATCGGCCTCCTGGACCACTGTCAGCTTTCCTTGAGGAATTTTTTGCCTGGCTACCCTACTTTCTCTCTTCTGAAATTCCCACTATCCTTCTTGGTGACTTCAACATCCCGGTTAACACTAACACTACTGCTACTTCTAAACTTCTTAGTCTAACTTCCTCATTTGACCTGAAGCAATGGGTACAGGCTCCTACTCACACTGATGGAAACACCCTCGACCTTGTCTTCTCCTATCTATGCGCTCCATGAAACTTTTCCAACAATCCTTTTCCCCTTTCCGACCACCACCTTATTAGTTTCTCTCTCTCTCCCTGTCTTGCACTACCTTTCCCTCCAATTACCAAACCGTCACCCGTAGAAACCTTCGCCAACTCAACACTTCTCTTCTTTATTTTGCTACTGACCACCTCTATGAAAAAATCTCACCCCTGTCCTACCCCAACCAAGCCACTACCATCTACAATAAATTTCTGTCCTCCATCCTGGACAAGCTAGCTCCCCTCACCACACACAAAACCAGGCCTCGACGTCTACAACCCTGGCAAACAGACGACACCAGAAACCTCAAAAAGCGTAGCCACGCCCTTGAGCATCGGTGGCACAAGACAAAGTCTCTCAAAGACTTCAACCAATACAAATCTGCCCTCCATAAATACAATTCTGGCCTCCAAACTGCCAAGCAGACCTATTTTACCACTCTTATTAACACCTTCTCATCCAGTCCCCGTCAACTCTTCTCTACCTTCAACTCCCTACTGCGTCCTCCACCACTTCCGCCTACTAACACACTCATTGCCCAGGAGGTTGCTAACCACTTCAAAAGCAATATTGACACAATTTGTGATGAAATCTCCACTCTACAGCCATCTTCTCCAGTCAACACCCCATGTCAACAAGCACATTCGACACTATCCTTATTCAAACCTGCACTATAAACAAGGTTGCTAAACTCCTTTCTAAAACGCCCACCTAACCACCGGTCCACAGGACCCTATTCCCTCTCAAATACTACGCTCACCCTCTGACTCTATCCTGCACTCCCTAACTCACATCTTCAATCTCTCCCTCTCTTCTGGCATCTTCCCCAATGCTCTAAAACATGCATTGGTCACCCCCATACTCAAAAAGCCATCCCTGGACCCTACTGCTCTTAACAATCTACGCCCTATCTCCTTGCTCCCATTTTCCTCCAAACTCCTCGAACGCCTGGAATACAACCAACTGAGTGACCACCTTGTTAAGAATAACCTTCTTGACCCCCTCCAATCTGGATTCCGTCCTCAACACTCCACAGAAACTGCCCTTCTTAAACTCACAAATGACCTACTAACTGCTAAAACCAATGGACACTATTCTGTACTCCTGCTCCTGGACCTTTTGGCTGCCTTTGATACTGTCGACCACCCCCTCCTCCTCAAAAAACTTTACTCCCTTGGACTGTGCTCTTCAGTGGCTCTCGTCCTACCTATTCCATCGCACCTTCAGCGTAACATACAATTCTACCTCCTCCTCTCCTTTTCCTTTTCTCTGTCGGGGTCCCCCAAGATTCTGTTCTTGGACCTCTTTTATTTTCAATATACACCTCTTCCCCACGGCTTTCAATATCATTTCTACGCTGACGATACCCAAATCTACCTCTCCACCCCCCAACTCACTCCATCAGTCTCCTCACACATCCGATTCCTCCTGTATTGAATTGTGTTGTATTGTACTGTCTGCCCTAATATTGTAAAGCGCTGCGCAAACTGTCGGCACTATATAAATACTGTATAAAAATAATAATAATAATAATACCCCCTTACGCAGAGTTTTTTACATTTCTCATACACTTTTTTTCTAGATTAATATGGTCCACACACACACACACACACTTCACTTATGGGGAGCGTGTTATGTCGGTTTGGCCTGCCTGTAGGTTCCTTGGTCAGGGTGGGGAACTCCGCCTCAGCCCCGGGACAGATAATTGGTCTGGGGTTCCTCCCTCCTTGATATCAGCTGGGCTCAGCTTAGTCTACTTGTGAGTATAGATCCCCTGCTTCATAACTGTTTTTCCTCCCCTTCCAAAGGGTAGCATTCAAAACTTTTTGTATTTATAGCTTTATATTTGCACCTAACTCCTGACAAATGGTAGAGAGCCATGAAACGCGTAGAGTTTTTAGGGTGCCAAGACAAGTTCGGCTCATGCAACCTTTTATGTACATTTGAAATTTATTTTGTCTATTATGTATTTCTGCAATTCATGTTTTTCATGTTAGCAATTTTTGCATGTAATTAAAGTATAAAATGATCTCATGTATTTTTTATGAAATGTAAAAAATGGTGGTAAAATACATTTCAAATCATATATATATTCTATGTATTATTATGCCTCATTTAAAACCCCACTTTCCTTTTTCCTGTCCTAGGATTGTGTGAAGTCTGAGCCCTCAGCTATAGTCAGATGTGCCGAGAGAGCCTGTTTTTTGGGAAGGTGCTGCCAGATACCCATTTCGCTCCCTGAGTATCTATGGGACCTCCCCTAACAACCACTCTGTCTTGACATGGTCAATTTCTGAGTCGGGTACAAGAATTCCAGGTTTACAGGCATGCATTTTAACAGCAGTCATAATGTAATCGCCCCGAACCATGTAAAAAGTTATGGCTCAGCGGACTATAAAAGAATAAATATTAAATCTCATTATTTAAAAGGGAAACTCCACTTTTGTGGAAAAAAATATAGCAATTAAAAAAAATATAGCACTGTTGGATGTTCAAAATGCCTCCAAAAAATGTAATTTTCTCCTTGTGTGATTGGCGCACTGATTTTCTCAGAAGTCTGCACTAAAACACAAGTCAAATTTTAGGCATTCCCTGCAATAGAAATGTATGCTTTAGTGAGATACTCCTCAAGGGTTAAATACTTCTAAAGGGATGCAGACACTGCAGCTCGTTTAAATAGAACACAGAAAGAGCATCAGTGGATTAAAATGAACCAGACTCCCCCATTCAGAATCCGTATGCAATCAGTCTAGTGAAACATACCTCTATTTTTCACAGCAACAAATGATAGGAATCTGATACAAAATGTGTTGAAATCCCTGCAATGTACATTAAAGTGGTTCTAAAGCTTAAAGTTTTTTTTACAAAAGCCTTCTGTTGCAGAGTATACCCCTTCACCTCCCTTATACTTACCTGAGCCCTATCTTGATCCAGCAATTTGCACAAGAGGAGTGGCTCTCCTGGCTCTGTCCCTCCTCACTGGGCAGATTGATAGCAGCAGGAGCCATTGGGTGGGTCCGAGCCCTACTGTCTCTGTGTCAATAGACACAGACAGCAGAGCTCAGAGGGAGCCCACGTGTAGGAAGCTGAAGGAGCTGAGAGCGCTGGGGGGAGACTCCAAAAACAGGAGGATCAGGGCTCCTCTGTGCAAAACCATTGCACAGAGCAGACACGTATAACATGTTTGTTATTTTAATTAAAAAAAAATTGGAGGCTTTAATATCACTTTAATCACTCAAAGGGGATTGGTTTTTTTTTTCCTCAACATAAGTTGGGATATTATTTAAAAATAAACGTATTCTTCTTTTGACCGACCTACAGTTGTGTATCACTGCCAAAGAAAATGGGTTACCATGAGGTCTTCTGCCCGGCGGAGAATTTGACGTGGAGTTGTCCCCTGCTTGTTTGGAACGTCAATTGCCTGCGGACAATGTTTCAGAATTGGAACACACAGGTCTGTGTACACTGAGGAGAGAGGATAGGGGAATGACGAGGTTGGAATTAGAACAGTAAAAGCACATAGTAGGGTGGCAGGAAAAAATAATTAAAGTAGATGAAACATATCACCAAGGCCCCATATTTGTACCGCTCTCATTGCGTTTTCAATCTTATGTGAAATTGATGAAAACTGCCATTAAAATACTATATTTGCATGCTTTGATCTGAAGTTACATGACTGCTATCCTGCTGCTGGTCCTTTCCTTGGTGAGCAGTTGGTGAGTATTTTCCGGAGTCAACTGACGAAAGTAAAAAGAAAGGGGGGGGGTGCTACATGTGCCTATAAGGTCTGAATGTGGTCGCGGCATATAACAGCGTATGCGCACTGGAGGAAGCCTCTGACACGCACAGCACTTTTGCATATGTAATGAAGCAGTGCAGCTTCTGGGAGCTGCCAACATGCTGGGGTGATTAGCAATTTAAATATTGCCCCAACTAAGGTAATAAGTAAGGAAACCGCAGAATCACCAGGTCACTTATTGATATTTTTAATGATTAGGCTAATTTAATAGTGCATATTAAAGACCTTTTTGCCTGGAGAGCACTTTTCTGAAGGAGCCTGGAGGTCCTCTTTAAAGAGTCATAATATAAATATATACTGTAGCTGCTCACTTTTAATAGGACGCTTGCCTGTCCAGGGATCCCACAATATCCTCACCTGAGCCGATTCTTCAATCAGCTTTAAGTGCAGGCACTGGCATCTCTAGTATGGGAAACAGAAAGTAAAGCCTTGAGGCTTTACATCCGGTTTACTACTGCGCATGCACAAGTCACGCTGTGCCTTGTGAATGGTCCCTTAGTATTCTGGGACCTGTGATGTGTCCCAAAAGACTGCAGGGGAAGGAGGGGGGCTGAACTTCCGGCTCAGTTCGCCGTGGCAGTCTGAGCAAGAAGTGGGAGTTTCGACTAACTTCTTAGC
>BLSH010180915.1:22091-40509 GCA_018402905.1 Glandirana rugosa
TGATAATGACATGTAAGACCTCCTAATCCTCGTAGCACTCAGAATGTTCTAAGGAGTCACGAGATGCTCCTAATCCTCCAGAATGTACAGTAATAGTTCGGTGGTAATGACATAATACTACAGAATGTACAATGAGGACTTCACACACAACTCATTGAACCTCCAACGATCAGAACAAAGGTTCTTTCCAAATACCAGAGCTCTGCCTCACGTCTGAAGATGCACACATTGTGCAATGGTGGTTGGTGAAAGGTAAGTTCCTCCGAGACGCTTCAGAAACACGGAAACCACGCAAACTTTCTTTCCAGAGAACAACATCTTTCCACATGGCATTGCACAACCCACAATTATATCTGTACAAGTGAATATGAAGATCAGAATGTCTTATAGATGGAGATTATCCACAGAGAAAATAATGATCACGCACCATGAAATCATCACTAACACCAGCAAGGTGTTGAAGTCTAATAGACCGACATCCAACATGGCTGCCGTACTCCTATAGAGTGTTATCATCTCCCCACAGTGACACATTCATTATTATATCCCTATCAATAGTAGAAGATAGATCCACATATCATAGATCGATCTCATCTGTGATACACATTGTGGGACTATGAGGAGATCGGTGACACGGAGGTTTATTACTGTGCATCAGTGTTCAGAATCTGCCTTGGTTGGTTGGGAGCTTTTATTACACTATAAGAGAGATTCATAGAATGCCTGGAGTGATTTCATGGGGAGTTTATGGATACAAGATGGAATGTCAACTTCGTTATTCAGCACTAATTAGCCACTATCTGGACAGATTCCAATTCGATCAGCGGTATAGATCTTTGTCAAGCCTGATAGGGTTCAGTGGACTTTTCTCATATTTAATGGGGTTTAGCAGACATTCGCTATACCTGATGGGGTTCAGTGGACCTTTGTCATACCTGGTGAGGTTCCGTGCCTAATGGAGTCCACTGGACCTTTGTCATATCTGATGGAGTTTAGTGGACCTTTGTCATACCTGGTGAGGTTCCGTGCCTAATGGAGTCCACTGGACCTTTGTCATATCTGATGGAGTTTAGTGGACCTTTGTCATACCTGATGAGGTTCAGTGGACTTTTGTCATAGCTGATGGGATTCAGTGGACATCTCTCATAGCTAATAGGGTTTAGTGGATATTTTCTATAGCTTATGGGGTTCAGTGGACCTTTACCATACCTGATGGAGTTCAGTGGACCTTTGTCATACCTGATGGGGTTCAGTAGACTTTTGTCATACCTGATGGGGTTCAGTGGACTTTTGTCATACCTGATGGGGTTCAGTGTACCTTTGCCATACCTGATAGGGTTCAGTGGCCATCTCTCATATTTAACAGGGTTTAGTGGACATTTTCTATCGCTTATGGGGTTCAGTGGACCTTTGTTATACCTGATGGGATTCAGTGGACCTTTGTCATATCTGATGGAGTTCAGTGGACCTTTGTCATACCTGATGGGGTTCAGTGAACCTTTGTCCCACATGATGGGGTTCAGTGGACCTTTCTCATAACTTATTGAGCTCAGTGGACCTTTGTCATAACTGATGGGGTTCAGTAGACCTTTGTCATACCAGTGGACCTTTGTCATATCTGATGGGGTTCAGTGGATCTTTGTCATACCTGATGGGGTTCAATGGACCTTTGTCATACCTGATGGGGTTCAGTGGACCTTTGTCATATCTGATGGGGTTCAGTGGACTTTGTCATACCTTATGGGCTTCAGGGGACCTTTGTCATACCTGATGGGGTTCAGTGAATCTTTGTCATACCTGATGGGGTTCAGTGGACTGTTGTCATACCTGATGGGGTTCCATGGACCTTTGTCATGCCTAATGGTGTTCAGTGGACCTTTATTATACCTGATGAGGTTCAGTGGCTGTTTTGTCATACCTAGTGTAGTTCAGTGGACCTTTGTCATACCTGATGAGATTCAGTTAAAAGTTGTCATACTTAATAGGGTTCAGTGGACCTCTCTCATATCTAATGGGGTTCAGTGGACCTTTGTCATACTTGATAGGGTTCAGTGGACTTTTGTCATACCTGGTGACGTTCAGTGGACCTTTGTCATACCTGATGGGGTTCAGTGGACCTTTGTCATACCTGATGGGGTTCAGTGGACCTTTGTCATACCTGATGGGGTTCAGTGGACCTTTGTCATATCTGATGGGGTTCAGTGGACTTTGTCATACCTTATGGGCTTCAGGGGACCTTTGTCATACCTGATGGGGTTCAGTGGACCTTTGTCCCACATGATGGGGTTCAGTGGATCTTTCTCATAACTTATTGAGCTCAGTGGACCTTTGTCATAACTGATGGGGTTCAGTAGACCTTTCTCATAACTTATTGAGCTTAGTAGACCTTTGTCATACCTGATGTAGTTCAGTGGACCTTTGTCACAGCTGATGGGGTTTAGCGGACCTTTGTCATAGCGGTGCTCTGTCGGGTTTGGCAGTTTCATTATTCTCAGCTTTATAGGAATTAAAGGCTAAAAAAGGAATGGGACATTTTGGGTGTTTGTTCTCTCAGGAAGGAACACATGGATACAACATATTAACAAAACCATTTCATTTATTGGATGTTACACATCTGTCTGTAAAACATATCCCATGTGTTAATAAGGCTTCCACCTGAGGAAAAGCAGATCAGGATAAACACCTCATATATCACCCCCCCCCCCCCCACATATCCATATGTGTTACTACAGTATCTCTACGCATTTCGCAGAAATGCTTCTTTAGGAGGTACAGAGGTGCCATTAATCAAAAGAAAGCTATTAGAATATTTAACATCACTATTAATACAGAATAGGAGGGATGCATTAACTGTGCTACCATAATAGAATAACAATGTATACTCATAAATAGTACATCAACTCCCAGATAATCATGAGGATGCAATGTCGTAACTGAGGGAGGAATGGAGGACCTGGGGCCAAGCCAGCACAGGAATGGACAGTGGACATCCAGGAGACCAGGATAATGGATCAGCAATCCCATACATCTATGTACAAAGATTGAGAATGCAATGCTATGGGGCATCATGTTCAACATAATACTGCCTCACTTAACCCATCAGGGCCTAAAAGAGAGAAAAAAATGGGGGGGCGCACCATAGATAAGATGTTACACTGCAACCATGGGGCATCAATGAGCGGACTCAAAGCTCAGAAGAACTAGGATCATGGAGCAGCAAGCGTACACATCTGTATATAGAGAATGAAGGTGACATAATTTCATGGAGCACAATGCTTAACATTGCAAGACCTCACTAAGCCCATTGAGACCCAAAATAAATGGAGAGTGAGGGCATACCATGCATGAGATGTCACACTGTGCCCATGCCATGTCCACGTGTGCACCCAGGGTTCTGGAAGGTTAGTAGTCACCACTGACACGTAGCTAGTATAAGCTAAGTATGGTCCTTTATCTCCCATCTCTGCCTTCATGTCAAACACCGGTATCCGTTACTGTGAATAGGCATGGTTGGGTGTACCTTCAGATGGGCAAGCTCAGCACAATCACTCATTGTCAGGGAGACCAGCACCCTACCTGCACCACACATGAGAGGTGGGGGTGAGCCTCTGCATCCCAAGGACCGATCAGCCATGCATAAAGATACAGAAAGCAAACACTAATGCCTGGATAAACCATAGCAATAGTAGCACAACAAACTAATCGAAATGTAAGCCAATCACAATCTAAGAATAAATCCCTAAACACCTGTCACATACCTTGGTTGGAGGCCCAGTTAACGAGAGGGCTTTCCTTGTGGCTCTGGTCCGAGCACCCCTGAATGTGGTGACAAAGGTGCAAGGCTCAAAGAAGCATGGGTGCTGATAGCTTGATAGCAGGTGACTGGCATGGCTAGGGATGTAGCCAAGGTGAGCCGGGGTCATACACTGTGAGACAGCAGCTTGCTCAGGAGGGAGGCCGGGGTCGCTAGCAGGGAAGCAGGCAGAGCAAGGTCCAGTAACAAGCTGAGGTCAGCACCAGAAGATCAGGCAGAGAATAGTCAGAGGCAAGCTGAGGTCAGCATCAGGAGATCAGGCAGAGAAAAGTCAGAGGCAAACTGAGGTCAGAATCCAGAATTACAGAGCAAGGTCAGGAACAAGCCAGGTCAGCAACGGAAGATCAGTCAGCACAAGTAGGAACACAAGAACATGGATCAGAGGAAGCCGAAGAACATCTAGCATTTAACAACCAGCAGGGTCTCGTTTAACCACTTCCCGCCTGGCCTATAGACAAATGAAGGCTAGGCGGTGGCTTTGTTATCCTGACTGGAAGTATATTGCCATCCTCAGGATAACGCATGCGGGGGCACGCATTGCGGCAATCCGTGGTATGGTGGGTCAGTCTGACGCACTGCATTACCGTTCTCATTAAATAGCTTCCATCAAAAGCTCTTTATCACGTTATCAGCTGTGACCAATCATGGCTGATCACGATGTAAACAGGAAGAGCTGTTTATCGGCTTTGCCTCTAGTCGCCTCAGCAGACACGAGTAGTGGAGAGCCGATCGGTCTGTGCTGAGTGTTTATCAGTACAGCCCCCCCTAGGATCGCCACACTGGAACACCAGGGAGCCCACCCAGGGGCCACCTGGGAGAGCCCACCCGCAGACCACCAGAGGGCCGACCCTAGACCACCAGGGAGATGACCAGGGAGCCCACACTAGACCACTAGGTAAGGGGCATAATACCCAACATGGCTGGCACTCAGTGCCAATTACAGATGCCACCCTAGACCACCAGGGAATGAACACCTTACAGTGCTGCCTATCAGTGCCACCTATCAGTGCCCACCAGTACCCACCAGTGCCACCTATCAGTGCCCACCAGTGCCACCTATCAGTGCTACCTATCAGTGCCCAGTGCTACATATCAGTGCCCATCAGTGCTGCCTATGAGTGCCCATCAGTGCCGCTTATTAGTGCTCATCAGTGCTGCATATCAGTGCCACCTATCAGTGTCCGTTAGTGCTGCTTATCAGTGCTGCATAAGTGCCTCATCATTAGTGCCCATCAGTGCCACCTCATCAGTGCCGCCTCATCAGTGCCTGTCAGTGTAGCCTATCAGTGCCCATCAGTGATGGAGAAAATGTACTTATTTACAAAGATTTGTGGCAGAAACAGAGAAAACATTTTTGGTCTTTTTTTATTTGTAGCGCAAAAAATAAAAACCGCAGAGGGGATCAAATACCTCCAAAAGAAATCTCTATTTGTGGGAACAAAATGATAAAAATTGTGTTTGGGTACAACGTCACACGACCGCGCAATTCTCATTCAAAATGCGACAGGGCTAAAAGCTGAAAATTGGTCTGGGCAGGAAGGGGGTGGGGGGGTAAGTGCCTGGTATTGAAGTGGTTAAATAGGCCATTTGGTGCCAATGCGCGAAGATGTGTGTGCTGGCAGAAATGCGTCTATGTGTCAGTGCATGCTGGATATTAGTCTGAACCCATCTGTGCTGGTGCATGTGCACGAGCATTAGCTGCTTATGAATGAGGAGAATTAGCATTAGCTGAACTAGCTTCCTGACAACACCAAACAGGGATTCCCAGGGTTCATCTGTAGCACCCTCCTAGATAGGTGCTAGGTTAGGTAAATCCATTGATCTGCGTGTGATTATTTTGGTCTGTTCTGTGTCTCGCTACTTGCAAGATTAATTGCTTCCCCCTGCCATCTAGAGGGTTCTGGAATGACTGTCGGGCGGTGGCTTTGTTATCTTGACTGGACGTGTATTGACATCCTCAGGATAGCCTGCGCTCGTGCGCTCGCGGGGGCACGCATCAGGGAGAGTTTAATCAGCAGCTGAATATTTATGCAGTTCCAGCCAATCCCTGGGGAGGGTGCCCAGATGGTGGTTGGGTGGGAGCATAAATAATATGCGACCTGGAATAGAGGGGTTTCCTCTTGTCCGGGAGGAAGAGATCCCACCCTAAATGGCTGCTGCTCCTCTGAGCAGTCCAGCTGTGCTTTCTATTGCTTATCGAGGTCCCAGCTATGCTATCTGTGGTTCCACTCTATTGAAGCCTGCTGGAGCCGACTGAGAGACTTATTTTGGGATTTGATCTGAGGAATTCACAGGAGAAATGGCCTGGAAGATATTGGAACGAGGCATCCAATTATCCAAGGACATTAGTGAATGCAGACCAGTGTGTGAGATTCCAGTGACTGTGCGCTGCTGTTGTCCCTCTTGCATCAGAGTCAACCTGTATTTAAAGTGGACATCGGTCATGGTGTCCCTGTATAGCTAAGCTCATCATTGCTGCAAGGACTGTGCTCAGAATCGTAAGAGGAAGATAGGTGTCCTCAAGTTAATACTTAATATTGCTGGAGTATCCCACGGCTATCCTGCACCCATCCAGGCTCAAGTTTTTTTCCAATAAAACAAGCAAAAGAACACCCCTAGACTGATTATTGAGCTGTAGGAGTGACTGAGACTGGCTGCTAGAGCTCCTATTGGGGGAAGAGCCTTGGGACCAGATCAATTGGCCCTTTAAGGGGTGAGCGTTACACATCTCTAACTGTACTGCCAACACTTTGACCCTCCTGGGCACCCCAGAGTTTAGACCATTGGTCATATCCCTGAAAACGCAAGAGCATTAATTGATGACTACCCGAGACCATTTGTTGTATCTCTTCCCTCTTATGTACAGGAAATGAGGGATTTACTACAATCCCAGACTCCCCATGATGGATGGCTTGTAACCATTGACATAGAGGCCCTTTATGGTTCCATCCATTGCCACAGAAGAGCAGTGGTTGCTGAATTTCTCTGGGAAATAAGACGATCTGCTGGTCCCTACAATTGATTTGTATTGGAAATGTTGGCTTACATCCTATCTAGGAATGCATTAAATGTCAATGGCTTTCACTTCTTCCACATGCAGGGGCCAGCAATGGGATCCCATGTGCCCCATTATATGCCATGTTCCTTGTCCTTTCCTGTGCTGACACAGCCCCGAGTCCTCCGTTCCTCCCTTGGTTATGCCGTTCCCTCCACATGAATATCTAGTAGTTGATGTGTGATTTATGAGTATACGTTGTTCCTCTATTATGGTTGATATGTTCCTTGTATTCTGCATTAATAGTGATGTCCAATGTTCTAATAACCTTCTTCCTATTACTATCACCTCTGTACCTCCTGAAGCAGCTTTTCTGTGAAACGCATAGAGATATGCCCCCCACCCTCTGCCAACCTCGTATTTTAATCATCCTTCTTGGATGTGTGTCATCTATATACTGATTAGCACATTATTTATCATGGGTTGTCAGTCCTTGTAGTAAGATGTATGGATGGGGGGTGGGGGTGATTTAAGAGGTGTATACAAGGTGATCTTCTTTTCTTCATGTGTAAGTCTTATTGACATGGATATACAGTATATACACTATATTGCCAAAAGTATTGGGACACCTGCCTTTACACGCACATGAATTTTAATAGCATCCCAGTCTTAGTCTGTAGGGTTCAATATAGAGTTGGCCCACCCTTTGCAGCTATAACAGTTTCAACTCTTCTGGGAAGGCTGTCCACAAGGTTTAGGAGTGTCTATGGGAATGTTTGACCATTCTTCCAGAAGAGCATTTGTGAGGTCAGGCACTGGTGTTGGACAAGAAGGCCTGGCTTGCAGTCTCTGCAAACTCCTAAAAAACAGCACCACACCATAATCCCCCCTCCACCAAACTTTACACTTGGCACAATGCAGTCAGGCAAGTACCACTCTCCTGGCAACCGCCAAACCCAGACATGTCCATTGGATTGCCAGACAGAGAAGCGTGATTGGTCACTCCAGAGAATGGGTCTCTACTGCTCTATAGTCCAGCGGTGGCGTGCTTTACACCACTGCATCCAACGCTTTGCATTGCACTTGGTGATGTAAGGTTTGGATGCAGCTGCTTGTCCATGGAAACCAATTCCATGAAGCTCTCTATGCACTGTTGTGCTAATCTGAAGGCCACATGAAGTTTGGAGGTCTGTAGGTATTGACTCTGCAGACGGTGATTTATGAGTATACTTTGTTCCTCTATTATGGTTAATATGTTCCTTGTATTCTGTATTAATATTGATGTCCAATGTTCTAATAACCTTCTTCCTATTAATATCACCTCTGTACCTCCTGAAGCAGCTTTTCTGTGAAACGCGTAGAGATACTCTCCCCACCCTCTGCCGACATGGCATTTTAATCACAACCTTCTTGGATGTGAACCATCTATCTACTGATTAGCACGATATTTATCATGGGTTGTCAGTCCTTGTAGTAAGATGTATGAGATAGGGGAGGTGGGAGTGATTTACGAGGTGTATACAGGGTCTGTAGCTATTGACTCTGCAGACGGTTGGCGACTTCTGTGCACTGTGCGCTTCAACATGCTCTGACCGCGCTCTGTCATTTTACGTGGCCTTAGAGTTGCTGTTGTTCCCAGTTGCTTCCACTTTGTTATAATGCCGCTAACAGTTGACCGTGGAATATTTAGTAGCAAGAATATTTAACGGATGGACTTAATGCACAGGTGGCAACCTATCAAGATACCACGCTTGAATTCACTGAGCTCCTGAGAGCGACCCATTCTTTGACAAATGTTTGTAGAAGCCGTCTGCATGCCTAGGTGTGTGATTTTATACACCTGTGGTCATGGAGATGATTGGAACACCTGAATCCAATGATTTGGAGGGGTGTCCCAATACTTTTGCCAATATAGTCCATATACAGTATGTATGTATATATACAGTAGCAGACAAAAGTAAGTACACCCCTCACATTTTTGTAAATATTTTATTCTATCTTTTCATGTGACAACACTGAAGAAATTACACTTTGCTACAATGTAAAGTAGTGAGTGCACAGCTTGTATAACAGTGTAAATTTACTGTCTCCTCAAAATAACTCAACACACAGCCATTAATGTCTAAACCGCTGTCATATCTGATGGAGGTCAGTGGACCTTTGCCATACCTCATGGGGCTCAGTTGACCTTTGTCATACCTGATCGGGTCCATTGGACCTTTCTCATACCTGATCGGGTTCAGTGGACCTTTGTCATACCTAATGGAGGTCAGTGGACCTTTGTCATATCTGATGGGGTTCAGTGGACCTTTGTCATATCTGATGGGGTTCAGTGGACCTTTGTTATACTTGATGGGACTCACTGGACCTTTGTTATACTTGATGGGGTTCAGTGGGTCTTTTTCATACCCGATGGGGCTCAGTGGACCTTTGTCATACCTGATGGGCTTCAATGGGTCTTTTTCATACCTGCTGGGGTTCAGTGGTCCTTTTTCATGCCTGACGGGGTTCAATCAGAGCCAGCTCTACGAGTAGGCGGAGTAGGCGGCCGCCTAGGGCGCACTGCCACCCAGGGTGCCAAGCCCCTGTCCATATACTACCCCAGCCTGTCCATATACTACCCCAGCCTGTCCATATACTACCCTAGCCTGTCCATATACTACCCCAGCCTGTCCATATACTACCCCAGCCTGTCCATATACTAACCCAGCCTGTCCATATACTACACCAGCCTGTCCATATACTACCCTAGCCTGTCCATATACTATCCCAGCCTGTCCATATACTACCCTAGCCTGTCCATATACTACCCTAGCCTGTCCATATACTACCCCAGCCTGTCTATATACTACCCCAGCCTGTCCATGTACTACCCCAGCCTGTCCATGTACTACCCCAGCCTGTCCATATACTACCCCAGCCTGTCCATATACTACCCCAGTCTGTCCATATACTACCCCAGTCTGTCCATATACTACCCCAGGTGCGGTCCTGTGATCCATGGCTAAAGAAATAGAGAGAAACTGCAAAAATCTCCACCTCCGCCACCTCCATCATTTACATGGACAGCAAAGGAGGTGGAGTCAGGGGCTGAGCCAAAGGGGGGGGGGTGGCAAAATTAGGTTTTGCCTAGGGTGTCAAAAATGCTTGCACCAGCCCTGGGTTCAGTGCACCTTTGCCATACCTGATGAGGTTAAGTTGTCCTTTGTCATACCTGATGAGGTTAAGTTGTCCTTTGTCATACCTAGTAGAGGTCAATGAACCTTTGCCATACCCGATGGGGTTCAGGGGACCTTTGTCATGCCTGACGGGGTTCAGTGGACCTTTGTTACACCTGATGAGGTTACGTTTTCCTTTGTCATACCTGATGGGGTTCATTGGAACTTTGTCATACCTGATGGGCTTCAGTGGACCTTTGCCATACCTGATGGGGTTTAGTGGACCTTTGTCACACCTGATGGGGTTTAGAGGACCTTTGTCATACCTGATGGGGTTTAGTGGACCTTTGTCACACCTGATGGGCCTCAGTGGACCTTTATTACACCTGATGAGGTTAAGTTGTCCTTTGTCATACCTGATGGGGTTCAGGGGACCTTTGTCATACCTGATGGAGTTAATTTGTCCTTTGTCATACCTGATGGAGGTCAGTGGACCTTTGTCATACCTGATGGAGGTCAATGGACCTTTGTCATACCTGATGGAGGTCAATGGACCTTTGTCATACCTGATGGGGTTCAGGGGACCTTTGTCATACCTGATGGGGTTCAGTGGACCTTTGTCATACCTGATGGGGTTCAGGGGACCTTTGTCATACCTGATGGGGTTCAGTGGACCTCTGGTATGGCAGTCTGATTACTCTCAGCTATATATTTATAGATTCCATGCTATCATTGCGGGGTGTGGGGTGGGTTGTGGTTTCGGTGGGATTGGTTATACGGTGAAGTTCTATGTATGGGGGGAGATCTGACAATAGGGTACAGCTCTGTTTTTGGACATTTTGTATTTTGCTCTGAGTAGTCGGTGGTGGTCTTCCATACACGGGGTCATTCTCTTAGATACATCCATACAATCTCATTCCGTCACCCAGCTGTACGTTCCTCGATAAATCCGATCTCGGTTAACCTGTTTCCTAAGTTCCTTCACTTGAAGTCACAAAGTACAGAAACCGCCTCCTCCTGTGAGCCAACTTTTCACAGCCGATCCTTTGATCCGTCTCCCAGAAGTCACATGACCCCGCTCACCTTTCCTGACCTGGGTGACAACAATGGGGGGAGGGGGTGACTTGTATTGATCCAGCAGGAAGTGTTGGCTCGGTGTGTGGTCCTCGGAGAACCCGTCCGTCCGGTTGGACTTCCCTGGCTGTACTGTACATCCTCTGGGCTCACCGTGTGCCCAGGAAGTGTCAGGGAAGTACAGTATTAGTGCCACGCCCGGAGACGCCGAGTCCTGCCAACTCAATCTCGTGTCTCGTGCGCCCAAAAACGTGCCGACCCTCGCCCGCCTACTGTACTATTATCTCACCCCGCACATGACGGGTGTTTTCAGTTGGCAGAGAGGACTCACCGACGTCCCGAGATCGCAATGTTCCCCCTTCGCCCGGTCACATGACCGCCGGGAAAAACAACAATGTAACAACCGTGCATACCGATAATAATGTAATACCAACCCTGCCAGGGTAAGAATACCCCCCCCCAAGACATGAGATGTCTGATAGGTGGGCACTGCCCATCATCCATAGACCACACCATCTCAAACTGGCCACACACGTTACAATCTGATTGTACAATCTCCTTCAGATTTACTGATACCTAGGTCTGCCTGGCTGGATATAAAAGCGAATGGTTGGGTTTGGGTTGGTCTGCACCATAGCTAAGGGGACCACACACATTGCAATCTGATTGTACAATTCTGGATACAAATCGAACAGACTGAGTTTTAGTAAAGAAGATTGCGTATTGGTTGTACGATCAGATTGTAAGATCGGTGGTTATTTCCAAAGACAACCGTTTCCAGAGCCCAGAAGGATCCTGAGAACCCGGGGACGGCAGCTGGGATTGTAGATAAATCTGACAATGGATTGCGTGGGGATTAGAAGATGATTATTAGGGGGCAATCAGATTGTAAAGTGTATGGGCTGCCTAAGGAGATGTTATAACGATTGTACAATCACATTGTCCTGTGCATGGCCATCTTATAGGAGAAAGTATAGAGATTGTACAATCACATTGTCCTGTGTATGGCCATCTTATAGGAGAAACTATAGAGATTGTACAATCACATTGTCCTGTGTATGGCCATCTCATAGGAGGAACTATAGAGATTGTATAGAGATTGTACAATCACATTGTCCTGTGCATGGCCATCTTATAGGAGGAAGTATAGAGATTGTACAATCACATTGTCCTGTGTATGGCCATCTTATAGGAGAAAGTATAGAGATTGTACAATCACATTGTCCTGTGTATGGCCATCTCATAGGAGGAACTATAGAGATTGTATAGAGATTGTACAATCACATTGTCCTGTGTATGGCCATCTTATAGGAGAAAGTATAGAGATTGTACAATCACATTGTCCTGTGTATGGCCAGACAAATCCTCAGGAGAATCCAAAGGATCCCGATTGGCCGGGGTGGGGGAGGAGATTCGCTCTGCGCCATCTACAGACAACCAAAGTGGAAATTAGGCAATGTCCAATTATTATTATTTTATTATTTGTCTTCTTTTTTTATTACTCTGTACTTTGTCACAAATGTTGGCATCGGGAGGTAAAATGTTGCGGTTACCTGAAAAAATGATTTTTAGGAGGGGCCTCAGCTACCAATTCTGATCCCATGAGGGACTCTCAGAGAATGGAAGAGATGAAGTTGTGGTCCTGAGGGGAAGATATTTCCTGCGCGCTCCTCACTTCCTGTCTATGGGAATCTCTACACTGAGACCAGGGACCAGCGGGGGGCGCTCTGTGAGGACCTTCCATAGGGCAATGTGGGGGGGACTGCCTGAGGCGAGGATCAGATGACACAGAGGGATCAGATTGTACTGACAATGTAACAACGATTGCTTCCTCTACTCATACTGACAATGTAACATTTATCTGTATTATTATTATATGGATATCATTGTTATCATATAGAATGTACAGTGCTATCTATATTATTATTATTATGATGATGATGATGATATTATAGTTATTATTATCATATAAGGATACATTATTATGTAAACATCTTAGAAGGATACATTGTTATCATATAGACTGTTTACATTTATTATTTTATTATTTTATTATCATACAAGGATACCTTTTTATATAGAATGTATAGGACTATCTATATTATTATTATTGTTATTATAAAATGATACATTGTTATGTAAACATTATAGAAGGATACATTGTTTTCATATAGATTGTACAGGATTATTATTATTATTATTATTTCATAGAAGGATACATTGTTATCATATAGAGTGTACAGGATTATTATTATTATTATTATTATTATTTCATAGAAGGATACATCGTTATATAGAATGTATAGGATTATCTATATTATAGTTATTATTATTATCATACAAGGATACCTTTTTATATAGAATGTATAGGACTATCTATATTATTATTATTGTTATTATTATTGTATCATAAAATGATACATTGTTATCATATAGAGCAGACTGTACAGGGTTACCTATATTATTATTATTATTTTTATTATAGAAGGATACATTGTTATATAGAATGTATAGGACTGTCTATATTACAGTTATTATTATTATCATAGAAGGATACATTGTTATCATATTGTACAGGGCTATCTATCTATATTATTATTATTATTATTATAAAATTATACATTGTTATGTAAACATTATAGAAGGATACATTGTTTTCATATAGATTGTACAGGATTATTATTATTATTATTATTATTTCATAGAAGGATACATCGTTATATAGAATGTATAGGATTATCTATATTATAGTTATTATTATTATCATAAAAGGATACATTGTTATGTACTGTAGATAGAGTGTACAGGACTATCTATATTATTATTATTATTATTATTATTATAAAATGATACATTGTTATGTAAACATCTTAGAAGGATACATTGTTGTCATATAGACTGTTTACATTTATTATTTTATTATCATACAAGGATACCTTTTTATATAGAAAGTATAGGACTATCTATATTATTATTATTGTTGTTATTATTATTGTATCATAAAATGATACATTGTTATCATATAGAGTAGACTGTACAGGACTAGCTATATTATTATTATCATAGAAGGATACATTGTTATATGGAATGTATAGGATTATGTTTATTATTATTTTTATTGTTATATAGGATTATCTATAATATTATTATTATTATTATAGAAGGTTACATTGTTATCATATTGTACAGGGCTATCTATATTATTATTATTATTATTGTATCATAAGAGGATACATTGTTATCATATAGAGCAGACTGTACAGGGTTACCTATATTATTATTATTATTTTTATTATAGAAGGATACATCGTTATATAGAATGTATAGGACTATCGATATTACAGTTATTATTATTATTATTTCATAGACGGATACATTGTTATCATATTGTACAGCGCTATCTATATTATTATTATTATTATAAAATGATACATTGTTATGTAAACATTACAGAAGGATACATTGTTTTCATATAGAGTGTACAGGATTATTATTATCATTTCATAGAAGGATACATTGTTATCATATAGAGTGTACAGGACTATCTATATCATTATTATTATTTCATAGAAGGATACATTGTTATCATATAGAGTGTACAGGACTATCTATATCATTATTATTATTTCATAGAAGGATACATTGTTATCATATAGAGTGTACAGGACTAGCTATATTATTATTATTATTACAGAAGGATACATTGTTATATAGAATGTACAGGATTATCTATATCATTATTATTATTACAGAAGGATACATTGTTATCATATAGAGTGTACAGGACTATCTATATTATTATTATTATTATTATTACAGAAGGATACATTGTTATCATATAGAGTGTACAGGACTATCTATATTATTATTATTATTACAGAAGGATACATTGTTATCATATAGAGTGTACAGGACTATCTATATTATTATTATTATTACAGAAGGATACATTGTTATCCTGTAGACAGGGCTGTCTCATATATTCTATTCTTCCTCTCAGGTATTGGAGAGATGTGATGAGATTGGAGGGGGAAGCTGAGAATAAGAAGACAGAATGAAGTTACCCCCCAAGGGGTGAAGTTGCCCTCTGAGGGGTGAAGTCGCCCCCTGACTCACCCTGTAAGTGGCCCTATGAGGGGGGGGGGTCAGGCGGAGTCTCCATTGTAAATAAAGTGATTAGCCATGCAGAGGAGAGATTGGTTGTTTTGGGGTCTCTTGGAGGGGGGGGGGGGGGTTCTGGGACCCTGGACTGGCAGCAGAGGGTTAACAGTACAGGTGGAGCATTGCAGTAACCCATAGCAACCATCCTGGTGTCAGTGTGTGCGGTGTAATTTGAGTCCCTGCACTGGGATTCTCATGAGATGATAAGAGAGGAGGGGGGAGGGGGGGTCACATTTCTGGGAGGGGACAGCCAGGTACACTCAGGTGACCCAACTGGACAAACAGAGAGGAGCCTGAGGGGGGGAGATTACAGAGAGTCTACACAGAGGAACCTGGGGGGGAGGAGAGACTGAGAGGAGAAGAAACTGCACACAGCTACAGAGACTACAAGGACTGGATCATAAGAGACTGCACACAGCTACAGAGACTGCACACAGCTACAGAGACTACAAGGGCAGGATCATAAGAGACTGCACACAGCTACAGAGACTACAAGGACAGGATCATAAGAGACTGCACACAGCTACAGAGACTGCAAGGGCAGGATCATAAGAGACTGCACACAGCTACAGAGACTGCAAGGGCAGGATCATAAGAGACTGCACACAGCTACAGAGACTGCAAGGACAGGATCATAAGAGACTGCACACAGCTACAGAGACTGCAAGGGCAGGATCATAAGAGACTGCACACAGCTACAGAGACTGCAAGGGCAGGATCATAAGAGACTGCACACAGCTACAGAGACTGCACACAGCTACAGAGACTACAAGGGCAGGATCATAAGAGACTGCACACAGCTACAGAGACTGCACACAGCTACAGAGACTGCAATGACTGGATCATAAGAGACTGCACACAGCTACAGAGACTGCACACAGCTACAGAGACTACAAGGACTGGATCATAAGAGACTGCACACAGCTACAGAGACTACGAGGACAGGATCATAAGAGACTGCACACAGCTACAGAGACTGCACACAGCTACAGAGACTGCAATGACTGGATCATAAGAGACTGCACACAGCTACAGAGACTACAAGGACAGGATCATAAGAGACTGCACACAGCTACAGAGACTGCACACAGCTACAGAGACTGCAAGGTCAGGATCATAAGAGACTGCACACAGCTACAGAGACTGCACACAGCTACAGAGACTGCAAGGACAGGATCATAAGAGACTGCACACAGCTACAGAGACTGCAAGGTCAGGATCATAAGAGACTGCACACAGCTACAGAGACTGCACACAGCTACAGAGACTACAAGGACAGGTTCATAAGAGACTACACACAGCTACAGAGACTACAAGGACAGGATCATAAGAGACTGCACACAGCTACAGAGACTGCACACAGCTACAGAGACTGCAAGGTCAGGATCATAAGAGACTGCACACAGCTACAGAGACTGTACACAGCTACAGAGACTGTACACAGCTACAGAGACTGCACACAGCTACAGAGACTGCAAGGTCAGGATCATAAGAGACTGCACACAGCTACAGAGACTGCACACAGCTACAGAGACTGCAATGACTGGATCATAAGAGACTGCACACAGCTACAGAGACTGCAAGGTCAGGATCATAAGAGACTGCACACAGCTACAGAGACTACAAGGACAGGATCATAAGAGACTGCACACAGCTACAGAGACTACAAGGACAGGATCATAAGAGACTGCACACAGCTACAGAGACTGCAAGGACAGGATCATAAGAGACTGCACACAGCTACAGAGACTGCAAGGTCGGGATCATAAGAGACTGCACACAGCTACAGAGACTGCACACAGCTACAGAGACTGTACACAGCTACAGAGACTGCAAGGTCAGGATCATAAGAGACTGCACACAGCTACAGAGACTGCACACAGCTACAGAGACTGCACACAGCTACAGAGACTGTACACAGCTACAGAGACTGCAAGGACAGGATCATAAGAGACTGCACACAGCTACAGAGACTGTACACAGCTACAGAGACTGCAAGGACTGGATCATAAGAGACTGCACACAGCTACAGAGACTACAAGGACAGGCTCATAAGAGACTGCAAGGACTGGATCATAAGAGACTGCACACAGCTACAGAGACTACAAGGACTGGATCATAAGAGACTGCACACAGCTACAGAGACTGCACACAGCTACAGAGACTGCAAGGTCAGGATCATAAGAGACTGCACACAGCTACAGAGACTGCACACAGCTACAGAGACTGTACACAGCTACAGAGACTGCAAGGACTGGATCATAAGAGACTGCACACAGCTACAGAGACTACAAGGACAGGCTCATAAGAGACTGCAAGGACTGGATCATAAGAGACTGCACACAGCTACAGAGACTACAAGGACTGGATCATAAGAGACTGCACACAGCTACAGAGACTGCACACAGCTACAGAGACTACAAGGGCAGGATCATAAGAGACTGCACACAGCTACAGAGACTGCACACAGCTACAGAGACTGTACACAGCTACAGAGACTACAAGGACAGGATCATAAGAGACTGCACACAGCTACAGAGACTGCACACAGCTACAGAGACAGCAAGGACAGGATCATAAGAGACTGCACACAGCTACAGAGACAGCAAGGACAGGATCATAAGAGACTGCACACAGCTACAGAGACATCAAGGACAGGATCATAAGAGACTGCACACAGCTACAGAGACTGCAAGGACAGGATCATAAGAGACTGCACACAGCTACAGAGACTGCAAGGACAGGATCATAAGAGACTGCACACAGCTACAGAGAGTACAAGTACAGCATTACAAGAGACTGCACAGAGACTGCACTTATTACTAGAGACCGCTAGGACAGGATTAGAGAGACAGCACAGAGATTGAGCAGAGACGTCACCGCCCCATAGAGCGCTCATTACATTACGCCCAGCTACAGAAGAGACCGCATGGAGAAAGTGGGGGGAGGAGAGAGCGCGTCACCACAATAACAGCTGGAGACATCCCAGTATAAATCAGGTGAGTCAGTGAGCCTGGCATGCATTGCCACCAGAAGTGCCAACATTGAACCTACATCCAGAGAGCGCTGTGCATACTGCCAGACCCACATTTTACCCACATCCAGAGAGTGTGGAGGTCTCCTGAGGGATCTCACAAGCAGTCACCCTGGTTTGGATTAAGAGCGCCGCTGTCCTCCTCCTCTCGGGCCGTCTCTCAGGTGAGTGTCTGAGATATG
>BLSH010180915.1:49077-65681 GCA_018402905.1 Glandirana rugosa
TCCCGGTGAACATCTTATACCTTAGGGGCCATCCCGGTGAACATCTTATACCCCCGGTCACAACACTATACAAATATAACATATCACAACACTGGCCCCCGTATTCTACAAGTGGCCCTACCGGGGATTCCATATTCTACAAGTGGCCCTACCGAGGGATCATACATATAACATATCACAACACTGGCCCCCGTATTCTACAAGTGGCCCTACCGGGGATTCCATATTCTACAAGTTACCCTACCGAGGGATCACACATATAACATATCACAACACTGGCCCCGTATTCTACAAGTGGCCCTAGCAGGGGTTCATACATATAATACATCACAACACCGGCCCCTTTTTCTACAAGCGCCCCTACCAGGGATTCCAT
The DNA here is from genome assembly GCA_018402905.1 of Glandirana rugosa. Taxonomy (NCBI): domain Eukaryota; kingdom Metazoa; phylum Chordata; class Amphibia; order Anura; family Ranidae; genus Glandirana; species Glandirana rugosa. The sequence goes on from BLSH010180915.1 coordinate 49,454, forward strand.
ATTCTACAAGTGGCCCTACCGAGGGTTCATACATATAATATATCACAACACCGGCCCCGTATTCTACAAGTGTCCTTATCCAGGGGTTCATACATATAATATCACAACACTGGCCCTCGTATTCTAGATGTGGCGCTATTGGGGACCCCATATTTTAGCTATGGCCTTATTGGCGACCACATATTCGAGATTTGGCCCTATCGGGGACTTTGTATTCTAGATGTGGCCCTATTGGGGGTTCATACATAAAATAGATCATGACACCGGCCCCCCATATTTTAGATGTGGCTCTATTGGGGGTTCATACATATAGTATATCACAACATCGGCCCTCGTATTCTAGATGTGGCCCTATCGGGGGTTCATGTATATAATACACCACAACATTGGCCCCTGTATTCTTCAAGTGGCCCTATCAGGGGTTCATACATATAATATATTACAACATCAGCCCACATATTCTAGATGTAGCCCTATCAGGGGTTCATACATATAATACATCACAACATCGGCCCCCGTATTCTAAATGTGGTCCTATCAGGGGTTCATACATATAATATATCACAACACCGGCCCCCATATTCTAGATGTGGTCTTATCAGGGGTTCATACATCTAATATATTACAACACCGGCCCCCGTATTTTAGCTATGGTCCTATTGTGGACCACATATTCTAAATGTGGCATTTTGGGGACCTCATATTCTAGATGTGGCGTTTTGGGGACCTCATATTCTAGATGTGGCCCTATCGGGGACCTTTTATTCTAGGTGTGGCCCTATTGGGAGTTCATACATAAAATAGATCACAACACCGGCCCCCATATTTAGATGTGGCCCTATCAGGGGTTCATACGTATAATATATCACAATATCGGCCCCCATATTCTAGATATGGCCCTATTAGGGGTTCATACATATAATACATCACAACATTGGCCCCGTATTCTACAAGTGACCCTATCAGGGGTTCATACATATAATATATATCAACACCGGCCCCTGTATTTTAGCTATGGCCCTATTGGGGACCACATATTCTAGATGTGGCACTTTTGGGGACCTTGTATTCTAGATGTGGCCCTATTGGGGGTTCATACATATAATATATCACAACACTGGCCCCCATATTCTAGATAGGGCCCTATCAGGGGTTCATACATATAATACATCACAACACCAGCCCCCGTATTTTAGCTATGGCCCTATTGGGAACCACATATTCTAGATGCTGCACTATCGGGGACCTCATATTCTAGATGTGGCCCTATTGGGGGTTCATACGTAAAATAGATTAAAATAGATTACAACACCGGCCCCCATATTCTAGATGTGGCCCTATCGGGGGTTCATACATATAATACATCATAAATTCCATCTATACGTTAAGCAGAATATGGCCAGACAGAACCGAGATGGAGCTGGATTCAGGGATACCAACCTAAAATAATCGGGGTCCACAAAATGCCAAGCAGAAGTTTCAAAAGCAGACAAAATCTTGGAGTGGGACTTTCATTTTTCATCAGGTCAAATAGGCAACAAAGGGTCGTTCACTATGTTATGGTTAATTGGTATTCCCGAATCCGGGTCTATCTTGGTTTTGCCTGGCCATATTCTGTTTAACATATTGATTGTATTTCTCTCCCCCCCCCCCTCCCCACGGCCTTACACTTCTCAGCCTTTCATTTCATTCGCCACGATTATCTGGAGGACGGACCGATTTGTCGTCACTACAAGTGAAAAGAAGAGAAACCGGAATGTCCTCATTGTGTTTGTTGAGCCGCCATACCGGCTGCCAGCTTTTCTTTGAGGTTATCATCTGGGTTGGTCACCAGGCTGGCATGATGGTCATTATGTTTTCTATGGGGGAGTTCCTGATTGAACTCCCAAGAATTTCCAGGACCATTGAGGGGGATCATCATTCAGCCCTTGTTAACAAACTGACCGTGGCCGTCCCCCTGAATCTAGCACCTGGCTTGGCCACATGTCTGGTAAAGGGGGGGGGGTCTTTCTGTTTTCTATTGGGGAACAAGAATCCCGATTGAATGCCCAGCATTTTCTGGGACCAATATGGTGGAATTCCATCCATCAGTCTTCGTTAACCAAGCAGCTGTGGCCTTTCCCCTGAATCTAGCATCTGGCTTGGTCACATGATCTCTATCGAGATCATTATGTTTCCTACGGGGAACACGATTTAACAATTTCAGAACCATTGTGGTGAAATTCCATTGCTCATTCCTCATTAACAAGCCGATTGTGGCCCTCCCCCTAATCTTACACTTGGCTTGGTCACGTGTTCGATATAGGGGTTATTCTGTTTTCTATGGGGAACACGATTGCTGATTGACCACCCAGTAATATCCAGGATTGATGTGGTGTAATTCCATCACTCTTGGAAGTCTTTGGACCAAAACCGAGCATGGCCTCTCCCTTGAATCTGGCTTGGTCACTTGACTGGTATGGTGGTCAATCTGTTTTCTATGGGGAACACAATTCCTGACTGAACACCCAGCAATTTTAGGGACAGATGTGGTGGAATTCCATCACTCAGTCCTCGTCCATCCAATTTGCTAGGTGTCAGGGTGATGGAGGTTCTCTTAAGAGGGAGATGAAACATCCTTCGTATCCTTTCATGGAGCTTCATCTCTGCCTAGAATTAGAATGCTATCAACTAACTATCTCCATCCAGCATCTCTAACATGGACAATCAGACAGACTCCTATCCCGACATATAGCCAGGGTGACCAGGAAATGGAGGGCATAGTGTGTGAGGTCCCTTCTGCCTTCTTGCACCAGACCAGGCGACATGTCCTCACCATTGGGAGGGTTCCCTCCAGGAGGCTGGCAAAGCTCCAATTAAAAAGGCCATCAAAACTTTCAACCTGACATTCACTGATGTTTTCCAGTTAAATGACAGATCCTGGTATAAACAATTGGCCAGGGATGCTGGGAGATATCACTTACCAGAAGTATTTGGCCCATGTGTCTCCTAGGATCCCCAGTGCTGTGAGTCAGGGCTTTCAATGAGTGGACATCTGAGAATGGCTGCAGTAGTTCGGTAATTGCACAAATAGACTGGGCTTGCCCTACCCTTCACATCACCCCTGGTGACAACTCTAAAATTTTGGATTTCCCATCACTTTGTGTACCGGAGACAATGGTCACCAGGACATATATAGAAGGGTGAACCTTCCAATGGAGACATCAAAGGAAATACAAACTTCACAGGGGATCTGACCCCTCACCACTCCATTTTAAAAAATGTACGTAGACTTCAAATTAGCTGTCGTGGTGATAGCACAGGCCTCCGGCAGACCCCATGCCTACATGGAATGTGGTGATGGCGCGCTGACCTGTGTGCATATCCCACAATGTAATGCGGGACCAGGGAGACCTGTGGAGTGGCACCCACTGCAGTGCATTGTGGGATGTGTCATGGGTGACCTACACGCTTTACGAAAAGCTCCAGATCTGCAGAGAAACTCTTGGCGCTCACAGGACAGCGCTGAGGCCCTATTGACGTTCACCAGCAGGATCAACCTGTGGGTGATGTCATCATTGGCCACAGGAGGTTAGGACAGGTTCCCTTAACAATCAGAATTTGCAGTTAATATATTTACTTTTTTTTGCTTTGAATTGTAAAAGTTTGCACATTTAAAGTCCTTTTATATGATTTTTAACTACTAAAACAGAAATGTAAACATTTTACCAGGGTCACCCATCATACTAAGTTTGCAAGGCTAGGAGAAGGTCCAATGTTTCCTCCATGGCTCCCTGTATACAACTGATCAGTCCAGAGGGTCTCATCTCTGATAGAAATGGTACCAGGGTTAGCACCTGTGTATGGATCTGCAGTATGTTTAATCTGATCTCCCCTGCTCTTTAGTTGCTGTCTGGAAGCTGTAAAAAAGAAGCCATAACCTAAGATAACCCAAAATACGCTATAAAAATGTACTTGTTTTTCTGAAAGCAATGACCACATTACTGATTACATTTCCTGCTTCCCAGATGATCCTCTGTTATTCTTAGATCTCCAGCACAATCTAAGCTGTGCCCAGCCTAAAATCTGCCCAAACAGTCCCTGCGCTTCAGGCAGACGAGATAATAACAGGCCAGATTTATTGGCAATATCCTGTTTGTGAAGAGTGGAGGGCGAGGCCGACACCCCCCCTGAGGTGTGAGGAGACGCTGAACTGACTCATCTCTAACTAATTGATGATAATTAATGCAATCCCATTATTATAATAAGGCTCCTCCCACTCTGCCTTCCATACACAATCTATTTATAAATCTACCTCTGCCCCACCACCGCCCTTGGGCCTCCCAAACTTCTGGGTTATGGAGGTCCACCCCTGGTCTATGGAAGTGTCTCCTCCAGTAATACACATTTCCCATTATTATAATAAGGCTACTCCCACACTGCCCTCCATACACAATATGTTTATAGAAGTTTCTCGGTCCCACCACCGGCCCTGGTCCTCCCAAACTTCTGTGGTTTTGGAGGTTCACTCATCTATGGAAGTGTCTTCTTCCTTGGCAATACACATCACAAACTCATTGTACAGTATCTTCTAAATTGGCCAAACCTTGACAGTGGCCTGAACAATCCATTCAAAGCCAACTGTTGTTACATCTAAAGGTTGTAAAATTAGATTGCAACATCTGTGGGCAGATGACCCAATCTGTAGACTTGGCAATTTTTTCCCTGATTCTAGAGAGAGGTGACCAATCTGGGCATTTTTAGAAGGATATGGTGCAAATTTCATGTCTGAGTCCTGCAGATAACTTCTGGCTGGCCAAACTCCGAGGAACAGTCTATGGATTGATATTATCCCCCATTCAGCCATCCCCTTTATTGACATAATCAGGAAAAGTCTCAGTGTTTTATGGGGAATGTTATCTATTTGATGGTCCTGAGGATAGCAACGACGTGGGGGAATGTTATCTGATTGGTGTTCTCAGGAATAGTGATGGGGAAATGCTATCTGCTTGGTGGTCTCATAAATAGTGATGGGGTAATGCTATCTGCTTGGTGGTCTCATGAATAGTGATGGAGTAATGCTATCTGCTCAGAGGTCTAAGGAATAGTGATGGGGTAATGCTATCTGCTTGGTAGTCTCAGGAATAGTGATGGGGTAATGCTATCTGATTGGTGGTCTCAGGAATAGTGATGGGGTAATGTTATGTGCTTGGTGGTCTCAGAAATAGTGATGGGGCTATGCTATCTGTTCGATGGACACAGGAATAATGATGGGGTACAGCTATCTCCTCCGTGGTCTCAGGAATAGTGAGGGGGTAATGTTATCTACTTGGTGGCCTCTATAATGGCGATAGGGGATGTTATCTGCTGGGTGGTTTCAGGAATGGTGATGGGGTAATGCTATCTGCTTGGTGGTCTCAGGAATGGTGATGGGGTAATGCTATCTGCTCGTTGGTCTCTATAATGGTGATGAGAAATGTTATCTGCCTGGTGGTTTCGGAAATGGTGATGGGGCAATGCTATCTGCTTGGTGGTCTCAGGAATGGTGATGGGGTAATGCTATCTGCTTGGTGGTCTCGGGAATGGCAATGGGGCAATGCTATCTGCTTGGTGATCTCTATAATGGTGATGGGAAATGTTATCTGCCTGGTGGTTTCGGAAATGGTGATGGGGTAATGCTATCTGCTTGGTGGTTTCGGAAATGGTGATGGGGTAATGTTATCTGTTACTGATCTCAATTATAGTGATGGAGTAATGTTATCTGCTCAGTGGTCCTGGGAATGGTGTTGGGGGAATATTAATTGCTCGGTGGTCCCGGGAATAAGAGTGGGGGAATATTCTTGGCTTGGTGGTCCTGGGAATGGTGACAGACAGGGGAATGTTGTCTGCTTGGTGGTCCCAAGAAAGAAGATGCGGGATGTTATCTGCTTAGTAGTCCTGTGAAAATTGATGGGGTAATGGTATCTGCTCAGCAGTGCTGGGAATGGTGGCGGAGGAATGGTATCAACTTGGTGGTCCAGTCAATATTGTCAGGAAACCTTATTCACTTAGTGGTTCAGTCAATAAGAAATATTATCTGCTTGGTGGTGCCAAAATTGGTTAAAAATGATTCACTGATAGATAACAGTGTTCTTACACCATTCCCAGCACAAGCAAGAAGATCATTGCTGGTGCTGGGAATGGTGACGGGGCGATGTTATTTGTATCGTGGTACCATGGATGGTAATTGGGGAATGTTATCTACTCAGTGGTCTCATGAATGGTGATGGGGAAATGTTACTTGCCTGGGAATGGTGATGGGGGATCATTACCTGCTTGGTGGTCCTGGGAATAGTGAGAAGGAATGTTATCTGCTAGCTGGTACTGGGAATGATGAAGGGAAGTGTTATCTTTAGGTGGTCCAGTCAATGGTGACGAGTGAATGTTATCTCCTTTGTGATGCTGGGATTGGTGATCGGGCACTATTATCTGCTCAGTGGTGCCAGGAATGGTGACAGGACAATGTTATTTGCATGGTGCTGGCAGGAATAGTGACAGGGGAGAATATTGGTGGTCTTAGAAGTGGTAACGGGGGTAAGTTACTGTTCTGTGGTCTTAGAAATTGTGATGGGGTGATAGAGGAATGTTACCTGTTTGGTGGTTTTAGAAATGGCGATGGGGGAATGTTATCTGCTCAGTGGTCAGGGAAATAGTGATGAGGAATATTGTCTGCTTGGTGGTCTTGAGAATGGTGATGGGGAATGTTGTCTGCTTGGTGGTCTTGAGAATGGTGATGGGGAATGTTGTCTGCTTGGTGGTCTTAGAAATTGTGATGGGGAATATTATCTGTTAGGTGGTCTCAGAAATGGTGATGGGGGAATATTATCTCCTTGGTGATCCTGGAAATGTCAATGGGGGAATGTTATCTGCTTGGTGGTCTTGGGAATTTCAATGGGGGAATGGTATCTGTTTGGTGGTCTTAGAAATGGTGAGGGGCAATGTTATCTGCTTGGTGGTCCTGGGAATAGTGACGGGGAAATGTTATCTGTTCAGAGGTGCCAGGAAAGGTGATGAGGGAATGCTATCTGTTCAGAGGTGCAAGGAAAGGTGATGGGGGAATGCTATCTGTTCAGAGGTGCCAGGAAAGGTGATGGGGGAATGTTATCTGTTCGGAGGTGCAAGGAATGATGACAGTGTAATATTATCTCACTGCCCATCCTAGGAACATTATCTCACTGCTGGTCCTGGCAATGTTATGTGTTCCTCAAGTAATCTCTGAAAGTCTCACTTTATGTTCTGTAACATGATGAGTATTTTGTTTTCTCCGTGAAGTCTTCCTCATTCCTGCTGTGTTGGAACATGTCGTCCATAGACATTCCACACGTGAGCGTGTACATGAGGTGCCGTACAGGGAGCAGGCGTGGCTTACTGTGTGTTGTGTGTATACAGCGTGTCGGATGTATTGACTGTACACATGTGTCTATAGAAGACTCAGCGCTCACACATGAGACCTCAGAACCCTGCACCGCCATAGACCTGAACTGACGTCTCTCTGTATCTCTCCGGTGTCAGGTGTAGAGATGGTGACCGAAGAGGGGAGCGACTGGCTCAACCAACTCCTAAGGGAGGTCCAACTTGAACTGTTCTACAAGAGGATCCGTGATGAGCTCAATGTCACCCGACCGGGACACTTCGACTTTGTCAAACCCATCGACCTGGACCATATCGGCATGGGGAGGCCAGGTAAGAGAGAAGCAGCCTTACCATATTTATATATATATATATACTGTGTATACTTGGAGATCTGATATACAGTACCGTTAATTACCGATCATATGTGGAGTACCGTCAATTACCGGTGAAATGTGGAGTACCATCACTGACCGGTGATATGTGGAGTACCATCACTGACCGGTGATATGTGGAGTACCATCACTGACCGGTGATATGTGGAGTACCATCACTGACCGGTGATATGTGGAGTACCATCAGTGACCGGTGATATGTGGAGTACCGTCACTGGCTGGTGATATGTGGAGTACCGTCCTTGACCGGTGATATGTGGAGTACCATCACTGACCGGTGATATGTGGAGTACCATCACTGGCTGGTGATATGTGGAGTACCGTCCTTGACCGATCATATGTGGAGTACCGTCCTTGACCGATCATATGTGGAGTACCGTCACTGACCGGTCATATGTGGCGTACCGTCACTGACCGGTCATATGTGGAGTACCGTCACTGACCGGTCATATGTGGAGTACTGTCACTGACCGGTCATATGTGGAGTACTTTCACTGCAGGGTCATATGTAGAGGACTGTCACTTGTCGCCATATGTAATGTATTATCACTGGCCGGTCATATGTAGCATACTGTCACTGGCTGGTCATATGTAGCATACTGTCACTGACCGGTAATATGTAGCATACTGTCACTGGCCGGTCATATGTAGCATACTGTCACTGGCTGGTCATATGTAGCATACTGTCACTGGCTGGTCATATGTAGCATACTGTCACTGGCTGGTCATATGTAGCATACTGTCACTGGCCGGTCATATGTGGAGTACCGTCACTGGCCGGTCATATGTAATGTGCTGTCACTGACCGGTCATATGTGGAGTACCGTCACTGACCAGTCATATGTGGCGTACCGTCACTGACCGGTCATATGTGGAGTACCGTCACTGACCGGTCATATGTGGAGTACTGTCACTGACCGGTCATATGTGGAGTACTGTCACTGACCGGTCATATGTGGAGTACTTTCACTGCAGGGTCATATGTAGAGGACTGTCACTTGTCGCCATATGTAATGTATTATCACTGGCCGGTCATATGTAGCATACTGTCACTGGCTGGTCATATGTAGCATACTGTCACTGGCCGGTCATATGTAGCATACTGTCACTGGCCGGTCATATGTAGCATACTGTCACTGGCCGGTCATATGTAGCATACTGTCACTGGCCGGTCATATGTAGCATACTGTCACTGGCTGGTCATATGTAGCATACTGTCACTGGCCGGTCATATGTGGAGTACCGTCACTGGCCGGTCATATGTAATGTGCTGTCACTGACCGGTCATATGTGGAGTACTGTCACCGACCGGTCATATGTGGAGTACCGTCACCGACCGGTCATATGTGGAGTACCGTCACTGACCGGTCATATGTGGAGTACCATCACTGACCGGTCATATTTGGAGTACCGTCACTCACCGGTCATATGGGGAGTACTGTCACTGGAGGGTCATATGTAGAGTACTGTCACTTGCCACCATATGTAATGTACTATCACTGGCCGGTCATATGTAATGTGCTGTCACTGGCCGGTCATATGTAATGTGCTATCACTGGCCGATCATATGTAGAGTACCGTCACTGGCCGGCCATGTGTAGAGTACTGTCACTGGCCGGCCATGTGTAGAGTACTGTCACTGGCTGGCCATGTTTAGAGTACGGCCACCGGCCGACCATGTGTAGAGTACTGTCACTGGCCGGCCATGTTTAGAGTACGGCCACCGGCCGACCATGTGTAGAGTACGGTCACTGGCCGGCCATGTTTAGAGTACGGTCACTGGCCGGCCATGTGTGGAGTGCGGTCACTGGTGGCCATGTTTAGAGTACAGTCACTGGCTGGCCATGTGTAGAGTACGGTCACTGGCCGGCCATGTGTAGAGTGTGGTCACTGGCCGGCCATGTGTGGAGTGCGGTCACTGGTGGCCATGTTTAGAGTACAGTCACTGGCTGGCCATGTGTAGAGTACGGTCACTGGCCGGCCATGTGTAGAGTGTGGTCACTGGCCGGCCATGTGTAGAGTGCGGTCACTGGCCGGCCATGTATAGAGTGCGGTCACTGGCCGGCCATGTGTAGAGTGTGGTCACTGGCCGGCCACGTGTAGAGTACTGTCACTGGCCGGCCATGTGTAGAGTGTGGTCACTGGCCGGCCACGTGTAGAGTACTGTCACTGGCCGGCCATGTGTAGAGTACCGTCACTGGCCGGCCATGTGTAGAGTACCGTCACTGGCCGGCCATGTGTAGAGTACGGTCACTGGCCGGCCATGTGTAGAGTACGGTCACTGGCCGGCCATGTGTAGAGTACGGTCTGCCTAAGGTCAGGATCCATGCAGCCGGTTGTAGGAAGTATGACATCGCCTTGGAGGGGAATTATTTGGTATGATACCCCTAATCCTCCTGACCCCCCCCCCCCCCCCGTTGTTAACTCTGTCATATCCGTCCTAGGTAGCTGAGTTTACGATGTCCCTGTATTGCACCCTGCGTGCTTTCTCTGATGATTCAGGGTTGGACCACGGTTGGGAAAGTTGTCTTCATACTGTACATTACATAATGTCCCCCCATGCGTGTTTATGTTATTCTGCCAGTTGTGACAGAACATCCTCACGTGTACTGGGTGACTCAGGTCTGTCACATGACCCGGTTCCTCCAGGAATGAGGTCACCGCTTAGCTTTTAATGAGGTGTGTGGTATCGATGGATTGGATGTGTCCTCGTACAACCAGGACACACACAGGTCCCAGAAGGAACCAATCTTTCTTCTCTTTGCCTCAATCTCCTCTGCTGCCCTTCCCCTGATTTATAACACAAGAGATGGTGATGGAGACAAAGAGGTTTATTTACTGAAGGTAAATCCACTCTGCACTTGGAAGTGCAGTCGCTGTAGATCCGAGGGGGAAATGAAAGGAAAATAAAAAACAGCATTTTTGCTTGCACATGATTGGATGATAAAATCAGCAGAGCTTCCCCTCATTTCAGATCTTCCCCTCAGATCAAAAGTGACTGCACTTCCAAGTGCACTTGCAATGCACTCGTAGTGCAGAGTGGATTTGCCTTTAGACAATCAACCCCATAGTGTTAGAAGATGGCGAGAAGTAGGCATCCGGAGGGAAAAAAAACAAAAATGCATAAACAAATTAGCAAAATTCTAAAAATTAAAACGCCATCTTTTGACAAAAAAATTACCAAAATTTCACAACAAGATATGTAACCCTCCCGATCATTTCTCCCTTCCCCATTGACGTCTTTGGGATTTGCCACTACATTCGGGTTCTCTGAATTTCAAACAAGATTTGCCTACTCCTGTCCCCCCCATTGGATTTACCAATTTTCAAACAATGTTCACCAAACCCTTGGTGGATGGAACCACCATCAGAGTTCTCATCAGGAAGCAAATTACACTTTGCTTTCAGTTTGAGGAGTTCCTGCAGCGGCCATGGCATATGTTTAGTGCCTACAGGACAGAAGCATGTCTGAATCTGTAATAAAGTATTGTTGGTGGTTCTGCAATGACAATATATGTAGCTGTAGCTTAGACCTCCTCATATCAGACAATGCATTGCTGCCACCTCTACCCAGGTCAAGGAGTTGCAAGATCTCCAAATTACCAGTTCACTTTAAATGAATTTGGAGGAGCTACAGTGCCTCACGCCTGACTTGCCTTGTTATATTTTTCAGCTCAGAGAAGACTCTTTGAAGCTTTAAAGAGAAGGAAGCCACCCATCCGCCCCAAAACATGGATGTACAAGGTGAGCGCTTTGTGGCAGGGGCAAAGACACATACTACTGATCTCATCATTGTGGGAGGGGCAGAGACACATACTACTGATCTCATCATTGTGGGAGGGGCAGAGACACAAACTACTGTTGGGAAATCCATAGAGAAGTCGCATTTAGATTCTGTTCTAAATATTGTCTTATTCCTCTCCTTTGTAGATGTTTGCAAACAGAGGCTCTGAGAGCCCCGAATCACCCTCAGATCTGGACATGTCATCACCCCCCTCCCTATCGCCCTTTTCCATGTCGCCCTCCTCCCATCGTGGGGAAAGTGACTACTCCTTGAAGTGTCTGATCAATGACCGAGACCTGCACATGATGGAGCGTCTGGGGGATGGTTGCTTTGGGGTGGTCCGCAGAGGAGAGTGGAGGATTCCTGGTGGAAGGACAGTGAGTATCCTCTTCCTTTATCTCTTCCAGTTCTCTGAGCTCTTGGTCTTCGGCTATCATGTCCTGTCACTCTGCAGTGGTCTCATTCACCGGCTTTGTCTTTTTCAGGTGAATGTTGCTGTGAAAACCCTCCGTACAGATGCCAGCTCTGACCCTGAAATTCTTCAGGACTTCCTGCAAGAAGTGAATTCCATGTATGCCCTGGATCACCCACATCTCATCCGACTCTACGGGGTGGTTCTAACCCAGCCAATGAAAATGGTGAGTAGTTGGTTCTCTTTAATGGGGTAATTTTATCCACACCAGGTTAATGCAAGAGGGGTTGTCAATGTCAGGGTGACACACAACAGCAGGGTGACATTTAGTTTGTCCCCTCCCTCCAGCAAGGGAAATGGGGATGTGATGTCTGTAGCTGGATATTTACCCTCTTGTGTCTTTCCATCTTCCATCTCAGGTCACAGAGTTGGCGCCTCTCGGATCTCTACATGATGCTCTGCGTTCTCGCTATGCGGCATATCCTCTGCAGCTCTTGTGGTCGTACTGCATCCAAATTGCCTCTGGGATGAGCTACCTTGAAAGCCAGAAGTTCATCCACAGGGACCTGGCAACACGGAATGTCCTGCTCATGAGTGATGAAATGGTAAAGATCGGTGATTTTGGCTTGACAAGAGCGTTAAGGGCGAACGATGAACAATACATCATGTCTGCTCGCCGCAAGATACCCTTTGCATGGTAAGGAAGGGAGTCAGAACATAGTAGGGGGGTAGTGGCTCAATCCTATTGTGGGAGGTTGAAGATGCTTATCAGAACTAATGTTGGGTAATCTCTGGGAAACCCAAATCACTAATTTGCAAACTATTTGCCTTCTTTGTGACAGGTGTTCACCAGAAAGCTTGAAGATTGGTACCTTCTCACACCCATCAGATGTCTGGATGTTTGGGGTCACCATGTGGGAAATGTTCACCTATGGACAGGAGCCCTGGTTGGGCCTTGCTGGGAGACAGGTAACTTGGTGCACTCATAGGGTTTCAGTTTCACCATTCATCCATAAGTCTCACAGAACTGAACTTTATATATCTGTGTTCATGTCTTCAGATTTTAATGAAGATTGACCGAGAAGGAGAGCGATTGGAACGTCCAGATGATTGTCCTCTCGCTTTGTACAACATCATGATGAAGTGTTGGGCACACAAACCTGAACAGAGGCCAAATTTCACCACTCTCATCAGCCTTCTCCAAGATGTAAGTTAAATATTCATCCAGTATAACTTTTTCTCACCCCTACAATGTGTTCCATACAGTATATGAACAAATGATGTTTCCAGTAAAGGGTCCTGTTAATACAACATCATTCAAAGACATTGTAGACAATTGTGCTCTTCCAAGCCGCTGGTAACAGTTTGGTGAAGGCCCTTTTCTGCTCCATTATGACTGTGCTCCCCCTGTGTACAAAGCCAGCTCCATAAAGATATGGTTTAACCAGTTTGGTGTGGAGGAACCCGAGAGCACATGAGCTCTAACCTAAACCTTATTGAACACCTTTGGAATGGAATGGAAGGCCAGTTGTGAGCCAGGTCTTCTCATCCAACATCAGTATCTGACCTCAGAAATGGACACAAATTCTCATAGACACGCTCCAAAAATCTTGTGGAAAGCCTTTCTAGAGCAGTGGAGGCTGTTATTGATCCAATGGGGGCAACGTCATGTTAATGACCATGGTTTTAGTATAAGATATCCAACAAGCTTAGAGCTCAAACATCAGCCCTACTAAACACCTTTGGGATGAATTGGAACACCAATTGTGATCCAGGTCTTCTTATCTGACAACAGTACCTGACCTCACAAATGGGCTCAAATCCCCATAGACACCCTCCAAAATCCGGTTGAAAGTCTTCCCAGATATGCTGTTGTGGCTGCAAAGATGGCGGAAACTACATATTTGCCCTCATGGTTTTGGAATGGGATTTCCAACAAAATCATACAGGTGTTATGGTCATTTGTCCAAAATGTTTGGCCATATAGTGCATCTTTCATTCCTGTCCCTTCCAATGAATTCCAGAATTCTGTCCCTAATAAAGTCCGAATAATCCAATCATGCTTATATCTGAAGTTATCTGCAAATTTCTCCTACTGCCATGTCTATGGTTCTATGGTTCAAAACTTCCTATTCCTCCCTCCACCAAGTTCATCTCTTATTTGACCCCTGTTCTTAGTTCGTCATCTTACGGACAACTTTTCTCTTCTTCAGGTGAAACCACAAGAGGTTCGTGTTCTTCAAGAAGTGAACAATCCCTCCTGGCTGCCGCTGGATGCCGGAGACCTTGTCACTGTCATTGATGTTGGGTAAGAAGGCATTAAACTTAATCCCATGTATCTTCATCATCCATTATTTACTTATTCATTGTTTAGCCCATTATTGGTCATTCATTGGTCTAGAAAGCATGACCTTTCTTCTGTTATTTATTTTATCAATTATAACTGGCCATTCATCCATCATTCATCATGTGTTATGATTCACCACAGGCCAATAAGTAACCAACTTCCCTTTTTCTGGCCAGATATTTCAGCTTTTCCTGAAAGATTATGGCCATTGGCAGGCGAGCCTGCAGATAAAATCCCCCCAAATGTATTTTATGAGATTGTCCTGGAGCCTCCTGCCTGTTTAGTAGGCCTGGTGGTGCGAGAATCCCAGAATTAATCTGAATGAGACAAAGGGGTTGATTTACTAAAAGGGGAGAGTGCAACATCTGGTGCAGCTCTGCAAAGAAACCAATCAGCTTCAAGGTTTTTGTTTGTCAAACCTTAATTGAACAAGCTGAAGTTAGAAGCTGATTGGCTACCATGCACAGCTGCACCAGATTTTGCACTCTCCAGTTTTAGTAAATCAACCCTAAAGCGGTTCACCTGCTTGGCAATCATAGATCACATGGCTCTGATTTTGCTTCCTCCAGGTCCGACTCTCAGCCCTGGAGAGGACAGAATCAGCGGACTGTTAGGATTGGACCATTCCCCTCTGCTGTCATCTCTCCGGAGGACTTGGCACGCTCCCGAAACTCTGTCAGCTTGTTGAGCAATCTTGGGAAGATCTCTCTTGTGGATGCAGAAAATAAGTAAGTGCCTCAATGCCTCTGAATCAAGGAGATAAAAGTACATATCTCCTCCCGCCATGTACTCATGAACTTTTGTTTCTTTCAGCAAAAGAATCCGAGCAAAAGAAGGTCAACGGAGAGCAGTAGGGGGCGGTGCTAATCGCATCAAAGCCGAAGAGATGATGATTCGTATGCAACGTAGGTGTCTCCTGGAAGAAACCATTACCCTCATTCTTTCACGTCCCTTTTCTTGTCACCTTTCCTTCCATCCTTTGTTTTGTTCATTCCTTTTTTCCTCTATTTTTCTTCATAGTAACATAATTTGTTGGGTCAATAATAGACACATGTCTATTGAGTCATAATATCCATCCTCTCTTAATGTTTTCCTCTCCTTACTGTCATCATCTCCATCTTGTCTTCCTCTCCATCCTTCTTCTTCTTACTGTCATCCTCTCCATCCATCCTCTCCTTACTGCCATCCTCTCCTTACTGTCATCCTCTCCATCCATCCTCTCCTTACTGTCATCCTCTCCATCCATCCTCTCCTTACTGTCATCCTCTCCATCCATCCTCTCCTTACTGTCATCCTCTCCTTACTGTCATCCTCTCCATCCACCCTCTCCTTTCTGTCATCCTCTCCATCATGTCATCCTCTCCAACCATCTTCTCCTTACTGTCCTCTTCTCCATCATCCCTCTCCTTACTGTCATCCTCTCCATCCTTTCTCCCCTTACTGCCATCTTCTCCGCCCTTCCTCTCCTTACTCTCATCTTCTCCATCCTTCCTCTCCCTACTGTCATCCTCTCCATCCTTCCTCTCCCTACTGTCCTCTTCTCCATCCTTCCTCTCCTTACTGTCATCCTCTCCCTCCATCCTCTCCTTAGTTTCATCCTCTCCCTTCATCCTCTCCTTAGTGTCATCCTCTCCATCCATCCTCTCCTTAGTTTCATCCTCTCCCTTCATCCTCTCCTTAGTGTCATCCTCTCCATCCATCCTCTCCTTAATTTCATCCTCTCCCTCCATCCTCTCCTTAATGTCATCCTCCCCCTCCATCCTCTCCTTAATTTCATCCTCTCCCTCCATCCTCTCCTTAATGTCATCCTCTCCATCCATCCTCTCCTTAATTTCATCCTCTCCATCCATCTTCTCCTTAGTGTCATACCTCTCCTACTTTAATTCCTCTCCTACCTACCTCTCCTACTGTAATTCCTCTCC
>BLSH010180915.1:90540-102116 GCA_018402905.1 Glandirana rugosa
TACCACACTCATCTCGTCTCCTGCCACCATCCTCTGCTCTACTCACACCGTCCTCTGCTCTACTCACACCATTCTCTGCTCTACTCACACCGTCCTCTGCTCTACTCACACCGTCCTCTGCCCTACTCACACCATCCACTGCCCTACTCACACCATCCTCTGCTCTACTCACACCGTCCTCTGCCCTACTCACACCGTCCTCTGCTCTACTCACACCATCCTCTGCTCTACTCATGCCGTCTGCTGCCCTACTCACACCATCCTCTGCCCTACTCACACCATCCTCTGCTCTACTCACACCGTCCGCTGCCCTACTCCCACCATCCTCTGCTCTACTCACACCGTCCGCTGCCCTTCTTACACCATCCTCTGCTCTACTCACACCATCCACTGCCCTACTCACACCATCCTCTGCTCTACTCACACCGTCCTCTGCCCTACTCACACCATCCTCTGCCCTACTCACACCATCCTCTGCTCTACTCACACCGTCCGCTGCCCTACTCACACCATCCTCTGCCCTACTCACACCATCCTCTGCTCCACTCACACCGTCCGCTGCCCTACTCACACAATCCTCTGCTCTACTCACACCATCCTCTTTTCTACTCACACCGACCTCTGCTCTACTCACACCATCCTCTGCTCTACTCACCCCATGCTCTGCCCTACTCACACCATCCTCTGCTCTACTCACACCATCCTCTGCTCTACTCACACCATCCTCTGCTCTACCCACACCATCCTCTGCTCTACTCACACCATCCTCTGCTCTACTCACACCGTCCTCTGCTCTACTCACACCGTCCTCTGCCCTACTCACACTGTCCTCTGCTCTACTCACACCGTCCTCTGCTCTACTCACACCGTCCTCTGCTCTACTCACACCGTCCTCTGCTCTACTCACACCGTCCTCTGCCCTACTCACACCGTCCTCTGCCCTACTCACACCGTCCTCTGCTCTACTCACACCGTCCGCTGCCCTTCTCACACCATCCTCTGCTCTACTCACACCATCCTCTGCTCTACTCACACCATCCACTGCCCTACTCACACCATCCTCTGCTCTACTCACACCGTCCTCTGCCCTACTCACACCGTCCTCTGCTCTACTCACACCATCCTCTGCTCTACTCACACCGTCCGCTGCCCTACTCACACCATCCTCTGCCCTACTCACACCATCCTCTGCTCTACTCACACCGTCCGCTGCCCTACTCACACCATCCTCTGCTCCACTCACACTGTCCGCTGCTCTACTCACACCATCCTCTGCTCTACTCACACCGTCCTCTGCTCTACTCACACCGTCCGCTGCCCTACTCACACCGTCCTCTGCTCTACTCACACCATCCTCTGCTCTACTCACACCATCCACTGCTCTACTGACACCATCCTCTGCTCTACTCACACCGTCCGCTGCCCTACTCACACCATCCTCTGCTCCACTCACACTGTCCGCTGCCCTACTCACACCATCCTCTGCTCTACTCACACCGTCCTCTGCTCTACTCACACCGTCCGCTGCCCTACTCACACCATCCTCTGCCCTACTCACACCGTCCTCTGCTCTACTCACACCATCCTCTGCTCTACTCACACCGTCCGCTGCCCTACTCACACAATCCTCTGCTCTACTCACACCGACCTCTGCTCTACTCACCCCATGCTCTGCCCTACTCACACCATCCTCTGCTCTACTCACACCATCCTCTGCTCTACTCACACCGTCCTCTGCTCTACTCACACCATCCTCTGCTCTACTCACACCGTTCTCTGCCCTACTGGCACCGTACGCTGGCCTACTCACACCATCCTCTGCTCTACTCACACCATCCTCTGCTCTACTCACACCGTCCCCTGCCCTATTCACACCATCCTCTGCTCTACTCACACCATCCTCTGCTCTACTCATACCGTCCTCTGCTCTATTCACACCGTCCTCTGCCCTACTCACACTGTTCTCTGCTCTACTCACACCATCCTCTGCTCTACTCACACCATCCTCTGCTCTACTCACACCATCCTCTGTTCTACTCACACCATCCACTGCTCTACTGACACCATCCACTGCTCTACTCACACCGTCCTCTGCTCTACTCACACCGTCCTCAGCTCTACTCACCCCATCCTCTGCTCTACTCACACCGTCCTCTGCTCTACTCACACCGTCCCCTGCTCTACTCACACCGTCCTCTGCTCTACTCACACCATCCTCTGCTCTACTCACACCATCCTCTGCCCTACTGGCACCGTACGCTGCCCTACTCACACCGTCCTCTGCCCTACTCACATCATCCTCTGCTCTACTCACACCGTCCTCTGCTCTACTCACACCATCCTCTGCTCTACTCACACCATCCTCTGCTCTACTCACACCATCCTCTGCTCTACTCACACCATCCTCTGCTCTACTCACACCGTTCTCTGCCCTACTGGCACCGTACGCTGCCCTACTCACACCGTCCTCTGCTCTACTCACACCATCCTCTGCTCTACTCACACTGTCCTCTGCTCTACTCACACCATCCTCTGCTCTACTCACACCGTCCCCTGCCCTATTCACACCGTCCTCTGCTCTATTCACACCGTCCTCTGCCCTACTCACACTGTCCTCTGCTCTACTCACACCATCCTCTGCTCTACTCACACTGTCCTCTGCTCTACTCACACCATCCTCTGCTCTACTCACACCATCCACTGCTCTACTGACACCATCCACTGCTCTACTCACACCGTCCTCTGCTCTACTCACACCATCCTCTGCTCTACTCACACCGTCCTCTGCTCTATTCACACCGTACGCTGCCCTACTCACACCGTCCTCTGCTCTACTCACACCGTCCCCTGCCCTATTCACACCATCCTCTGCTCTACTCACACCATCCTCTGCTCTACTCACACCGTCCGCTGCCCTACTCACACCATCCTCTGCTCTACTCACACCGACCTCTGCTCTACTCACCCCATGCTCTGCCCTACTCACACCGTCCTCTGCTCTACTCACACCATCCTCTGCTCTACTCACACAATCCTCTGCTCTACTCACACCGACCTCTGCTCTACTCACCCCATGCTCTGCCCTACTCACACCGTCCTCTGCTCTACTCACACCATCCTCTGCTCTACTCACACCGTCCTCTGCTCTACTCACACCATCCTCTGCTCTACTCACACCGTTCTCTGCCCTACTGGCACCGTACGCTGCCCTACTCACACCATCCTCTGCTCTACTCACACCGTCTGCTGCCCTACTCACACCATCCTCTGCCCTACTCACACCATCCTCTGCTCCACTCACACCGTCCACTGCCCTACTCACACAATCCTCTGCTCTACTCACACCATCCTCTTTTCTACTCACACCGACCTCTGCTCTACTCACACCATCCTCTGCTCTACTCACCCCATGCTCTGCCCTACTCACACCATCCTCTGCTCTACTCACACCATCCTCTGCTCTACTCACACCATCCTCTGCTCTACTCACACCATCCTCTGCTCTACTCACACCGTCCTCTGCTCTACTCACACCGTCCTCTGCCCTACTCACACTGTCCTCTGCTCTACTCACACCGTCCTCTGCTCTACTCACACCGTCCTCTGCTCTACTCACACCGTCCTCTGCTCTACTCACACCGTCCTCTGCCCTACTCACACCGTCCTCTGCCCTACTCACACCGTCCTCTGCTCTACTCACACCATCCGCTGCCCTACTCACACCGTCCTCTGCTCTACTCACACCATCCTCTGCTCTACTCACACCGTCCTCTGCTCTACTCACACCATCCTCTGCTCTACTCACACCGTCCGCTGCCCTACTCACACCGTCCTCTGCTCTACTCACACTGTCCGCTGCCCTACTCACACCATCCTCTGCTCTACTGACACCGTCCTCTGCTCTACTCACACCGTCCGCTGCCCTACTCACACCGTCCTCTGCCCTACTCACACCGTCCTCTGCTCTACTCACACCGTCCTCTGCTCTACTCACACCGTCCTCTGCCCTACGCACACCATCCTCTGCTCTACTCACACCGTCCTCTGCTCTACTCACACCATTCTCTGCTCTACTCACACCGTCCTCTGCTCTACTCACGCCGTCCTCTGCTCTACTCACACCATCCTCTGCTCTACTCACACCGTCCTCTGCTCTACTCACACCGTCCTCTGCTCTACTCACACCGTCCTCTGCCCTACTCACACCATCCTCTGCTCTACTCACACCGTCCTCTGCTCTACTCACACCATTCTCTGCTCTACTCACACCGTCCTCTGCTCTACTCACACCGTCCTCTGCCCTACTCACACCGTCCTCTGCCCTACTCACACCGTCCTCTGCCCTAGTCACACCATCCTCTGCTCTACTCACACCGTCCTCTGCTCTACTCACACCATCCTCTGCTCTACTCACACCGTCCTCTGCCCTACTCACACCATCCTCTGATATATGTATCATTGCAAAATTGTATCATGATGTATTTTATTGGCTCAGCAATTGTCATGCTATCCATGTATGTAAGATCATTTTTTTAATAAATGTTCAAACTGTGTATACTCCTGTTACTTTGTCATTAGTGGCAAATGGTGCTCACCTCATATAAAGTCCCAGGGCGCTTTTCTGTGTATTTGTTGTGTATATAGGGATGTAGGTGTGTCACTGGTGACACCAGACCTTCCTCTTTTCTCTGTCCACTTCTACATTTGGCTAAGTTTCCAGTATCTCACAAAAGTAAGTACACCCCTCACATTTTTGTAGATATTTTATTCTATCTTTTCATGTGACAACACTGAAGAAATGACACTTTGCTGCAATGTAAAGTAGTGAGTGTACAGCTTGTATAACAGTGTAAATTTACTGTCCCCTCAAAATAACTCAACACACAGCCATTATTGTCTAAACTGCTGGCAACAAAAGTGAGTACACCCTTAAGTGAAAATGTCCAAATTGGGCCCAATTAGCCATTTTCCCTCCCCTGTGTCATATGACTCGTTTGTGTTACAAGGTCTCAGGTGTGAATGGGGAGCAGGTGTGTTAAATTTTGTGTTATCGCTCTCACTCTCTCATACTGGTCACTGGAAGTACAACATGGCACCTCATGGCAAAGAACTCTCTGAGGATCTGAAAAAAATAATTTTTGCTCTACATAAAGATGACCTAGGCTATAAGAAGTCTGCCAAGACCCTGAAACTGACCTGAAGCATGGTGGCCAAGACCATACAGCGCTTTAACAGGACAGGTTCCACTCAGAACAGTGCCTCGTCATGGTGGACCAAAGCAGTTGAGTGCACATGCTCAGCGTCATATCCAGAGGTTGTCTTTGGGAAATAGACGTATGAGTGCTGCCAGCATTGCTGCAGAGGATGAAGGGGTGGGGGATCAGCCTGTCAGTGCTCAGACCATACACCGCACACTGCATCAAATTGGTCTACATGGCTGTCATCCCAGAAGGAAGCCTCTTCTAAAGATGACGCACAAGAAAGCCTGCAAACAGTTTTCTGAAGACAAGCAGACTAAGGACATGGATTACTGGAACCATGCCCTGTGGTCTGATGAGACCAAGATAAACTTATTTGGTTCAGATGGTGTCAAGCGTGTGTGGCGGCAACCAGGTGAGGAGCACAAAGACAAGTGTGTCTTGCCTACAGTCAAGCATGGTGGTGGGAGTGTCATGGTCTGGGGCTGCATGAGTGCTGCCGCCACTGGGGAGCTACAGTTCATTGAGGGAACCATGAATGCCAACATGCACTGTGACATACTGAAGCAGAACATGATCCCCTCACCCCTTTGGAGACTGGGCCGCAGGGCAGTATTCCAACATAACGACCCCAAACACACCTCTAAGACGACCACTGCCTTGCTAAAGAAGCTAAGGGGTAAAGGTGATGGACTGGCCATGCATGTCTCCAGGCCTAAACCCTATTGAGCATCTGTGGGACATCCTAAAACAGAAGGTGGAGGAGCGCAAGGTCTCTAACATCCACCAGCTCTGTGATGTCATCATGGAGGAGGGGAAGAGGACTCCAGTGGCAACCTGTGAAGCTCTGGTGAACTCCATGCCCAAGAGGGTTAAGACAGTGCTGGAAAATAATGGTGGCCACACAAAATATTGACACTTTGGGCCCAATTTGGACATTTTCTCTTAGGGTGTACTCACTTTTGTTGCCAGCGGTTTAGACATGAATGGCTGTGTGTTGAGTTGAGTGAGGGGACAGCAAATTTACACTGTTATACAAGCTGTACACTCACTACTTTACATTGTAGCAAAGTGTCATTTCTTCAGTGTTGTCACTTTATTATTATTATATAGGATTTATATAGCGCCAACAGTTTGCACAGTACAATTACAATACAGTTCAATACAGAAGGAATAGGAGGGCCTTGCTCCTAGAGCTTACAATCACATGAAAAGATATAATAAAATATTTACACAAATGTGAGGGGTGTACTTACTTTTGGCAGATACCATATATACCGTATATTGTGTGCACAGTGGAAGAAGCTTATTATAACTTGATGTTGCACTGATCCATTTGTATGTGAGATTTTTATCACTTAAGCAATATAGTTTGTTGTTTACAGCACCTAGCGCTCACCTTAAACCTAGATGACAATTATCCTACCAGCATGCGTTTGGAGTGTGGGAGGAAATCGCACAGGCAGAGCATGCACACTCCATGCAGGTAGTGCCATCGTTGGGATTTGATCCCATGCCCAAAGGGCTGTTTGGCAGAAGTGCTAACCACTCAACCACTCCTGTAAAGTTGCATTCCCTGTTATTATTTGTTCTGTGCTCATTGTACCCCAGTCACAGTCTTGTTTGCAGTGTCTAGGAAGCCTCAGGTTGCTGTTTGTCCAATTATTTGGCTGATGCCGCTACATTACAGAGATGATTCACCAATCAGACTTTGTCTAGAGTTGGGCCTGCAGTCGGAGGGGCATAGTGGGCATTTTCATTTTATAGCTCTCTGCTCTCAGTTCAGACTTGTGGTCAAGCATCGGGCACAGGGAAGTCTCCCATCACCGACTTTCTTAGCGACGCCAACATATCATGTGACCAAATGCCAAGAACAGCAAAGAAAGCTCATACTGTGCCCAGAGCGGGCATTGGCTTGTACTCAAGGAACCCCCATCACTAATGATGGTCACCATCACTGCAACTCCATGGCACACTTTGCATTGCACTTTCTTTAGCTCCTTAGCTCACTGAACTTTGTTCCAACCAAAGGGCTGCTCGGTTCTATTCACCCCCCCAGACTGAAGGTTCTCCACCCATCTCTGGTGTCCAGAGATTGTCCATGATTGTCCTCATAGACACATCAATCCAATTGTATATAAATTAAGACTGATATAATTTCATAGATCATCCACACGACTCGATCTATTGCAGCTACGCTATATTATCAAAAGTATTGGGACACCTGCCTTTACACGCACATGAACTTTAATGGCACCCCAGTCTTAGTCCATAGGGTTCAATATTGAGTTGGCCCACCCTTTGCAGCTATAACAGCTTCAACTCTTCTGGGAAGGCTGTCCACAAGGATTAGGAGTGTCTATGGGAATGTTTGACCATTCTTCCAAAAGCGAATTTGCTGGATGAGAAGGCCTGGCTCTTATTCATCCCACAGGTGTTCTATCAGGTTTAGGTCAGGACTCTGTGCAATGCCAGTCAAGTTCCTCCACCCCAAACTTCCTCATCCATGTCTTTATGGACCTTGCTTTGTGCAGTGGTGCGCAGTCATGTTGGAACAGGAAGGAGCCATCCCCAAACTCTTCCCATAAAGTTGGGAGCATGAAATTGTCCAAAATGTCTTGGTATGCTGACGCCTTAAGGTGGTTGTCAACTTGTGACAACCACTTTAACCTATAGGTAAGCCTATAATAAGGCTTACCTGTAGGTGCCCTGCATATCTCCCAAACCTGTACACTCTGGGAGATATACAGCGTAGTGCGTGTGCCCACATCATCGGGCATATGCGCAGTGAAGAAACGGCCTCCGTGCCGTTCCTTCACTGTGATCGTGCAGTGCCTGGCGGCTCCCGCCGTGATGTCATGCGACTCTGGCCAGTCACAGAGCTGCCTGACAGGCCACATCGCTGGATGTCGCAGGCTTCGTTTGCAGGTAATTGACACATAATGGGCTACTATGCGATGCATAGTAGCCTATTATGCTTCTACTTTGCAGGGGAATATTGAGGAAGTTTACTTCCTCTTGAAGAGTTCCCTTCACTGGAACTAAGGGGCCAAGCCCAAGCCTCGAAAAACAACCCCACAACAAAACTCTCCCTCCACCAAATGATTTGAAGGAGTGGCCCAATGCTTTTGGCAAAACAGTGTGGATGAGCGAGTTTGGGGTGGAGGAACTTGACTGGCCTGCACAGAATCCTGACCTCAACCCGATAGAACACCTTTGGGATTGTGAGCCAGGCCTTCTCGTCCAACATCCGTGCCTGACCTCACAAATGCTCTTCTGGAAGAATGGTCAAACATTCCCATAGACACTCTCCTAAAGCTTGAGGACAGCCTTCCCAGAAGAGTTGAAGCTGTTATAGCTGCAAAGGGTGGGCCAACTCAATATTGAACCCTACAGACCAAGACTGGGATACCAATAAAGTTCATGTGCGTGTAAAGGCAGATGTCCCAATACTTTTGGTCAAAAAGTGTATATCTACTATACAGTATGTACTAATTATTTATTGTTAGATAAAATATGTGTTTCTTTATCTGCACAGAATGATTTCTGCAGAGTTGGATTTTTAGCACCCCCCCTAAATATTACTTCACCCAGGGGAGCTGGCATGATAATCCATCTTTGGGGTCATAACCTAAAGGCAAAAATCTCAGAGTTGTTAAAGAGGGACAACAATTCACAGTATGTTCAGAGTCCATACCCCACTGACTCAAACAAAATTGGCCGGTCTTAGACTGGAGGGAGTTGTTAAGGATTGTGGGAGATGTAGTTTCAGTGAGGACAAGCGGCAAAATCTTTATTTTACAAATACGTATAGTTTTTTTAATAAAAAGACAACACGTGTTAAAATCAAGTGTTACAGTGGGTTTCTCAAAAGAGGTCTTTTGGCGCCAGACCGGGGAAGGAGGCGTTTGTCCAAGGAGAGTGCTGAGCTCCTAGGAGTCCATCCAACGGTGCAACCCTCTTGTTGCCTCTACAGAGTGGGCTGGTCAGTCACCATCTGCATCTACAGCTCTACAGAGTTGGTTCGCTGGTCACCATCTGCATCTACAGTCCTATGCAGCGGGTATGCCAGTCACAATCTGTGGCTGCATCCATCCAGAGCAGGTTTGTTGAAGCACAAGTCACCATTCCACAATTCCACAAGGGGTCCCTTTGCCGTCGGAACTTACCTCTGAATCACAGGATTGGTGAGAGGGTTGCGAACCCACGAGACACTCTGCACCAAAAAACAAAGCAAGACCCCAATTACTCAGCTTGCGATTATGGCTCTTCAGACACTAGCATACTTCTGCTATACATCTCTAAGGGGTGGCATATTACCTGTCTTCGATTACTTTACCACCCAGGATCCAGTTAACTCTTTGCACCTGTTCCTGCCCTTTCATTACTGCTAAACCCAGGTCAAGTTTTTCCTACCATAACTCTTTGTCAAGTCTTCAGCTCCCTTAACTGGGGGCGGGGGGTCGGGAAGCCATTTTGCAAAAGTACTAGAGCACCAGCGTATGGGCCCCACCCAAGCCGGCAGAAGTAACTTTAACTTTGTTTATCCTCTTTTCCAGTTGAAGTTTATTCCTCCCTGTTTACATTATTTCCACAGACTTAAGCTGTTTCTGCTTATTCTGATACACCTAAGACCGGCAGACAGATTTGGACCTAGCAGAATCATTCCCAGGGCCTAAGGCAACTTAGCCTCCGTGGGTTTATATTGTCCATTTTAGCTGTCCTTACCTTGCTCTAGGCAACTCTGTTGCAGTTTAAGCTGACTGGTAAAATCTGGGCCCAGTTACCTATAATGTTGTTTCTTCCACACAACTGTGGTATAGAAGTGCTTTGTGTAGGACTTATGTTATTTTATCTTGCCCATCGTTTGTACAGCTCTTTCTTATTTAACCAATTCAACACCAATACAGACAGTGTGTCCTCAACCTGTTGTGGGTTATTCAACCTAAGGGGGTGTTTCAGAGTGGTTCTGGGGGAGGCCTGCTACCTAGAAAAAAAAGGGCCCATAGTATCCTGGTGGGTCTACAGAGCCACGAGGATACATGGCCACTGTACATATAGAGGACATTCAGCCCAGCATACAGTCAGGTCCATAAATATTGGGACATCGACACAATTCAAATCTTTTTGGCTCTATACACCACCACAATGGATTTGAAATGAAACAAACGAGATGTGCTTTAACTGCAGATTTCAGCTTTAATTTCAGGGTATTTACATCCAAATCAGGTGAACGGTGTAGGCATTACAATAGTTTGTATATGTGCCTCCCACTTTTTAAGGGACCAAAAGTAATGGGACAATTGCCTGCTCAGTTGTTCCATGGCCAGGTGTGTGTTATTCCCTCATTATCCCATTTACAAGCAGCAGGCAAAAGGTCCAGAGTTCATTTCAAGTGTGCTATTTGCATTTGGAATCTGTTGCTGTCAACTCTCAATATGAGATCCAAAGAGCTGTCACTATCAGTGAAGCAAGCCATCATTAGGCTGGAAAAACAAACCCATCAGAGAGATAGCAAAAACATTAGGTGTGGTCAAATCAACTGTTTGGAACATCCTTAAAAAGAAAGAACGCACTGGTGAGCTCAGCAACACCAAAAGACCACGGAAAACAATTGTGGTGGATGACCGAAGAATTCTTTCCCTGGTGAAGAAAACACCCTTCACAACAGTTGGCCAGATCAAGAACACCCTCCATGAGGTAGGTGTATGTGTGTCAAAGTCAACAATCAAGAGAAGACTTCACCAGAGTGAATACAGAGGGTTCACCACAAGATGTAAACCATTGGTGAGCCTCAAAAACAGGAAGGCCAGATTAGAGTTTGCCAAACAACATCTAAAAAAGCCTTCACAGTTCTGGAACAACATCCTATGGACAGATGAGACCAAGATCAACTTGTACCAGAATGATGGGAAGAGAAGAGTATGGAGAAGGAAAGGAACTGTTCATGATCCAAAGCATACCACCTCACCAGTGAAGCATGGTGGTGGTAGTGTCATGGCGTGTGCAAGTATGGCTGCCAATGGAACTGGTTCTCTTATATTTATTGATGATGTGACTGCTGACAAAAGCAGCAGGATGAATTCTGAAGTGTTTGGGGCAATATTATCGCTCATATTCAGCCAAATGCTTCAGAACTCATTGGACGGTGCTTCACAGTGCAGGCGGACAATGACCCGAAGCATACTGCGAAAGCAACCAAAGAGTTTTTTAAAGGAAAGAAGTGGAATGTTATGCAATGGCCAAGTCAATCACCTGACTTGAATCCGATTGAGCCGAACAAGAACCCCGTAAAAGGGAAGTCAAAACAGAAGTCGTTCACTTTACGTGCGAGTTAGCCTAAGTTCAGTCCACTAACTGAACCGGTAACGTATTGTA
>BLSH010180942.1:44536-59562 GCA_018402905.1 Glandirana rugosa
CGTTTTATAAGTGCATAGCTAATAAAAAAGTAGAGAGTCTTCCTGGATTTTATAGAGGTGAACCGGAGATAGCTTGGGTACAACTAGAGTCTGGTGCTAGGGTAGTGTTATAGAAATTTTGATGGACATATACTTCGACAAGTCTTTAGGACCGCAGAACTGGGAAAAGAAAATAGACTAGGTAGGCATGAACGGGTTTAGTTTTCGTGTGATCACCTAATAAAACGATGTTTGTTGTTTGGTCTGTGTAGTCGTAATTTGTAGACCGATCGCGTGTTTACACAATAGTCATCTCAACTCGCTTGGAGACCTTCAAGCCCAAGACGACCAGGCAGGCTTGAAGGGGTTCGTTGTCCGTGCGATCGTTCGGGTTCTGTCCGGACCCGGACTTTGTCCCGAAGTTCGGACGGACCAGCAGAACCCGAACTTCCAGAGGTTCGCTCAACTCTACTGATAACACATTTGTGCGCTAGCCAGATGTTTAATGCTGATGTGTCTGGTTTGTTGTTTGTAGCAAAATAATCCACTAGTGTGCTTTTGATTTGGGCAAGTACGGATGGATCAGATAAAAGAAAAGGGTCAAGACGCCAGGATTTCTGAACAGCTTCATATACAGGTAGTTTTAAAGATATTGTGATGGGATCGTGGTCTGAGATCAACATGGGTTCGATAGAGGCCAAGTGGAGATATTTTAGGTCCTTCTGAGAGATGAAAAAATAATCGATACGTGAATATTTTGCATGAGGGGGCGAATAGAACGTAAAATCTTTTGTGTCTGGATGCAAAGTTCTCCAAGAGTCATGTAATGAAAGTAAGTTAAGTTGGTTTTTAATCTGTTTCAGAGCTTTGTAGGGAATGGAAGAGGAGCCCGAGGAGGAGTTGAGGTGGGGGCTGAGGGGAATGTTTAGATCACCGCCTAGGATGACCATGCCTTCATGAAACGGGATAAGCAAATCGAGGATTTGTCAAAAAAATGTAACCTGATGGGCGTTGGGGGCGTATAGGTTGACCAGTGTTATGGGTTTAGAATGCAATGTGCCTTTGATGAAAAGGTAACAACCTTCAGGGTCGGCAAGTTGGTCTTTGAGGATAAATGGCAGGTTTTTATGTAAGAGGATTGCTACTCCCTTTGTTTTAGTCTTGTTATTAGAGGCCAGAAAAATGGACGTGTAGTGTTTATTTGTTAGTTTAGGAGGTTTAGATTTTAAGAAGTGGGTCTCTTGTAGGAAAGCAACTTGAGCTTTGAATTTCTTTATTTCACCTAGGGTCAGAGATCTTTTTTCGGGGGTATTCAAGCCCTTAGCGTTAATGGAAATTAATTTAAGGGTGGTGGAGTTAGACATTTCACCTGATTTATGGATGCAGAAGGTCTAGGGGGCAATGAGGGGGGGATGTACTGTGAGAAAAGGAGATTAGACTATAGTTGATTTGGGGGTGAGTGGATTGGGAGGGAGGTCACCGAGGGTCAAGTGGGATACGGCGCCTGAGCCGGCCCACTATGTAGAGCCTCTGGATGAACAGTCAGGCTGGTCCGGACTGAGGGGGGAGTAGGTGGTCTGTAGCACGGGGAGGAGCCATGGCACACCTCAGGGGAGGATAGTATTGGAAGAGTGGAGAGCATAGTAATGGGTACAGATGATTATTTGGGCAAAAAAAACTTATCAAAAATCTTAACAATATAATACTGCCTCAGTAATAGGGAGATAACATGTTGGTAGAATACCGCTATGTACGGAACATCTCAATGAAACAAATACATATCAATAGAACAATAAACAAGATATACCTTTTAACCTTTGAGGGATAAAAATCTGCAGACATAAAGGTTAATGTAAGTAGGGTAGTTGTAAGAAAGTATAAGTAGATTCCAGGAGGGGGAATCACATAAATGACAAAAGGCTATTCTACAGGGGGGTTACCCCAACAGGGTTCGTTAAAGTCTGAAAAGCCCAGAAATTTCTTGAAGTATTCCGTCCGTCTTTGTTGACGAAGATTCGTGTTAAATACAGACGATGCAGCAGGTATTAGGGCATCTACATCTGGTGAATGGTGCATAAAAAGTGGGGTTGTAAAGTAGTAACACTGGAAATATTGTTTTGAGGCTCAATAGCAGTCCTTGATGTTCGTCTGTAAGGATCCTAATATGGCACCCAGGGTCATGCATGTAAATTGTAGATGGATGTGTTCAGACGATCTTCGTAATGGGAGAGGGCCTACATTGTTTAGAATTGACTTCGCTCGTTGGCTGCTGCGAACGAGCGAGTTAAAAGAACGGAGAGGAGTAGAAGGAGGACGGGTTGATGAAGATTTCCGAAGAGGACAGATTGGCGAGGTGTAAACAGGGCTGTCTGTCTGGATACAATAGGGAGCAATAAAGGGCGAAAGATGAAACCGAAGGTAGATATGCTGAGATACATATTTGCTGAGTAAAGAGCGGCAGGGAGGGGTAAAGTAGGTAGGTGAGAGTTGTTTAGAAAGGCAGATCCAATATTGGAAAGTTGCCGTCTGGGGAGCTGTAGGGTTTATTCACCGACAGGCTGTATCAAGTTAGGTCAGTCTTCATCTGCCGCCCGCTCCCCTCGTTCTCTGCGATAGGGAGTTGTATTGATGCGTCTGCGTGGAGTACGTTGCTCCAATGGATGGGGGACAAGCTCCTTCCAGTGTTCGGGTAGGACGAATTTGCGGTACCACTCTGGGACAGGAATCTCCGGAAGGCCAGTGAAGCTGAAGAACTGAGGAAGATCTGCTGGGGTATGTAGCATGAACGATCGTCCTTGGACAGTAACACACAGACCGAACGGAAAACGCCATTTGTACACGATGTGTCTTTCTCTCAACGCTGCTAGAATAGGGCGCAAAGCCCTGGGGTGGTTCAGGATGATTTGAGATCCTAGTAGATGTTGATTTCTGAGCCATTAAATTGAATGTCTTCTTGATCTCTGGCTCTCATGGCTACTTCCTCTTTTAATTTGAAGTCCATAAAGCAGCAGATAATATCTCTGGGAGGATCTTCCTCTCTTCCTCTAGGTCTGAGTGCTCTATGTGCTCTCTCAAGCTCCACAGGGGCGTCTGCTGGCCTTTCAGTAAGGTTATTGAAGAGCGATTGAAGTGCTAAGGGTATCTGATCGTGTTTGACCGATTCTGGGATACCTCTTATCCTTAGATTTTGCCGTCTGCCTCTGTTATCGAGATCCTCCAGCCTTCTTTGCATCTCAATTAAGTGGTACTGGAAGTGTGTGCTGTGTGCTTGGAGCTCCCTGACATCTTCCACGTGGCGTTCGGCGGCTCTTTCTACTTCCTCCAACCGATCGGAAATTCCTCGTATCTCGTCCTTCAGGTCAGTAACTGCATCAGATAGGGCTCCTGTGATGTCTGAAGCTATAGATTGTAGGTCCGACATCTTGGGCATCTGTTGGATGAGGGAAAGGAGCGTGTCCTGGTCTGAAGGAGCTGTCAGGCAGTTTGAGCTCTCAGCGTTCTTCCTCGCGGCGGCCATGTTTAGGGAGGCTGACCAAGGAGAGGAGGCCGCAGACGAGGTAGTCGGCTGAGAACAAAATAAATCCGGCAGATTGCGGCTCAGTTGGGGGTGCGGGGTGTTTCGTGAAGGGCAGTTGTCGTCCTATTTTGCCCATTGCGGGTGAATGCTCGCTTATGAGAGCTTTTTCCTCCCCCCAGTATGCCGGAGCTCCTAGATTAGGCGTCCATCTTGCCCGCGCGCTCAGCCACGCCCCCTCTATTGAAATTTTTTATTTTCATTAGCGGGTTAAATAAACGTTCATTTTCAACTACTGTGATGAGAAAATTTGAGGAAGCAGGATGGAAATAATCTCTCTAATGCATGAATTTCTAACATTGAAGGTGTTTTTTAATCAAAAAGGCTCTTCACTCCAAAATATAATGTTAGAAAGCAAATGTTGGTTGAAATACAGTACTTTTGTATGAATGTTCATTCAAAAATCTGCTAGTGTATGAACT
Source organism: Glandirana rugosa (assembly GCA_018402905.1). Classification (NCBI taxonomy): domain Eukaryota; kingdom Metazoa; phylum Chordata; class Amphibia; order Anura; family Ranidae; genus Glandirana; species Glandirana rugosa. The sequence continues at coordinate 48,512 of BLSH010180942.1, forward strand.
TTACTTTACTGAATTACTGGTTTATGGGAAAATAATTAATTAGTGAGGCAAATCCTGGGGCTGTTTTTGGTGAATAAGCAATAGTGAAAAGTTTTATTGGTTCTCTGGTCCCTATAACAGACACTTATTTGATCATATTCAGCAATTAACTTCTATTGATAATGCAAGCCTTTATTGCATATGTGCGAGACTTAATATTTTACAACATTTTCTTTACTGTATTTCTTATAACAAATACCAAAAATCCCACAGAAAGAAAATGGTCCAGGTTTTGTCAGTAAAATTAAATTCTGAGTGGGCAGCTTTGATAACTTGCTTTTTAAGCTACAACGTATATTGGCAAATATGGTGTAATACTTAATCAACCTCTGAGATTTCAGTGCAATAAAGTGTAACTGATGGTGTTTTTTCATTTCAGGCTAGTTAGGTGTTCACTGTCTAGTCAAATCACATCCATTAAGTTTTAATATGTAAAATAATGTAAGGTATGACTTGGCTACGATAAACCAATTCTAGCAGTGACAGCCAATCTAAATATACTGCTAATGCTCAGTGACACTTACTTCTTCTAGATGATGTATGTTAACACTTTAAATAATTCTATTATTTAGCCACTCTCAAATTACTTCTCTCATTTCATATTAACAATTTACAGTTATCATCATTCCACAAGAACAAAGCAGAAAAGGCTGGCAAGGTGAAAGCAGGGATAGATTTCACCAGACCATTCGTGTTTTGAAGCACAGAAACAGTACGTAGAAAACAAGTGAACCACGAGCTGAATACAGAAAAACACAATTCTGCATAGCTGTGAAATGAATGTTACTGGCCTATTTAAACAATCTTTACACAAGTTACAAAAATAGTCAGGTACCAATATTCAGTAGGCTTTAGGCTTTGTAATGTGTGTGTGTATTTGTGAACACTACCCCTGCAACCCAAGTAAGTCAATGCAGCTAGGCAATTAAAAGCTTTAATTTTTCTGAAGCTTCAGTAAAAAGTTGGACATTTCAGCAAAAATCGTCAAAGTCAAAACAAAAGCAACAATGATTTTTGGTTATATTAAGGGTACACAGGGCTTTAAATGACTCTTAAGCTTCCTTATTTTTACAATTGTATATTATAGTTCTTTATATTTCAATATCCATATTATTTGAGATACAAAAAAGCCAATACAAGCAATTGTTATGTGCTCAGTTACATTCAAGGTGCTGTACATAGCATGGTAGTGTACGGATATTTGTTGCATATATCTTAAAGCATATCCAGTTGTGATTGTACAATAAGTTAAGCATAGCAGAAATGAAAGAAAAGAAAACAATAAAGAAATGCCAGTGGTCACTCTGGGACACTTGAAACATAGTTGACTGAGCCGATAAACATGACATATTTTTCCAGAAGGCTGTAGATTTTCCGTACTCTGTATGTCACAAAGGAGCCAATATGTCCACAGTCTCCCCAGCACAACAGGGATTGATGCCCAAAAATGCTACCAGCCTCAGAGGGGTGTTGTATCATCTAGGTGCATTTTTTTGTACAGAGTTCTAGTCTATACATCTATAGGCCCTTAAGAACCATAGAATGGCATACTACCACTGTTGGGTGGAGTGAAATTAAGTTACTTTTCCTATCTTTCAATACTCATCAGTTTGTCAAGATGGTTTGCATAGAGTTGATAGATAGCTGTATTCCCCTTTTGTTTCACTGTCATTAAAAAAAGGTTTGCATTTCCTTAAAAAGCGAGGTTATCATTAATTTGTGTATTGGATAAGAAAATGCCTTATCTTGAAATGTTTATATAAGTGTCTGTGGGAAATTTGTAAATATTACAGATTGCATTGAAGGATTTGAGAATAATGTCAACATATACAGTATCTCACAAAAGTGAGTACACCCCTCACATTTTTGTAAATATTTTATTATATCTTTTCATGTGACAACACTAAAGAAATGACACTTTGCTACAATGTAAAGTGGTGAGTGTACAGCTTGTATAAGGGTCTAAATTTGCTGTCCCCTCAAAATAACTCAACACACAGCCTTTAATGTCTAAACTGCTGGCAACAAAAGTGAGCAACAATTCTTTTTTTCAGATCCCGAGAGAGTTCTTTGCATTAGGTGCCATGTTGAACTTCCAGTTACCAGTATGAGAGAGTGAGAGCGATAACACCAAATTTAACACACCTGCTCCCCATTCACACCTGAGACCTTGTAACATTAACAAGTCACATGACAACATTGAGGGAAAATGGCTGATCGGGCCCAATTCAGACATTTTCACTTAGGGGTGTACTCACTTTTGTTGCCAGCGGTTTAGACATTAATGGCTGTGTTGAAATTAAATTGTTCCTTTGGCTATCATATTGCAGAGCAAAATTATTTTAGGCACCTCATCCCGAAAATTATTTGTATAGATTCAGGCGAGCAATGTTCCCTAGAGGAATTATGCGGTGCAAGGGAATTGAGTCCAAAACACAACATTTTTTTTCACAAAAACAGTAAACCTTTATTATGAGACAATGTCAGTTAAAAGACTAGCGGAAAAAAATTCTAACAAATACAATAATATTTTTAAAAAAAAGACAAAGTTGGTGGTCCAGACACTTGAAATGGGGGTTACACAAGTGGTGGTATATAAGAAGGTCAAGTTGTTATCCGAAAATGTTTCGCCCTCATAGACTTCCTCAGGGAATCTGATTGACCGCCACCAAATCTATTTTCTAACAATAAAAATATACAGTAAACAGAAAGAAAGCAAATATCAAATTATCACATTAATACAATGTACAACATGTTTATACATAGTGATTGGACTGTCCCTCTCATAGGGGGTCACCCCCCTCACAAGTATACATATCCCACCGTGTACCCTCTAAAGATGGTTGCCCACCAGGACTTTCCAGGACAGAAACCTGGACACAAACAGGAGAGGCGCGGCAAGGGAGCCCAACACTCTGCAACTGCAGGAGATGTGTAAAGTCCAGGCTGGGATGGAAAAATGATAAAATGATGGTAATATTTGTTTAACTAGACAGAAAAGGCACCATGAGATGTTCAACAATAGAACACCAAATTAATAATGTTTTTACTACACATACATATGTGCAGGGAATGGCGGCATTCGCATATAAGTTCACTATGACACTTTTCATATATATTTAATAGTTAATAGTAAATAAAAAAATACTTACACATGTCACATAGTAGAGTAGAGTATGCTGGGGGTGCAAGTGCCCAAGGACACTATGAACTACAACCTCCAAATGATCAAGGATCAAAAAAGCACCTCAAAAGTTGAAGACAGAATGAAGGGCCAGAGGATACATCTAAAAAAAGGGGCACATAGATAGAAGTATAATACAAGTTGAAATCTTAGAAGTGTGGTGTCAGTGTACAAACAAGCCAAAGCAGATAATGGGTTCGCACCCCATGTAAAAAGTATAAATTAACCGAACAAATCAAAAACAAACAGTTCAGAGAGAGAGTTCAGATTTACAGAAAAGGGCCATGATCGAAAGAACCTTGAAGGAATTAAAAATCAGATTAGGGACTATAATAGGGATGTTCTTTTTCAACCTAAAAAAAAAAAGGTGAAGATGGGATAGCATTCATGACCAAGTACACCAGGGAATATAAACAGTTTGAAAAAATTGTGAAGCAACACTGGCCCTTGCTATTAAGGGACAGGGACCTCCAGAAGATTCTTCCTAAGAGACCCCAGTTTATCTACACCAGGCCTCCATCTCTATGTGTTAAAATAGCACATAACGTAGTTGATCCCCCTAGAAATATGTACACCTTTTTGGATGAGGTTGGCTTTTTTAGCTGTGGTAGGTGTAATATATGCAAAACATCAGCTTTCAGGAAACGGAAGACCACCACATTTGAATCCACTGCCCAAGGGAAAACCTACAAAATCAACAAATTCATAACATGTGACACAAGTCATGTCACATACTTGTTGACGTATACTTGTGGGCTTCAATATGTAGGACGCACCACAGGCAAATTAAGACCGAGGCTCAGAGAACATGTCAATAATATAAGGAAGGATTTTAAACATCATAGTTTGTCAATCCATTACAGGCTTGTCCACAGAAGGGATCCTAGTAAGCTTTCCTTTTGTGGCATTGATAGGGTGGAGAGGCACTGGAGGGGGACCAACTTCACCAGGGCTATCTCCCAAAATGGGACCCAGTGGATCCAGAGATTGGGCACTATGGACCCACTGGGACTCAATATAGATCTGGATATAAATTGCTTTTTGTCGAACTGGTAGGGTTTAGACTAGTTCATGGCCTACCTGGTTGGGAAACACTCCCCATGGGTGCAAATTGGGGATATAAACATTTTATAATACATTTTATTTTAATGAGTATTTTCAATTTATTTAATTATTTAATTATATTATATATTTTTTTTAATATAATATTTTTATTGCATTTTTTAATATGTTATTCAATTAAATTTCATTTTTTATTTTGTTATAGATATTTTATTGAAGTATTATGACTTAAGGGTCTTGCATCTCTGGCTATAATTGAATTGGTGTGTAGTATATGTAATCCACCACTGGAGGGCGTTGGCTGGTGTCATGAGTGCATTGGACTGGTTTATTAGTTTAAGCATTCTTGTCCCCATGGAAACATGGTCTGATTGGGATTGGTGCGGCCGGTAGGGGGTGTATACCCTCCGGACGTCAAATAACAGACGGTGAACTGGAGGAATTGTCCGTGATGACGCTCTGTGTGGAGAGCGAAATGCGTTGACGTCACTTCCGGTCCTCCGCACTCCTTGACGTCACGTCCGCCCATGGTGGAACGCACGCCGGAACCAGATGCTAAGCAGATCCCATTACATTTTAAAGTGGGATTTCTCTGTACATTCTGTAAGTAGATTCCTAATTGAGCAATAAATCAGTTTATACGGTACTTCATATGGAGTTTGTCCTCTTTCCCTGAGATTCTTTGGAGGAAAGATGTTATAACAGCTCGTTTGGAACAATCATCTCCGCTGCAACAACCAACATACCACCACCAGTACTGAGTCTGCTTTGATCCCCAGACTGAAAAGCTGGGGGTCCAATCCTTCTGGTGAGTGGGGCCACAAATGGGGGTTGGCACTGATCACTACGGATTGTCGTGCTGAGCACCTTTTTGGAGCACCTCAGCCCATCTTACAGCACAAAGCACTTGATGGACTCTAATATCATTTGAGCACTTGTTATTCAATTTATTTATTTATTTACTTATGTGATTTCTATTAGAGCACTCAGTACAGCACTTGTCACTTTATCTGTTCACACTTTGTGTGGAATGTGGTTTACAGATATCTGTAATTATATTTAGCAGGGTGGTGCAGCAATATTTGTATTTTTTGTTTTAAGGGGGGTAAAACAGTCCAATCTACCAAAAAAAAAAAGAAACTTATACATGTTGAGTAAAGAAACAAAAAATTTAAAATAAAAATAAAAAATAAACATATCATAGAAATATACATCATAGTCTATGTGTGGACAACCATCTCACAGTGACATATTGATAAATATATATATCTTAACAGTCATACATCACATTCAAGATGATCTGATACCTATTAAGGGTGAATGAGTGTTAATGGTATTGCGAAAAAAGCACCCAACATCAAACTATCCCCAAACCCCATGACAAAGCAGGGGGAAGGGTAGGGGGGAGGGGAAGAAGACAAAAGAAGGGGACAAGGAAAAAAAAAAGATATAAACTTGGGCAAATAAATAGTATCTTATTGGCACTGAAACGGTTTAAAGCTAAGTCATAGATCCAACGTGATTCCAGTTGCAATAACGCTGAATCTATGCTTCCCCTGCTGGTAAATGTTCAAGGGTTGCAAATTTAATGTAACTTAGATCAAAGTCATGATAGCTTCCAATGTGTCTGGCTATGGCTGTGGGCATGCATCGTTTAAGTATAGGTTTTACATGATCACCGATCCTAACCCGGAAAGCCCGTTTAGTCTTTCCGACATAGTAATCCCCACAAATATAGGTAGCCAGATAGACTACCCCAACAGTGTCACAAGTGACTCTATGTTGGAGACGATGAACCAGTCCACTGGGTAGCCGTGTTGTGGGGCTGTTAACAATGAATGGACACATGTCACAACGTCCACAGGGAAAGGTGTCTGGTTCTGCAGCCTTAACTGTGCAGGTAGGATTAAAATGGCTTCTTACTAATTTATCCCAGAGTGATGGAGCCCGTCTGTAGGTAATCTGAGGATATTGGCCAATATATTTATTGACCAAAGGATCTTCCGTAAGTAGGGGCCAGTATTTTTTTATTATGTTCTTAATTTTGATATGTTGAGCAGAGTATCCCGTTATTAATCTAACGGGTTTACTCTTTCCCTTATCTGTTTTAGGAAAGATCAAGGATCTTCTGTCCTTATCCTTTGCCCTTTTGTAGGCTCTTTTCAAGCAGGAATGACTATATCCACGTTGCTTCAGTCTGTTATAGAGCTCCCTAGCTGCTAATTCAAAATCCTCTTGTTTGCTGCAATTGCGTTTAATGTGCAGATATTGACTATAAGGTAGGCTTTGGATAAGTGGTTCCGGATGGGCACTATTGGCATGGAGTAATGTGTTACCTGCCAAAGGTTTTCTGTATAAAGAGGAAAATACATATCCATCTTTATCAACGGACAATTGAATGTCCAAAAAGCTGATCGTTGTTTGACTAAGTTGAAAAGTAAATTTGAGGTTGAAGTCATTAATTGAGATTTCCTCAAAAAATTGTAAGAATTCTTGTTTTGAACCTGTCCAGAAGATTAGCACATTGTCAATGTAGCGGTACCATGCCGCGATATGTGCCAAAAAAGAAGACAAATTATCAAAAGTTCTCGCTCCCACCCCCCAGGTACAGGTGGGGCACACTGTGTCCCCATCGCCACCCCCTGCACCTGGAGGTAGTGGGAGGAGCCAAAGAGAAAAACATTTTGGGTCAAAATGAACCTAAGAAGGTTCAGTACAAAATCATTGTATTTGTCTGTTGATGGACCCCTTTCTTTGAGATGTTTTTCTAAAACCTCAAGACTCTTGTTATTGGGGAATGGCATTACAGAGACTTTCAATGTCCAAAGCAATAAGCCAGATGGTATCACGTACATATGAAAATAAGGCTGTCACATGAGGTCTAAGGTAATTATCTACTAGTAGGCTAGCATTTTCCTTCATCCCCGCACAACCAGAAATAAATGGACGGCCAGGAGGTCTAGTGAGAGATTTGTGCACTTTAGGTAGAGCATAAAAGTTGGTAGCCTTGGTTCTTTTGTGTTCAAAAATGACCATGTATACTTATTAATAATCCCTTTTTGAAATGCTTTCAGTATGATATTTTGATATTCATTTTCAAACTTAACAATAACCGTTCTAGAAATAGGACGATACCATTCTTTATTTTGCAAGATGTTTTTACACATAGTTTAATAGTCAACTGTATCCATAACTACATAACTCTCTCCTTTATCAGCAATCTTGATTGTAATGTTGGTATTTGATTGTAATGACTTAATTGCTAGTCTTTGAGCTTTGGATACATTTTTTGATTAGGGACATTGATGTTCATTCTCTCTATTTCTTTGGTGGTTTGGTTAACAAATGCATATATATTTGGATTCATATTCAGCATGGGAAAAGCAGTAGATTTATGTTTAAACGAGGATGGTGGGGGAAATTGGACTCCTGCTATAGAAATAGCTGGTGGGGCCAAAGGCCAAGTCAAGTCATCCTCGACGTGGCCTTCCTCCCACAGTTCCATCAAATCAGACAAGGCCTGAGACTCATCCATATCTAATTGAAGTACATGCTCATAGGGTTCAGAGGCCTCTTCTGTAGGTTGATTGTACATAGCTTTGTATGTGAGCTTTCTTGCAAACAGATAGATATCTTTTAAGGAGAAAAATGTCAGTCTTAGTGTCAGGGCAAAAGGTCAAACTTAACTTTAACACCTGAGACTCTGCCGGGGACAGTCTATAATGAGATAAATTTATAATTTCTAGTTCGGTGTTTGTTACACTGCCAGTGGAGGAGTGTTTGTCAAGGTGAGATTCGTGTTGGAATCTGGATTCCTGGATAAAAAAATGGGCACCAATCTAGTGTCTACCGTTTGTGAACTAGTGGATGGTGCTTCGATAGTAGTTGAGTCACTTACCTTCGGAGTAGTGCTTGTTTGGGTTCAGAGTGCTGGTGCCGTGGTGGACATTGTCCTAGGGGTGAATTGGGAGCTGTGCGCAGGGGTACCGAGTGCGATATTGGGTGAACCAATGGTGGTGGCCACAGGCCGTGTGTGTGGAGGTTTGGGACGACCCGCATGTGGTCGCCGTGTTAGGGTAGTGTCCAAGTGTCGCTAGTTGTCGATAGTTGTTCTGAGTCACCCTTCCTTCTCTTCGGGAGTCTGTCCTTAGATAGATCGTGATATATAGTCGATTGGCTAGATGATAGGGAAGAAGTGGAGAAAAGATTAGAAGTGACATCAGTCTTAATAATAGTAGAAGGAAAAGTAGACTTTCTAAATGGTCTTGAGCTGGTAGAAGATTTCCATTTACATGCATATCTGTTGTCATGGGCATGCATATCCCTAACAAACGTATTGCTTGAAATTCACTATACCATTTAATGATAAGTTGATCAATGCCAGCAATCGCATGGTCATATTGCTTGCATATGATTGATAGCATTTCCAAAGAGCAGGTTTGAAGATTATGCTCCCAGATCGATTTGAGAGAATCATCAACCTTGCGTAAATTGGGAAAAATTTGGATTCTAAGTCCTCATGGTAAAATTTTGTTTTACATATATTTTTCAAAAAACTTTTTGTGCCAGAAAATCCTGACCTTTTTCTCCAACATACATTGCAGTCTAGTAAAAGCTTTATCTAAATCTTCCTCCGAAGTTTCTGAGCTATTCTGAGTTTCCTCAATCTTTGTCATTAGGCCCTCCCAGGCTTCCCCACAAAAGGTTACCATGGCGATGGGGGACAGGAAGAAAGGTGGAATTGTGGGGCTAAAGAATGAACTATCGCAATACCAAATATGAAGAACAAGTTAATAAATAGCAAATATTATCCTCAAAATAATTAATAAACAAAACAGAGTCTATTCACTTGCACCACAATAGTATCATAGATAAGGCCAAAGGAGACAACAAAAGTAGGGAACAAGTTGTGTATTTAAACACTCATATTGGATTGAAATTAAATTGTTCCTTTGGCTATCATATTGCAGAGCAAAATTATTTTAGGCACCTCATCCTGAAAATTATTTGTGTAGATTGAAGCGAGCAAGGTTCCCTAGAGGGATTATGCGGTGCAATGGAATTGAGTTCAAAACACAAAAATCTTTTTCATAAAAAATGAAATTTTCCAACAAATACAATAATATTTTTTTTAAAAAGACAAAGTTGGTGGTCCAGACACTTGAAATGGGGGTTACCCAAGTGGTGGTATATAAGAAGGTCAAGTTGTTCTCCCAACATGTTTCGCCCTCATAGGCTTCCTCAGGGGATATGATTGACCGCCACCAAATCTATTTTCTAACAATAAAAATATACAGTAAACATAAAGAAAGCAAATATCAAATTATCACATTAATGCAATATACAACATGTTTATACAGTGATTGGACTGTCCCTCTCATAGGGGGTCACCCTCTCACAAGTATACATACCCCCCATGTACCCTCTAAAGATGGTTGCCCAACAGGACTTTCCAGGGCAGAAACCCAGACACAAACAGGAGAGGCGCGGCAAGGCCCACAACCAACAGGGAGCCCAACACTCCGCAACTGCAGGAGATGCGTAAAGTCCAGGCTGGGATGGAAAAATGATAAAATGATGGTAATATTTGTTTAACTAGACAGAAAAGGCACCATGAGATGTTCAAGTTTAGACATTAATGGCTGTGTGTTGAGTTATTTTGAGGGAACAGCAAATTTACACTGTTATACAAGCTGTACACTCATTATTTTACATTGTAGCAAAGTGTCATTTCTTCAGTGTTGTCACATGAAAAGATATAATAGTATTTACAAAAATGTGAGGGGTGTACTCACTTTTGTGAGATACTGTAGGTCTTCCACAGAGATAATACCTGCTGAGTCCCAATGTTTTAAGCCAGATTCCCTGTAAGTAGATAAATGGATAAAAGGTACATTTCTTTAGTGTGTCTGCATGATGTTTCCTTGACTGATGTGATTGTATCCATATAGTACCTTTGGTGTAATTTTTCCATAAGAGTAGCCCATAGTAGTATTTTAGGGTCAGATGAGATAGCAGTAAGCTTTATAATTGTTTATGGAGTTTATTGGATTTAGATTTCCGCCAATTTTTAGTTTGATCTAGTGTTATACAGGGGGGGGGGCATTTATATGGATACACCTTAATAAAATGGGAATGGTTGGTGATATTAACTTCCTGTTTGTGGCACATTAGTATATGTGAGGGGGGAAACTTTTCAAGATGGGTGGTGACCATGGCGGCCATTTTGAAGTCGGCCATTTTGAATCCAACTTTTGTTTTTTCAATAGGAAGAGGGTCATGTGATACATCAAACTTATTGGGAATTTCACAAGAAAAACAATGGTGTGCTTGGTTTTAACGTAACATTATTCTTTCATGAGTTATTTACAAGTTTCTGACCACTTATTAAATGTGTTCAATGTGCTGCCCATTGTGTTGGATTGTCAATGCAACCCTCTTCTCCCACTCTTCACACACTGATAGCAACACCGCAGGAGAAATGCTAGCACAGGCTTCCAGTATCCGTAGTTTCAGGTGCTGCACATCTCGTATCTTCACAGCATATGTTTTTTTTATGGTTTTTATGGTCAGTAAAAACCAACACCGGGTGAGCTGCTCCTTCCAGGAGGTACCGCCATTCTTCCAAAGCCGACTTGATGACCAGCAATTCCCTATCACCGACATCATAGTTCCAGCAAGATGGTGCACCACCACATTATGGGTGTCAGGTCCAAGCATTCCTAGATGAACAGTTTCCTGGAAAGTGGATTGGTCGTCGTGGGCC
>BLSH010180942.1:59572-80422 GCA_018402905.1 Glandirana rugosa
CCTAGTTCGCAGACCTAAACCCCACCCCGGGTGTGGTCCATTAGGTCCCTCAATTCCTCCTGACGGACGGAGAGTTAGGAGTGGGTCAGACCAGATAATCTGGTTCGTACTTATTACCTCTTAACACGATCAATCCGACGGACTATCATGAAGGTGTCCAATCCTTGGGGGTCGGGAGGGACCAACGCAGGAGATTTATCTTAAAGTCGACCCGTGGATTTCGGAAACAATGGGGTATAAGTAAAAAATTAAACTCTAACGTAGAACACCTCTATACTGAAAAACTAACCCTACCCTTCTCTAGATTTATTTATTTCCTAGGAACCCTCTTTCCAGTAGTTGAAAAGTTTCCCCCCTCACATATACTAATGTGCCCCAAACAGGAAGTTAATATCACCAACCATTCCCATTTTATTAAGGTGTATCCATATAAATGGCCCACCCTGTAGATCAATTATATAGCATCAACTATCCCCCTTTACTTAAACACCTTTTGGAAGATCTCACTAGCTGGGGGAAGCTGGGTCTCTCCTGGTTAGGACGGATGAACTTGATCAAGATGACCTTTCTCCCAAGGATCCTTTATTTATTTAGATCTCTTCCCATCCCAATCAAAAAGTCATATCTCCACAAGATGCAATCTCAAATTAAAAAATGAATATGGGGTAACAAAGGCTTTAGGTGCCCAGCTGAAATTCTATTTAGAGGACGCAACCAGGGAGGGCTGGGGGTTCCTAACCTGTGGAAGTACTATCAGGCAGCCTAACTAGCACAATTCTCCATTATTCATGCTTGGTCTAATAGACCAGACTGGGTGAGGATTGAGAGGCAGGCAGTCCTCCTTAACTCCCTGGATTACCTGGTGTGGGCCCCACCCCAAATCCAGACGCTTGATCCTTTCTCCCATGCTTTCCCATTTAATAGCAATCGGTGACTCCCTATTTGGGTCTTCTAATCTGGTCTCTCCCTTTCATCCCCTGCAGCATGTGCTCAACAATCCCTGTTTTCCTCCAGGTCAAGACATCCGATCCTTTGAGTGGTGGACCAACAAGGGCCTGTATAGAATTGGTCACTTCCTCTCCTCCTCTGGGCCTATTTCCCTGAATCACTGCATTGACAAATTAGACATGCCACCTGTTGAAAAATGTTGTTTTAATCAAATCCATCATTTTATAACCTCTGTTTGGAGGGCTGCACCGGCCCTAGCTTCCATTACTCATTACGAGCAGTGGTGCTCGGATATCTCAAGTCAAAGAGGGTATATCTACCTGATATATACTTCACTGTCGGATCAACCCGAAAAACCTCAGTACGCCAAAGGTTGGGAGGGGGACCTGGGCATGACATGGGACACAGATAAGTGTTTTTCTCTTTTCCAGGTTTACTTCAGGGGAATAGTTAACATTCCACTGATGGAGGCTGGTGCAAAGGTGATCTCGCTTTGGTACTTAGTGCTCCCGGGCTCCTCTCCACTTTGCTTCCGAGGCAGTAATCTCCAAGGCACATACTTCCACACATGGTGGGAATGTCCTAGGATCAGGGGATTCTGGAATAGGATTGTTACGATGCTAAGGAAGATTACAGGTCAGGCAATTCCTCAAAATCCAGAAATTGTCTTATTAAATCTTAGGCCAGACGGTCTTTCCAAAGCTTTGTTCAAACTTACTCACTTTATTCTCTTGGGAGCTAAGCTTACATTAGCAAGGGCCTGGAAGAAACCCTTGGTCTCCTTTAACGCTGCAAAAGAAGAAAATTACCTGGATTATGACCCAGGAAAAGCTTGCTAATATACTTTTAGACTGATCAGTTAAATTTGACAGAATATGGGACCCCTGGAGGACTTTCCCGGGTAACTTGTCCAATTTTCCTATGTGGCAAAACTTCCCCGATGTCCCCCTTTTCTCTCTTTCCCTCCTTTCTTGACTTCCTATTCTTTTCTTTCCTATTGCTTCTCTTTTGTTAAGTTTGACTATCTCTTTATGGTTATTGTTATACGGTAAGGGCCCCCCGGAGTTACCCGGGTCCAACAGAACATTTCCTTGTACCAATTTGAATTCTCTATAGTCCATGGCCCACTAGCATTCGGGTGGGTTTGTGGGGGTCATGACCCTCCTTCTCCTCCGGACACAGCTTGATCCGAGATGGGATGTTGGGTGTAGGTTGCGGGCAGGCCCTGCAGCCCTCTGCATTATGGAGCTAATTTTTGATCGAGTTTTCTTTGTCTATGTACTTGATTATGCTATTCTATCTTGTATATGCTCTTGGTAAGGCCTTCCCTTACTCACTGTATAATATGTTTTTTGTATTTTTGGAAAATCAATAAAAAAAATTTAAACTAAAACTAAAAATCAACCATCTTAACACCTAAACCATTTAAATTAAATTTTAACAGATTCAATTTTCAGGCTAGAACTGACACTGTTCATTAACCTGGATGGCTCAGATTTCAATATGAGACTCCAACTGCTAGTGCATTAGCCATTTCATTACTAAATAAACATTAAGCGATTCAAAAAAAAATAAAAAAGTAATACAACGTTAATGGTAAGTAGGCTCCCAGGGCAGGTTCTTGTAATCTATACCAATGCACATGTGATCAATATTCTGGTTGTGTCTCACCATGCCAGTATCTGCAAATCCATATATATGCCAATATAAAGAAAATAAAAAGCTGCATCACAAACTTGTTAACATAACCCATCCCCCACCCAACTCTCCGCTCCCCAAACATAGCAGGGTTATACAGTATATCACATAACTCTTACGGGTCTGCCTAAACAAAACACAAAAGGTCAGACCCAAGGGTCCCACACTGAATGCAGGAGAGCCCTGCGGTGCAGTATAGGAGTAGATTATCCTATGGAGACAAACATCCACTGGATAAGGAAACAGAAGCAGAACATAACCTGTGTTTGAAAACTTTCAATGTTCCACAGGGGGATAAAGTCATTGTATGGGTTTGCTCCTCCTGGGGATGCAGCAAGACTATTTCCTTCTGTGTTTCATTAAAATGAGTTGTTGCTCCACTAAGTGGTGGGAAAGCAGTATTGTAGTGCTCAAAGGGATAACATTAATCCTTAGGCTTGTCAGCTGTTGTGGTTTCTGTGGAAATTGCAGGAGAGGGGAGGAAAAGAACAGACTGGAGTAGAAAAGCAAGTGGGATATTGTAGAGGTCACCCCTTCTGATATGCAAAGTAATGTGTTAGCATGGCCTTCAAAGAACTAGGACTTACCCACAAAGAGAGATGGACCCAGTCCCGGTCAAGCAGGGTGGTTTCTTTCTGCACCCCATTGATCCAGCCAGGTAGAGGCCAGCTCAGGGTCCTCAAAGAAGTGCACATGGTCATTGCACACCACGCGGAACTGAGCTGGAAAGAGCATGGCATACTTCAAATGGTGTGCTCTGAGGCGACGCTTGACATCTGTGAATCTGGAACGCTGTTCCTGAACTTCAGAGGAGTAGTCAGGGAATGCCAGGATGTGGCCGCTGCGGTAGGGAATATTGCCTCGGTCTCTTGATAGGCGAAGAATTACATCTTGGTCTCAGTAATTTAGCAGTTTTTTAACTTTTAATGTTTACATTTATAATTACAATTTTATTGGAGTATATGTAATATGCTGAACAATTGTCTTAGAAAGTATGCTTTTACCACATCTCCTTTAGTTGGGAGATATATAAATTCTGTATGAGGGTGAAGTGCCGGAAGAACGATAATTCAGCGGTATGGTGTCACCCGACATTACACTCTTCTTCCTCTGACTGATTTGCATGGGGGAGGTGTTTTAAACGAATGGTTGCCAGCCGTGTAGTGTGTCATAGTTGAAGTCGAGCGGACGAAACGCGTCTGATACACACTACAACGGCAACGTTAGCATTAACGGTAGCTGGTGTGAGCAGGGACGAACGACCGTTTCCCCGCTGGTTGGGTAGGAGTGTTCGGAAGAACGGACATCGGAATGAACGCAGAGTTATCCGATCTCCGGCACTGACTGCACGATGAGGAGTGCTTCTCATTTCTCCCCCCTATTGGTGACGAGGTGACATGAGATTGATATCCGTGGATGCCAGATATCCTTGTATCCCTATGGACATTCAGTGGAAGACTTTGTATGAAAAAATTGATTGGAAATGAATCCCTACAAGCGAGTTCGCTGAGCATGAAAATGCGAGGCATGAGGCTCTGGTGAGTGCAATTATATGTGGGTGATGGTACCATGGATGTCTACCTCATGTGGTGATAGAAAAAGTGAAGAGCTTTTTGCACTAGTCATATTTTAAAGGACTTTTATGGACTTGGGATACATTACATAGTATCAATTTGATTGATGAGCGCTGCTTAGGTTATCACATAGTATATGTGCATACTTCTGGTGATATTTTCTGTTTTGTCCTATTTGAGTTTATAAGTAGCAGCTGTTGAATAATTGATTTTTTTGGCTAAACCTTTATCAGTGCACGGATTTAGCATCCCAATTTATAGGAGATTACCCTTACGGATCTATTTTGTTAAGTAATTTATATTGAATATTATCTGCTGCCATGGATGCTATTAATTTTCTAGCTAATAGACAACTTGATGTGAAGACGATATTTAATGTAGAGCCTGTAAATTCTGTGGGCTTGGAGGGGAATGAAGAGTTTAGTATTCTCATTAAAAAATTAGACCACCTTTTAGAAAAACAGGTTAAGACATGGTGGGACATTTTCACGTTTGAACATTATCTAAGAGAGAACCTCCTATTTAGAAGTATGAGATGGGATGTGGCTCCGCAAGATGGTCTTAATCATGAAGAGTCCATGAATGAATGAATAGAATTTTTTAACAGAGCAGGGAGGGAATTGCAGGTATTAGTTTTAAAGAGGAAAAAGATCAAATTAGAAAGAATTCAGAATAGTATCAAAGAAGTACAATTGAAACTTGAACCTATAAAAGATTCTAAAGAAATGAAAGATTTTAACACTCATATCACTAAAAAGCTTGAAAAAATAGACCGGGACACTCGAAAGAAAAAAGTAAAAAAATTTAAAAGGGACCAGCAAGACTTTAATTCTCAGTATGTGTATCTATGGCAAAAACCTGGTGGGGATCTGGGTGCGGACCCTAATCAGGGGTTTGCAAACACTCAGGAACACTCTGCATCCCAGAGGAGATTGGGTAAACAATCAACTAATAATCATATTAACACCGAGTACCATCATCTAGATAATCAGGGATATCAAATGCCCCCGAATTCAGTATCGTATAATAGAAATGAGGGATGGTTAAAGGTGACTCCAAGAAGGTCCCAATTTAGGAGGGGCAAATTTCATCCTAACCCTCAAAATCGTCCTGAATATGGAGGACCTCCTGGAACACCTGTGAGGGAAAGGGGTTATTATCAAAATAGGGATTTAACCCCCAGAACCCCAATTGGGGGAGATGGTTATCACCAATATAGTGTACCTATTCAAAATAGGTTCCAACCCTTAGTGAGGCAGGGGTATGACACCCCAAAAAATAGAGGGAATACTTTTTTAAGGAATTGGGGGAGAGGGAGGGGCGGTCTCCCCAGACACCCCAACAGCCCCCTTACAATATGGGAAGAAGAGATGGCCCACAAATTTCTGGACAAAACCAAAGACCTCCCCCTGTCAGCGAAAGAGAGGATGTAGGGCGGGGAGGAGAAAACAATCCCAGAAAAAGAAGAAGGGACAATTAAATCAGGGCATATCTAACTTAAGTGGGATTGAGCTTAGTCATAAGGAATTGAATATTCTTAATTTGTGACTTAAATGTGCCCCGAAAAAAATCTCTAAATAAATTTAAACTATATATAGATGCGCACAAGTGCCTATCCTATATCCAGAGTAGCTGTAGATACCCGTATAGATAGTGGATTACAAAACAAATCATTGTTCAATCCACAAAATAGTAGTAACCATCATATAGAGGTTTTTAAATCTCTGATATTGAAAGATCTTGATAAACTTGAACCGAGACATAATATCAATCCACAATATATCACTCAAGGGATTAAACAACTTGAGAGTAGGAATAATATTATAATCCGCCCCGCAGACAAGGGAGTTGGGGTGGTGATTATGGATAAGCAATTCTACAATAATCAATTGATGGATATGTTACATGACACTAAAACATATAGGAGACTATCAAGGGATCCTACAGAGATATACTCTAGACAATTGGTAGAGCTCGTGGACACAGGTTATAAAATGGGTGCCTTAAATAAAAAAGAGAGAAAATATCTATCTCCTAGTGTATGTCGTATACCGATCATTTACACATTACCCAAGATCCACAAAAATATAGAATGTCCTCCTGCTAGACCTATAGTTAATGGTATCGGCTCTGTGACAGCGAGAATGGGTGAATACCTAAATAAATTTTTGCAGTCCAGCGTACAAACTACTAAGGCGTATTTAAAAGATACAAAATATTTATTACAACTATTGAATCATGTCAAGTTGGATGAAACAGAAAATGTGTCTTTAGTGACGGCAGATGTGTCATCTCTGTACACAGTCATTCAACATGACGACGCCTTATTAGCACTAAACTGGGCACTAAGTAAATGGGATGACATTCCCCATGTGCAAAAATGTTTTTTGGGGAAGGTGCTTGATTTCTGTGTCTCACACAATTATTTCTGGTATCAGGGCATCTTCTACACTCAACAAATTGGTGTTGCGATGGGTGCTAAATTTGCACCCAGCATCGCCAATTTGTTTATGGCAGAGTGGGAGGACAGGACCATCTTTAACCACTTCCCGACCGCGCTATAGACAAAGGACGTCCACAGCGCGGTTGGGTTATTCTGGGAGGACGTCCATGGACCCCCCTAGGGTGTGCGCACGGAAGCCTCCGTGCTCGCCGGGTTCACGGGACCCGGCGCAGCACAGATCGCGGTAAAGGGCGCATAGCAACTGCCCTTTACCACGTGATCGCTCCCTCCAATGAGGGAGCGATCACAATGTAAGCAAAGAAAGATCATGAAGAGGTCCTGTTCTCTTCTCTCCTCACACTGATACTGTGTGAGGAGAGGAGAGCTTTGGTGAGTGACCTCCATCAGCTATCTGTGCCCAGCAGTGCCATTTAGTGCCCAAAACTACTACAGTGCCACTACAGTACCCAGCAGTGCCACTAAATTACCCAGCAGTGCCACCTGTGCCACTACAGTACCCATAAGTGCTACTACAGTACCCATCAGTGCCACTACTGTGCCCTACAGTGATCATCGGTACCCTACAGTGATCAACTGTGCCCTACAGGACCACTACAGTGCTCATCTGTGCCACATCGTGCCACCAGTGCCGATCGGTGCCACCTGTGCCACCAGTGCCACGTCAGTGCTCATCTGTGCCACTACAGTGCCCAGTGCCACTACAGTGCTCATTAGTGCCACGTCAGTGCTCATCTGTGCCACTACAGCGCCCAGTGCCACTACAGTGTTCATTAGTGCCACGTCAGTGCTCATCTGTGCCACTACAGCACCTAGTGCCACTACAGTGCTCATCAATGCCACATTATTGCCACTACAGTGCTCATCAGTGCCAATACAGTGCTCATCCGTGCCACTAGAGCGCACATCCGTGCCACTACATAGCTAATCAGTGCCACTACAGCGCACATCCGTGCCACTACATTGCTCTTAAGTGCCACTACAGCACTCATCCGTGCCACTACATCGCTCATCAGTGCCACTACAGCGATCACCCCTGCCCATATCAGTGGATCCTCATCAGCATCTGTCAGTGCCGCCTTATCAGTGCACATCAGTGCCAGCTAATAAGTGCATCATCAGTGTAGTGCATTAGTGTACATCAGTGCAACCTCATCAGCACCTATCAGTGCACCCTCATCAGAACCCATCAGTGCAGCCTCCTCAGCGCCCAGCAGTGCAGCGTCATTAGAGCAGCCTCATCAGCACCCATTAGTGCAGCCATAACTGTCTGAGTGTACCTACTACACCAGTTTGTCAACACAGCCCACAGTTACCAATATGGCAAGAAAAATGTTTTCCACTGAGGAGGCCTATCGTCTTCTTAGTTTGACCGACGAGAGCAGCGGGGAGCTCTCTGAGTCTGATTCTGGTTCAGAATTTGAACTCTTTGTAAGCAGTTGGTCTGAAACAGAATCAGAGGAAGAGGAAAGCGTGCCCATGAAGCGAAGGCATTCTGGCATGGAGCAGCAAGCTACCACAAGTAGCACAGTGGCATCAACCAGCAGCTCAGTGCCATCCACCAGAAATGCAGTGGCATCAACCAGTAGCTCAGTTCCATCCACCAGTGGAGCAGTGCCAGCCAGAAGAAATGATATACCGGTGCAACAAAGGCCAAGCACTAGCGGGGTGTCATCTCAGCCCCAAAGGATTAGAACCCATGCCGGCCTTCCCTATGCCCTTGAAAACCCTCTGTGGCTTCCTCCATATTCAGGAGCAGCAAACGTCCCACCTTTCACCACCCAACCAGGTGTCCAGGTGCCTTTATTGATTTTTTAAATTAAATTTTTACCCAAGACCTATTATCTTCCATCGTGGCCCAGTACAACCTCTATGCACAACAGTATATAACAAGCAGCCCCTGTTCAAGCTATGCCCGTCCCTACGAGTGGCGAGAATTGAGAGTAGAAGAATTTAAAACATTTTTAGGCCTAACTTTAAACATGGAAATAACAAAAAAATTAATTATATTGTTATTGGTCTACCCACCCAATCCACCACATGTCCATCCATTCATCGATGATGCCAATATCAAGATACCTGATGATTATGTGGTTCCTCCACTACAATGATAACTCCCAGTGACCTCCCCGAAATGACCCATCATTTGATAAATTATTTAAAATTTGGCCACTCCTAAATTTTTTCTCTGAGAAATTCTCCCAATTATTTACCCCCGACCAAAACATCTCCGTGGATGAATCACTTGTTCATTTCACAGGCAGGCTGGGCTTCAGGCAGTTTATCCCCAGCAAAAGGTCCCGATATGGGGTTAAACTATACAAGCTGTGTGATCGAGCCACGGGGTACATCTACAGCTTCCTGGTGTACGAAGGGAAGGGCACTCAACTGCATCCCCCTGAATGCCCAGAGTACATGGGAGCCAGCGGAAAATTTGTATGGGAGCTTATATATCCACTTCTTGGAAAGGGTTACCACCTTTATGTGGATAATTTTTATACAAGCTTGCCCCTCTTCCACAATATTCGGTTCCATAAAGTTTTATTGATACAAAGAAAAGTGTAAAACATTGTGTTACATTTGTAGACAGAGAAGTATCTCAATGTGTCCTAGTTATTTACAATCTGCTGGTATAAGTTCAGACAACATTGTATTTATGGGAAGCAACAAGTTGTAGGCAGATTAACAAAGTAAACATTTTAGCAAGATAACTAGGTCAAACTAACAATGGAGATATCTTCTGATTATTGGGGTTCACACTGTCCAGTGCTGAAGAATTAGTGTCATTATGTAAAGGCGAGGGGGAGGATAGTTGAGGGGGTTGGGGGAGGAGGGGGGAAAGAAGGAGGGGGTTGGGGATTAGCCGGGTTGTTTTGAAACAGCAAGGTAACTTCTATATAGGGTGGTGTCTGCTATGTAAATTTAGTTACTCGTAAGCGTGATTTGATAACAGGCTGTCGATTTAAAATTGATCCAGGTTGACCAGATCTTATGGTAAGAGGTAAATCGTTCTCTAGAAATCGCTATCAATTCCTCCTTTTCTTGGACCTTGTTTAACCTATAGAACCAGTCTCGTATTGACGGTATGGTCTTTTGTCTCCATAGGGATGGGATGCACAATCTCGCTGAGTTGATCATATGCATGACTAACGATTTGTTGTATGCAGGCCCCATAACTGTAGAATGATGGAGTAAGTATTGCTGGAAAGAGAAATCTATGGGATAGGAGGATACGCTCCAAACTATTTCATGAACCTTGGCCCAAAAAGTTGAGATAAGTGGGCAGTCCCACCAGATGTGAAGCATCGTTCCTCTATGTTTGTGGCACCTCCAGCATAGGTCTGGCACTGAAGGGAAAAGTTTGTGTAGTGTGGTGGGAGTTCTGTACCAATGGGTAAGAACTTTGTAGTTGTGTTCTTGTGTTGTGGTGTTCGTTGTCCATTTCAGGGCGGTTGAGCATGCTAGTTCCCATTGATCGTCTGTTAGAGAGGTTTCTCTTAGGGATTCCCAGGACTTTTTGATCGGTCGTAGGTGATCTGTTTCCGCCAAAGAAAGTAGGGCGTAGATTGCTGCTATGACGTGTTTTTGTGGGGGCCAGAGCAGAGTTTTTCAAAGGTTGTGAGGGGTCTGGAGAAGTTCGTCCTATTTGAGGGGCTGTTTAGGTAATGTCTGATCTGAAAAAGAGGCCAGAAAGATATTGGAGGGATATTGAAAGTTTCTGAGAGGGCAGATGGTGAGAGTAATTTACCCTCCTGGAAGAAATCCGCGACTTTGGGGTAGACGTTGGGTGGGAGGGAGGCAAATCCGTCTTCCATGCCAGGTGGGAAGTCTGGGTTGTTTTTTAATGGAGTCATTGGGCCTGGGATGGTCAATAGAGTTTTAAGCTTGGCGATATTCTGTAAGGTAGTTATTGGAGGGGATATTAGCGGGTGTGTTCTGATGGATTTGTCGAGTTTACTTGGGAGCCAAGCCAATTGGTGGGGAAGAGACCCTGTAATAAGCTGTTCTAGCTGCACCCAATCTTTCTGGTTTTCGTGTATGTGTCCATCCACTAGTTTTGCTAATAATACCGCATTGTGGTATTTACGAAAGTTTGGTAGACCTATTCCTCCTTTGTTTTTTGGTGCCGTAAGTCTCTGAAGACTGATTCTAGGAGTTTTACCTTTCCATAGGAAAGAATTGAATTTGGCCTGTAAGGTCTGGAAGAAGGGTTTCGGCAGTGCTATAGGGATCGTCTGGGCAGAGTGGTCATCTTCAAAGTCGCTGCTCTACCAAACCATGATATATTCAGTTTGTCCCATTTGGACAGGTCACTTGTGCAGTGTTGTAAGAAGGGGATAAAATTTAACGGGTAGAGTTTGGCCAGATCGGTGGGGAGTCTGATTCCTAAATAGGGGATGTCACTCGACGACCATGAGAACGGAGAGGAGGCTATGGTTTCCGTCAGGAGTCTATCTGGAAGGGAAATATTAAGGGCAAAGGATTTTGTGAAATTTACTTTGAAATTGGAGATTGATCCATATGCGCAAAGTTCTTGAAGGAGATTTGGGATAGTGATATTGGGTTTAGAGAGGAAGAACAAAATGTCATCCGCGTACGCAGCGATTTTAGAGGTCTTATTCCCAATGTCTATGCCTGCTATGTCTGGGTTGTTGCGGATGTTCCACAATATTCACCTAAGGAGCAGTCCAGCATTGGAACAGTGAGAGCTAATAGGAAGGGCTTCCTGCAAAGGCTTGTTACTGAAAGATTACGAAAAGGGGAGGACGGCGTCTTTGCGAAATCATGAGATATTGGCTGTCATGTGGAGGGATAAACAAAATGTCCACATGCTCACATCTATCCATAACAACGCCTATGTGGAAATCCAATGAAGAAATGGCCCAATCCAGCAACCAGCATGTATCCAAGATTACAATTTGTACATGGGGGGAGTCGATTTTAATGATCAAATGATTCAACCCTATCTTCCCACCAGAAAAAGGCACTATTGGTATAAAAAAGTCTCCATTTATTTTTTCAGTTTGGCCATGTACAACAGTTATGTTATTTACCGTAAATCTACCCAGAGCCCCGTATCTTATCTTCGTTACCAAGAAGAAGTCATCACCACCCTTTTGTATCCTGAAGGCCCCCCAGAAAGCATTCGCTCGGATGCAGTGAGCAGACTCAGTGAACGGCATTTTCCTGAGAGACTCCCCCATGAAACAGGCCGAAAATGGCAGAAGAAATGCCGGGTGTGCTCCAGAAGAGGAGCTACAAAAGACACCGTATATCATTGTCCACAATGCCCTTCCCAACCAGGCCTCTGTGTAGGTGAATGTTTCCGCCGTTACCATACTTGTGTACATTATTAGTGAAGTATGTTAATTCTCATTTCCTGTCAATATCCTCCACACCCCTTATGCCACTGCAATGTACATACCGCTGCCTTCTCCGGAACTGACCCTGGCCTGTTATACGACAACGCTTCTGCCTAACGCTAAATATACCTCTGCCTGCTCTGGAACTGACCCTGGCCTGTTATACGACAATGCTTCTGCTTAATGCTAAACATACCTCTGCTTGCTTTGGAACTGACCCTGGACTGTTTATTGACCACATTTTTTTGCCTGCCTCTTGGACTGATCTTTTACTCTGATACTGGAGTAGTGGGATTCATAAAAACAGGGGTCTCACATATGTGAGGGGCTCCAGAATGATTTTTCTGAATGAATAAAACTAATTATTTGGTTTTCTCATTCACGGATTAGGGTCTGGAGACTCGGAGGCTTCAAAGCGATTTGGGGGGGGCCTCTACCCCTGTCCCCATTCTTTCCTGGCCTGCTACCTGTACTATGGACCATGTTCCTGCCTACTACCAGGACCAATATTTTGGCACTGCTGGCAATATCTCTACCTGCACTGACTCTGGACTGTATATGAACAGTATTCCTGCCTGTACTGACTATGGACAATATTCCTGCCTGCTGCCTGGACAATTCGCTGATCAAGTCCCTGCCTGCCTCGATCAGGGCTCTCCTCCTGTGGACAACTGCACTACTAAAACCACAGGTAATCTTTTGTTTACCCTTTGCTCAGCAGAAGTTATTTGGGGGTGTAATTCTGGGTATGTATATGCTATGTGTTAGAAATATGAAGGGCCTTCAAAAATGTGATAGGTTGTCAGGAAATTAAATGCGCAATTTATGTTCCTAGAACACCTGATGGTGCTCCTTTGATGTTGGACATCTGTATGTGGCCAGGCTGTGTAAAAGTCTCACACATGTGGTATCGCCATACTCAGGAGGAGTAGCAGAATGTATTTTGGGGTGTAATTTTTGCTAAGTACATACTATGTGTTAGAAATATATTATAAATGGACAACTTTGTGTAAAAAAAATGCGTTTTCATTTTCTTTCTACATTTTCCAAAAACTTGTGGAAAAATGACATGTTCAAAAGACTCATTAGGCCTCATAGATTATACGTTGGAGTGTTTAGTTTCCAAAATGGGGTCATTTTGTGGGTGTTTCTATTGTCCTGGTGCTCCAGGGGCCTTCAAAAGTGTAATAGGTGGTTGAGAAATGAGATGTGTAATTAATGCTCTTAGAAAGCCTGACGGTGCTTCTTCAGTGTTGGGCCTCTGTATGTGGCCTGGTTGTATAAAAGTCTCACACATGTGGTATTGCCATACTAAGGAGTAGAGTTGAGCGAACTTCTGGAAGTCCGGGTTCTGCTGGTTTGGCCAAACTTCGGGACAAAGTCTGGGTTCGGGTCCGGACAGAACCCGAACTTTGTCCTGGACCCCGAACCCCATTGAAATCAATGGGGACCCACATTTTTAGGCACAAAAATGGCTGTAAAAAAGTCCTGGAAAGTCCTAGAGGTCTGCAAAAGGAAGGAAATGGGGGTAGGGGTGGGACAAGTGCCCTACAAAGAAATGGGGACAGGGAAATAACTAAAAGCATTTTTAAAAAAATAATTTCATAAAAAATCAAAAATGGAGGTGGATGTGGACCATCTTCAAACTGTGTCTGAAAAGTATTAATTAATGGTAGAAGCCATATCACTGTTCTAAAATCATCTTCAAACTGTGTCAAAAAAGTATAAATAAGCCAGGAGAACCCATATCACTGTTCTGCAAGCATCTGGAAACTGTGTGTAACACTTTAACTAAAACCGGGAGAAGCCATACTACTGTTCTGCAAACATCTGGAAACTGTGTGTGACACTTTAACTAAAACCGGGCGAACCCATATCACTGTTCTGAAAACATCTGGAACCTGAGTGTAACACTTTAACTAAAACCAGGACAAACCATACTACTGTTCTGCAAACATCTGGAAACTGTGTATAACACTTTAACTAAAACCGGGCGAACCCATATCACTGTTCTGCAAACATCTGGAAACTGTGTGTAACACTTTAACTTAAACCGGGACAAACCATACTACTGTTCTGCAAACATCTGGAAACTGTGTGTAACACTTTAACTAAAACCGGGCGAACACATATCACTGTTCTGCAAACATCTGGAAACTGTGTGTGAAACTATAGCAGAGCGAACCCATATCACTGTTCTAAAATCATCTAAAAACTCTATGTGAAACTATAGCAGAGCGAACCCATATCCCTGTTCTTCTCTCTGCTATAGTTTCACACACAGTTTCCAGATGTTTGCAGAACAGTAGTATGGTTTGTCCCGGTTTTAATTAAAGTGTTACACACAGTTTCCAGATGTTTGCAGAACAGTGATATGGGTTTGCCCGGTTTTAGTTACAGTGTTACGCACAGTTTCCAAATGTTTGCAGAACAGTAGTATAGTTTGTCCCGGTTTTAGTTAAAGTGTTACACACAGTTTCCATATGTTTGCAGAACAGTGATATGGGTTCGCCCGGTTTTAGTTAAAGTGTTACACAGTTTCCAGATGTTTGCAGAACAGTAGTATGGTTTGTCCCGGTTTTAGTTAAAGTGTTACACACAGTTTCCAGATGTATGCAGAACAGTGATATGGGTTCGCCCGGTTTTTACTTTCAAAGATTTGTATTGTAGTTTACATTAGTATAACACTAATACAGAATATCAAAATCAAGATACAGCAGGGTGGGATATTGGGGACAAAAATGAGAAAGCAAAGGAAAGCTCATGAAATATCATACTATAACAACAGCGGAGTTGACATTATAAGGTATATAGGGTGCATTGCTTAGATGATATTGTATCTTGATAGATGTAATCCGGCATTACAAAACGAACAAGGAAATAATATAGAAAAATGAATAAACCAGGAACTTTACACTCCCGCAAACTTATTAAGCTAAAAGATCGGAGATCCTTGAAGAGAAAGCCAAGTGTTATGAGAACTGTTGCTGATCTCTTTAAGGAATTTCGTGAGATCCATTATAATGAGGGATGAAGTGGACTACGCCGCCCCCCCCCAGGGGGCCCTCCCAGACCACCCCTGCGGGATCAAACCTGTGGTGAGGGTGGGCTTACCCGGGTAGGAAGAACAGCGCAAGTATTGATCTCGAGTTGGGGTTCTTATGGATCTCTTCTTCAAACAAGGGGGAAAGACCCCGTAGTGGGTTTCCCCGATCTCCCAAGGGGAGCATCTTATTGCCCCCTGTTTTGGAGTTTTCAATTTAGAGATAAAGGCCATGATCTGGCCAAGTAAACCTTTATTCAATTTTACACCCCAAAAACAAGAAAGTTAAAAGAGGAGGGATATTGGTATGGGGAAAGGAGCAGAAGAAGA
This sequence comes from Glandirana rugosa, assembly GCA_018402905.1. Classification (NCBI taxonomy): domain Eukaryota; kingdom Metazoa; phylum Chordata; class Amphibia; order Anura; family Ranidae; genus Glandirana; species Glandirana rugosa. The sequence goes on from BLSH010180942.1 coordinate 74,990, forward strand.
AAAGAAGGGAGGGTTGAAGATAGGTAGAAAGAGGAGGTGGAGCAGAAAAGATCCTAAGTGGTATTGAAGTGATGGAAAAGATATAAAGTGAAGATACGGGTGTGACTCTTCGGATGTCACCAGGAGCCCAGAGCGTGACCTGGGTATAATGGGATCTTTGTGTATGTGGCCCAAGGCTCCCAAATCGCTTCAAATTTGTCTTCTTTGTCTAGCACTTTAGATAATAAGAGTTCCTGAGACATAATCCAGGAAATTTTCCTCTGAACAGAGTGTAGGGAGACTTTGGGCTGTTTCCAGGCTTTTGCCAGGGAGATCTTAGCTCCCACTAACATCATATTTAGTAATAATTGTTTGTTTTTGGAGAGCCCTGTCACCTTTTGGCATAGGAGGGCAGCTTCGGGGGAGGGTGCAATCTATTGACCTAAGACCGTTTTGGCCATGCAGAAGAATCGTTTCCAAAAGGATCTGATACGTGGACAAGTCCACCAAATATGAGACATGGTGCCCCGCAATCCACACCCCCGAAAGCATAATGGAGAGGTGGAAGGGTATATTTGAGCTAACCGGGATGGTGTGTAATACCATCTCATCAAAACCTTGGAATTTGCTTCTATTAATGTGATATTCATTAGTCCCTTTTGAGCCCGCTGAGCAGCCATGTTCCAAGATTATGGGGGAAGTTGCATGTGCAATTCTTTTTCCCAGGCCACAGCATAATCCGGTTTTTCCGTTTTCTGGATCAAAAGGACATAAATTATGGAAATGCCTCCTCTTTGGGCTGAGTCTCCCGCGCACCAAGTCTCATATTCAGTGGGGTTTGGGTTTTTATCTCTGTTTTTCCACAAGGATTGTAAAAAGTGTGAGAGTTGTGAGAACCTGAAGTATTCCTCTGAAGGCATGTCGAGTTTAGAAATGCAGTAGGATTTAGAGATCGGCCCTTGCTTTGTAAGGAAGTGTCCGATCCTAAAGAGGCCTTTATTGAGCCACCATTTGAAGGCTTGTATGTTTTGGCCCGGAGGGAATGCTGGGTTATTGAATATGTGGGATAATGGTTTAAGTGTGGAGGTTATTAAGCCTGTCTTATAGAGTTTGTCTGTTAAAGCTACTGAGTGTGACAAGGTCGGGGCTAGGATAGGCGGACGGTTGGAAGCTTGACTCCATAAAAGGAAGTCAATTGTGTGTTTGGGTGTTGACCATCGTTCCATAGCTACCCAGTCTGGCTTGGGGCCTTTGGAGAAGACCACCGAGATCTGTGCTAACTGTGCAGCTTGATAGTAGGACCATAAGCAGGGCAGTCCCAGGCCTCCCTGTTTTTTGGACCGGATTAGAGTGGCTCTGTTGCATCTATATCCCTTCTTCCCCCATACAAAGGAAATAATTTGGGATTGGATCTTAAGAATATAGGATTTGTTTAGAGGAATTGGGAGAGATCTGAATAGGTATAAGATGTGGGGTAATATATTCATCTTAATGGCGTTGATGTTACCTATCCAAGACAGACCGGGGGTAGCCCACTTTCGAAGATCAGCTGAGATGGTTTTAATTAGGGGGGGATAGTTTGCTGCGAACAATTTTTCAATCAAATTAGTTAATTGTATGCCCAGATAGGGCAGGGACTGTGAGGCCCAGGTGAATGGAAAATGAGTTTTCAATTGTTCTAGTGTTAGTGGTGGTATTGAGATGTTAAGGGCCAATGATTTTGAAGTGTTTACTGTAAGACCTGATACCTCGCCGAATTATTTTAAAAGCTTAAGAACATTGGGGGTTGTAATTAGAGGATTAGTTATAAATAATAGGAGATCATCCGCGAACAACGCACACCTGTGTTCGTGTGTACCACATTTCACCCCTCCAAAGTCTGGGTGAGTCCTAATCGCTATCGCAAGAGTTTCTATTGCTATTGCAAAAATGATCGGGGACAGGGGGCATCCTTGCTTGGTGCCCTGTCTGACCGGGAAGGAGTCCGAATATTGACCTAGGAATCTAACCTGTGCATTGAGATTAGTATATAAAGCTGTTAATGTGGAAATAAAGTGTGGGCCAAATCCCCATCTGCGTAGGATCTCAAAAGATAGGGCCATGAGACCTTATCAAAGGCCTTGTGGAGGTCTGTAGAGAGAAGAAATCCTTCTTGAGGTGAACCCCCATCCCAGCGCGAGTTCAGCAGGGAAATGATGTTTATTGCTCTTCTAAACTGGTCAGGGCCCTGTCTTCCCGGGATGAACCCGACTTGGTCTTTGTGTATGTATTGTGAGATAAATCTCGACAGTCTAGAAGCTAAGATGTTTGTCATTAATTTGATGTCATTGTTGATAAGCGAGATTGGACGATAGTTTACAACATCTGTATAATCTTTGCCGGGTTTGGGAATTACTGAAATGAAAGCAGAGTTCAGGTCCTTGTCCAGGGGGTTTCCCTTGCGAATATTGTTGTAAAAGCGAGCTAGGTATGGAGCAATTATTGGGCCAAACTTTTTATAGAAAGTGGCAGAAAAACCATCTGGACCTGGAGCAGAACTCGATTTTGAGATTTTAATTGCTTCTAAAATCTCAGGGGTATTAAAAGGAGCGTCTAGAGACTCTTTATGTTCCTGGGATATTTCCGGAAGTGGGAGACCTCCCAGGAAGTTTTTTAATTTTACTGAAGGAGTCCCGTTTGAATTCCCTTTGTAGAGGGACGAGTAGAAGGAATGAAATTCCTTCATAATTTTGTCTGGATTTTGGGTTAGATCTCCTGTTTTTGTGCGAATTTTTGGAAGGAACTGGATGCGATGTTTGGGTGTTAGGGTTCTGGCTAGTCCAGAGCCTATTTTGTCCTTCTGCATATAAAACTTAGCCCCTGTCCAACATAGATGTTTTTCGGCGCTGGTTGTGAGAGCAAGGTTAAGGGATGTTTTAGAGGCATCTAGCTGTGCTAAGTTTCCTGGGGTTTGGTGTAATTTGTGGGCTCTGCTTGCCTGTTGAAATTTTCCAATTAATGAGCGAATGTTTGCATCATGCTCTTTTTTCAGTTTAGAGGCAAATTGAATAAAGTGTCCTCTTATGACAGCCTTGAAGGCTGCCCATAGGGAGGAGGGGGAGATCGATTTGCTGTCATTTTGCTGAAAATATTCAGTCATTAGTTTAGAGAAGTGTTTGCAGTGTGTTGGATTGTTTAGGAGTGCTTCGTTCAGTCGCCATCTAAAAGGTCCTGCTCGTTTTTGTGTGGTGTGCAGAGTCATCGTGACCATAGAATGGTCCGAGAGGGGTGTGTCTATAATTTTGGAGGCCGTTACTCTATTAGCTGATTTAGACTGGATGAAAATGTGGTCAATTCTGGTGTAGAGCTGGTGGGGAGAGGAGTAGTGTGTGAAGTCCTTGGAGTGGGGATTTAGTTCTCTCCAAACGTCTATGAGGCCTACAGCGTGGAGTTGCTGGGCGATGTGTAGACTTTGCCTAGAGGGTCTCCTCTGTGTGGGGTTCATAGCATTAGATTTGTCAAGTGCTGAGTCAAAAGGGGTGTTAGTGTCCCCTCCCATAATCACTGTACCCTTAAAATAAGGAGTCAAGTGAGTCAGCATACGGCTGAAGAATTTACCTTGTCTCACGTTAGGGGAATAGTAGGAAATCAACGTATAAATTTCCCCACATAGAAGACCACTGACTAAGATATATCTGCCTTCAGTGTCTTTAATTATCTCGGAGGGGGAGAAGGTGACACTTTTGGAGAGACATATCGCCACTCCTTTTGTTTTATTACGAGCATTAGAGAGAAAGATGTGGGGATATGCTTTATGAATGAATTTTGGGGTATATGTGGAGGGGAAGTGGGTTTCTTGTAGGAACAAGATATCCGTCTTAGATTTATGGTAATTTTGGAATAGTTTCCTCTGTTTGATGGGGGAGTTGATTCCCTGTACGTTATGGGATTTAAAGTCTAGGGATATGGGTTTGTGTGGGTTGTTAGACATGGCTGCAGGTGAAGAGGTAACTGAGAAGAGAAGAGGACTTACCCCATCTGAAGATTGCGTACTCCCTTCCGGACCTTTTGGGAGTAAGGTGCAGGTTCGGAGGTGTGGAGGAGGTGGTCTGAGACATCCGAGGAATCACTGAAGGGTGATACAAAGTGAAGAGAGGGATATTAGAGGGAGAGAAGAGACAGAAGGTAGGGAGGAAAATGAGCCAGGGTAGGAGTGAGAGAACGTTAACATTACAAAACATTAACTTTAACTTTAAGGGTCTGGGGCCCTTTCTGGAGGTGGACTCGCCCCCCTCCAGGAAGGGAATGACAGTCCTTGTGAGACTGAAGAAAACGCTTCTGAGAGATATCAAAAATGTCCCTCAGAGGCACAGAGAGGTACATAAGTGCCGCCGCCGACACTTCGTCTAGTGGTGATCAATGGTTAAGACGTTCATATGCTCAAGTTAGATGTAATGATTTACGGAGGCCCTCTTGGGGCTATTACAAATTAAGTAATGCGGGGGAGGCCAATGTTAACACGCTGGGAATTGGGCTGCCCCTGCATTACTATTGGGTGAGGTATTCTTAAGGCTTAAAGAGGAGCATGGAGACCACTGGGAATAGTCAATACAAAAGTTAACCAAGAACCAAAAAGAAAAAAAAACAATAGTCCTGAAGGTAAGGACTAAACAAATAGTACTTCAGTGAGCTAGTGCCCATGGTAGGGTAAAAAGACCAAAACTGGGACAAGCTGCATTAAGCAGCAGATGAACCGACAAACAGGATAAGAGAAGGCATCAAAAATTCAAAAGTCAGAATCCAAAATCCCGCCTGGATAAGAAGTTCCAGAGGAGACCGGTAGGAAATGTTGAATGAGCAGAAGCAAAAAAAAGTTCTGGGATATTTCATGGAGGTTGAGTTTCCTTGAACCTCTTTGATTGCTGTTTCTGCCAAGCCGGTGTGAGTGGGCTAGGAGGTGAGGGCCTTTTTGTTGAAGAGTGACTGTCACGTACCTGACGGTGGAGTCTGTCTTGTGCAGGGAACAACCGCTCTTGCGCACCCGATTCAAGGACCCCTGGTAGTGGGGACAGAGGCCCAAGAGTGCGGGATGGCACGAGGGCTGGAGGGTCACCGATGACGTAGCGATGCTCCAGGAGACGTGCAGGTAGAAGGATGGTCGTTCAGGCTGGGTCGGCAACAGGCTGGCAGGAAGGTACAAAGGATCAGGCAAAAGAGTAGTCAAAGTCCAAGCAAGGTTCGTTAACGGGCGGGCAGCAGAGGTACAAGGGAGCAGACAATCGGATGGTCGTGGGTAGCCGGGGTCGGTGCAGGTAGCAGACAGCAGGTCAGGACAAGCCGGGTCAACAGGAGGCAGAGCAATACGGGAACAGGTATCCAGAGCCGAGGCTTACAGGTCGGGAACGCTGTAGAGCGAGCAGCACTTGGTCTCAGAAGTCTCCAGGCTTAAATAGGCCCATTTGGCGCCGTTTTCCG